>CAVNZL010000141.1:6177500-6410000 GCA_963693355.1 Pontia daplidice
CATATAAATATTCATATGCATGAAGTAAAAAACGGTTATTTCAGTATTAAAAAAAGACACTCCAATTTTATATATTAGTATAGATTACTTTATTACATCAATTTTGTTTAGATCCATGTAATCTGTAAGGTTAATCTACATTGTCTTCAGATTATAAGAGTACATTAGCGTCGTAGGAAGATATTTATCTCTATCAACAGTTAATAAATTTTACTAATTTATAGGTTATATAATTAACTAATTTAGGGAAAGAAATAATCTACTATTTGTGTTATACTGAGCTCACCCAACAGAATGATGACGTAAAAAATCAGCTCAAAGTGGTTCATCGCTAAGACAAAATCTTCACTCAATCAATATGACGAATATTTGGCGCGACCGAAGCCCTGGAATTTGCTACAAGCACGCCAAATATTTAAGGTACTGTTCAGCAGATACCATGGTTGCTATTGGTATTCGATGGTAGGGGATTCATTGTTTAATCCAATTTAATAATAGATTAATGTATAATGAATTCAGATGATAATAACGCGTATTGTTTTATCAATTGTGTAAGTGAAAATTTGAAAAAAGAAATAATTTTAGCAATATTTAATAAAAAAATGGGTTTTAGGAAAACCTTCAAAAGACGATACATTAAAATATGCCGTCAACACGCAGTTGTCACGTAAAGGGATATATTTTTATGGAATACATAATTTTGTTTGACTTCATACGCGACGTCCATATTTGCCGAAGTCTTCACGTCCTACATGCAAAGAATGATATAAGTGTCCATAGTTCTAGAGAAATTTTGGCTGATATGTAAGACTCATGCTGTTCGTTCGTAGCTATATTTGTGGCTACACTCGACCCTGATACGATCCTGATGAGCTTTATACGTGGATCGTACTTAGCATCGTGACATTGTATGCGGTAGCGATCGAAGAATATGACATGACAATAATTTAATAAACAATCAGGAAAAACAAACATTCGTGTGTGAAACCAGGAATATTAAAAAATCATCGCAACTTTGGACGAGATTTTAGAAATATTAACGAAAAAAGGCTTCATAAATTAAATGTATATAAGAACTTGTTTTTAATAATATTCAGTTAGTGTGCCACTAACACAAACAAGATTTTCTTACATTTTTATACAATACACAAATTGGATTTTTATAGGAAACTCTCTACAGACATCATTCTCCAGTTTGGATCGTAAATATCTATATTTAAGCTTCGAATAATATAAATGTGTACTTTCAAGTTACATTAGAGGAATAAACCGAACGACAATGGAAACAAGTGCACTCGCAACGAAACAGGGTCTTAGCAAATAGAGGGGGACGAATGATAGAAAATTTCTCTCAAGAGCTTTCGACTGCGAACTGGCAACCTCCTTTGAGGGTCTGACGTCTTCAACTAAAACTTTGCCAAAAGACTTGATGATTTAATGGCTATATAGTAACCAATTTTAGCCTTACATCCTAAACAAATGCCCTATTAAGTTGTGTATAGTAATATTATATTGTTAAGTATTATTTACAGTTGATAAGACCATAAAACACTTTGTTTGTTTGTGTAAAGATGAAGAATTTACTGTTTACAAACACAC
The DNA here is from genome assembly GCA_963693355.1 of Pontia daplidice. Classification (NCBI taxonomy): domain Eukaryota; kingdom Metazoa; phylum Arthropoda; class Insecta; order Lepidoptera; family Pieridae; genus Pontia; species Pontia daplidice. The sequence continues at coordinate 6,179,100 of CAVNZL010000141.1, forward strand.
GACAATGATAAGTATTAAAGTCATACGGCAGAATCTTTTAATCTCTTGTATAAAGCGATGTTCCTTAAAAGGACAGAATTTTTCGCAAAGTTATTTTTTGTACTCAGTTGTACTGGATTGCTTTTGTACATTATTTTAGGTTTTTATACATTCCAATCGAGATATTCGAATCTCGATCATGTGACGAAAACACAAGGAAACTTTTTACAAGAAGCGGTACCTAAAAAGAATGAAGATTTGTTATACATCCTAATATGGACAAACAAATGGCACCCAACTATCGATTTGGAAGAAGGTCAGGATGTATTTATAAACAATCAATGTCCGTACACAAATTGCTACTTAACAGCTAATAAGTATTACCAGAATGAGAATATCGAAAAGTTTGACGCAATTGTATTCAATGTTAGTACTATGCTTAATTGGAGAAGTCCAAATATACCGAAGATGAGATCTCCTAAACAAAAATATGTATTTCATAGCATGGAGTCATCTTATACATATCCAGTCTGTCACATGCAAATGGATAACTTCTTCAATCTGACGTGGACTTACAAATTAGATTCAGATATACCACACCCACAATTCGAAGTGACGGATTTAAAAGGAAACGTTATTGCACCTAAAAAAAAAGTGCAGTGGGATATAAAAAAACATAATTTAACAGAGGAAAAGCATTTAAAGCGTAAACGAAAAGCCATGGCTTGGATAGTAGACAAATGTAAGACATTGAACAACCGATTTGAGTATGCTTTGAAATTGCAAAGTATTTTTAGAAGTAATTTTCTTGATTTTGACATTTTCGGCTGTGGGATGTATGAATGTCCTGAAAACATATGCTATCGTATTATTAAACAAGATTATTACTTTTATTTTGTACCCGAAGATAGTGAACACACTGATTATGTTACTAAAGATGTTATTAAAGCTTTTGATAACTATGCAGTTCCAATTGTAGTTGGTAACGCAGACTATAAAAGGTAAGTTTATCCAATTAAGCTTTGTATTATTCAATGATGGCAATTCGGAGTAGAAGGTCCGAATAGAAGTCCTGTCCTGTAGAAGTAGCAGGACCTTCAACAACCAAGGAAATTAGTCATATTTAATATATAAAAGCAACAATTTGTAAATGTTTGGACTGCTGCTGCTTCCCGTGGTAAAAAACCTTACGATTGAAGCAATTGATGCCATGAAGGGATATATTTATATAATATATAATTGTATTGTCTGGCATTCCACCCTCTTTAAATATGTAATTGTTTGTATAATATTTAGCATCTAGAATATTATGTATTTAGTGAACTATAATTCTTTATAACAAACAAAGCTTACATACATTGGTAGGGCCTTTATTTAAAAAACATTTTGTACCTAAGCTTTGAAAGTTGTCTAACAACACATCTATTACAGGTTTCTACCCGACGGCTCCTACATAAATATTATCTCTACATCAAATGAAGCATTAGTAGAACTGGTAAAATATGTTATGAACAACCCATCTGTATATCAAGGGTTCCATAATTGGAGAAAGTCGTATTTAATAAAAGAAGTCAGGTTGGAGAAAGGACTCTGTGACCTGTGTACTAAATTGAATGAGTGGACAGGAATAAATGTTAAGAGGAAATTTAGAAATTGGTGGTATACCGAATCCTTGAGGGATAGGTGTATACCGGGAGGGGCTGAAACCTATGCTGAAGTTTTGTCATATGTAAATGATACTAGGCATTAGACGTGTAACACCGAAAGTCAGTCATTTAACTTTATAAACTGTATATCTCAAGACAACTTTAACTTTTAACGCCTAAGATTTGTAATTTCAAAACACACAGATAACTTTTTTATAGATAGATAAATTAATTAATAAATCTCAATCTTAATTTTTTTCTTAAAGATATTAAAGAAGTCATAAAAGATGTTTAATGTATGATTGTACTTGTTATAAAGGTCACACAATCTATTGATTGGAGAGTGGGCTCTTAAGATTCGTGCGAGCTTGAGGTCCAATGAGAAGTTTTCTTATGGGATATCTCGGAAGGAGGTATGAGATTGGATATAGTGAAGTCATTTATATATTGACCTTTGACATGTTAATTCCAAAATATCAACGTTTATTTCTGCCTTCACAATAAACTTTGTCAGTATGAAGCATTTTTTCTCTTGTGTAAACACAATGTGTTTTATACAAAGCACGTCATTGTATAATGCTTAGGAGAAATTCTTCATTATACGCTGACATTAAAAAGAGTAACCTTTAGTGTAAAGGTTATTTTAAATGTTAGATGAAGAATAAATATAGCAAATAAAAACCTGGTAAGTGTAACCTGGTCATGTAGCGAGAGAAGGAAACAATGGGTGAAGGGAAGCGAGTTCTGCACAGGCATCTCCATGACGGGACGAGATCATGTTATGCAGCTAGCCGGAGGCATATGGATTTGGCAAGCTCGAGAAAAGGAAACGTGGAAGGAGTTGGAGGGGTAAAAATGTGAAAAATAGCATCTCAAATTTTATCAAGACGCTAAACAATCTTCATAATACATACAATGTTTTTTGCTTACGAAAATTTTATACAACTAATATAAATTATGTAATAAGTTCATCTTTAAGAAATGAGTATCTATATAATTTACCAATGAAGTAAATAAATTCTTAACACTATAAATTAAATCAAAACTGCATCTATTCTACAGTTAAGTTAAATAATTGTGTAAAGCAAGACTTTCATTTTTTAAGTATAAATGAATTTACAATAATATGTATCTTATAATATTAATATTTACAAGTATTCCACTCTTTCACGTAAATAACATACTGGATTTTAATGAACTTTTACAGTAGCATAACCTATTCAGAATTACACGATACTTTTTCCTAATACTATAACCTAGGGCTTAAAAATGGGGAATTAATGAGGGAAACTCAATACATTTTTGTATATGATTAAAAAAATCCAATACAAGTAAAAATAGTTTAAAAATAAATCAGTAAAACGTCTATTAAAACTTTGCGGGGTATGTATACGTAAAAGTTTTATACAGGAGATTATCCGTTAATCTTCAGTGAGGTGAAGTTCTTATGAATATTCAAGGAGGTAATCATGCCACTGTGCTTGTAATTTAAATTTCGAACATAGGCATTTTTTAAATCTTGACTCAGTTCTTTAAAATTGTGTCAGTAGGAATCTTTGAAGTCTTTATTCATGGGTACCTAGATTGCTTTGGAATTGCCAAGAGATATCCTATACATGATATATCCAAAAGTATTATTACTATAATAAATATTTTAACTACTTACGGGAAACTCGTCGGGTACCTTGCGTTAAACGGAAGAGTTCTTCGACGGGTGTAATTCTGTTACGAAACTACGACTTCTTTCTCCACCAGCCCGTCTCTTCATATTTTTCCCTTTGTTATAAGTTGCAGTTGAGAGCTGACCATTATCAATAAAATGGCACAAGGAGTAGAAATAAATTATACTTTTTATACATATTTTACGTGTATTTGTTAGACATTATTGATAGATCTATTTAGCTATTATTCTATTATTCTACGATATCATATGAAGATAATGCAGCAAGAACCTCTCCATGATCACATCGTCGGCAATGAGGAATAGTGAGTAACATTTTGCAGTTTCCAGTTTTAGCTGTTCCGCCTATAGAATTAATCGCGAGAAAAGTAATGTGAAGAAGTGATTACAATTATTTGAATCCGATATTTTTAATATGCAAAATCGAGTCGACGACAAACTCCATCTATTAGCATACTGAAGGAGGTGATGAGGGTCAGGAACAAAGCCTGATGAATATGCGAGCAGGCGCACTCGACGGTATGCTAACCAGATCATCACTTGACTTGCAGACTTGGAGAATTATCGTACCCTCATAAATGCTATTTATTTATAAGAGTCGGTGCAGTTGGTTGAACGATGAAAAAAGTTTCAATTTGATAAATTTGATTGAGAATTTGACCGGAGAAGGTTCTATATCACTAGTATTTAAGATCTATAGTAGTTATATGAGGGGAGTATTACTAACAGTATTAAAAAAGCCGCCATTTTCAGATTTTGAAAATATGTGCTGCGAAAGCGGTTAAATTTTTTCTAAAATTAAAGTATTATTAGTTTCTATGAGTTCGTCCTAACCAGTCAAGCCTATACTATTATTACTATTACTATCTATTTTTAATATAATCTATGTATACTAATATGATGTATTATGATATATATTCTTTTCATGCATTGCCAATTATATATCGCTCTTTCAAGAGCATCATCGAAAGAAATTCTCTCTGTAAATGATGATGAATGAAAAAATCCCTAAACGTTTATAAAGACATTTTGTAATTTATTAAGTACCTAATTCGTATCAGCATACCCGTAAGAAGCCGGGACAGGGTATATAAAATTACTATAATAAGTTATATACTTATTATAACAATTGTTATAGTGTGGAACTTGAATAACCTAAATGACGCTACAACTAGGTTGCCCCAAGCAAATTTATTTATTTATTTATTAAGATTACACCACATACAGTCAATTGACATACAAATGTAAACAAGAAAACAGAAAGCATCAGTACAGTCAACCGACCAAAACTGTGATATGTAAACAATTAGAAATAGCCAATACTTTATACTAAGTCACTACTAAATATTTTATTTATACTACCATAATGTAATATATATTAAGGAAAAAAATAAATATATAAAAAAACTAAACTAAACTATACTAAAAACAAAAAATACCAGAAAACAACATACAAACAGACTTTGCAACAAAGCAAAGAAAATTATAGATTACACCTTCTCCAGCTCCGATAGAGCATCGATAATTTTTATTTTATATACCCTTATGTTGTCGCCAAAAACGTCAACATTGTTAGCAGATAAAGTATTATACATTTAGCCGAAGTTGGCTCCACGACAACGATGGACCGTATTTATATCAATTAATGACAGAAGCTGGGGACAATCTATCAAGGAATTCATAATTTTATACAGGTAAACCAAAAGAGACACATCATGGCGTAACCGTAGTGAGCCAATAAACCACCTTTGCATATTCTCTATACTTAATTGGTCTGAATTTTATTTCAACCACAATAGACTGGGGCTTATAGACCGGTATTGTAAACTACAATCAAACTCTGCAGGCCACAATTGGATTGTGAGATTCTACCAATATATGGCAGTCGATAGGTGTTAACGAACCGCTGCGCACCTGCGAGTTGCATTGTTCTAAAGCTACTACCAGGGTAACTCGACTAGATTGTTGCGTAAAGGTTTTATTATGAGACAGAAAGTAGGGATAGCATAGTTAGAATAAAGAGACACCTGTCACACCGATAGATCCGCCCTCCCTTCCGTTCCACGCTTGAACTTTCGTTTGGTCGGAAATATATATATTAAGATGACAGAAATAAGAAAACAACGCTCTGTTGTGGAACGCGAGGCATCAAATTGATGTGGAAACTTGAAAAAAGAAATTTAGTGCATTTGAAATAATATCAATAGAAGATAATTAACTTTGAAAGTTTTGTAAAAAGTACATTTATTTATTTATTTTGACGTACCAACTAAATGTACAATTATTATAAATATATTACTAATATAAACTTAACATAAGCAATATTTATTTGTACATATAAATTAAAGGTGGGCACTGAGTTGCTAAAAAGTTATCCTAGCTCAAACACAAAAAAAATAATAGCAAAGAAACTGCACCCAAATGAAATGTTAAACGTGTAAGCTCTGACCATACTAAGAGTTTACTCTAATCAGAGGCTCCACAATAATTTTCTTAAATTAAGCTTAAATTTAGCTTAGTATCGAAAGTGTAACTAAACCACGAATTGCGATAAACTCAAACGGATCCCGAGTTTCATCGTTATATTGGGAACAGCGCAAATTACATGGAATATATTTGACAAATGACACACGTCGACATTCTTAAATTCCTAGAATCGTAATTGTCGCTGGTAATTCCGTAACATGAACGAATATGTCATTGTTTAAACAATAGTAGTGGTATTCGTATAACTGCGCCTACAAACACGCACCTGAGCACTGCACACAACTTCACATTACATGTAGCTGCGAATTATTGTGTATTAAAGCAGTTTTAATTAAACATGAGATAATACATACTATTCGTTATAAAATGAATTATTAGATTAAATCAAACGTTTTTACTATGGTCGTAGGATGCGATTGTTTTTTTCAGATCACAGGACAGATACGAAATAAGAGTTATAAGATACAAATAAGGATAGAATTTTGCGTTTTAATTGCAAATAGATGTAGAATATATCTCATAATGAGGATTATATGGTCTTGTTCATATAATTTGTGTGTATATATTTTCAAGTACACGCGAATAAGATGTAAGAAAAATATACTACATTTATCGTCGGCGTATCAAAAGTTGGTGATTCTTGCTTCACATTTGGAAATTTTTATTTTATCAGCCATCTCACACAGATCACAGATCCTTTTTTAGGCATAAATATAATAGAAATTACATTTCGTGTCCATAGCATACCTAATTAATAATACAATGTCTGTGTTTAGAATTCTGAATTCATACAAATGGAAATTAGAAATAAAAATGAAAAGCCTTCTGATTCTCCGTTGTTTTGCGTGTTGACAGGTGTAAATAATTGATGGCGCCCTCGCGGCCAATCGCGCCGCCCACCCCAGGCGATCACAAATATTTAAATGGATGAGATTTACGCTAATTATGGAACTTTTCATGTATTACCTTATAGTTGACGATAGTTATAGTTTGGTAATGATTATATCAAATGCTACTTGTATTGTATATCATCGTTTTAAGCAAGAATTTATAAAAAAATATAGCCAGAAAACCAACGAATAAATAATGAAAATGAAACAGAAATATGTAGAGTAAATTATTTATAACATCTGTGTGTTCATAATTCCATAAACAAGGCTCTTGCCAGTGAAATAAACATTTAACATTAAATGTTTAAGTATCTTTAACACTATACAAAACTCAAATAACATTATGATTTAAGCATAGATAGATTTTATAACTGTCATAGCTATTGTTGAATATGAATCAAATGTATACAAAAGTAAGTTAAGCTTCAATATTTTTGTGATGCCTTCAAAATAAAATTGATTATCTACGCATTGTAAGAAAACAGTATTCAATAATAAATCTCGAGTCAAGATGTCGATCACAGATGGCTTAGACGAATGATACGGAGCCTTTTAATGCGGAATTTATATGAAAGAAGTTTTTGATAATACGCAGATTGTTAAGCCAATACTTTATGCAAAAGCTCTTTTCCGCTGACTTGAAAAAGTAGAAGCTAAATTCGAAAAGATACATTTGTGCGCGATGCTTCTTCAGATCGATTAAAGTTTTTATAAAATTATTTTTAATGAGTTTAAAAAATATTACAGGCCGAAAGATTTTTAGGGGTGTAATGAAATCGATGCAACGCGCTCGGTGTATTAAGGACAGGCACAGAATCTAATCCACACAATTTGATTACATAAGCTAAAGTCTAAATCATCTTCTTTTTTTAAGCAGCCTATTCTGCTACAAAAATCGAAGCACTGAGAAAGAGAATTGGCATTGATAGATACAAATGAAACAGATAAAAGTTTTGTATTTTACAATCGTTTATTAATAAATTCAACACTTTGACAATGTTCATTATAATCTGGATCCCACCAATTTCGGAACTTTGAATAATGCTTATTGGAAGTGATATTTTTTACATTTAACTTAGTACATAAATCACACATGTAAGATCTAGGTCTTGCCATGTAGTAGTAATGATTTTTCCAATCGAAGAAATATTCGTAAGTAGTTGGATTCTTAATTAGATAGTCGATTATGGCACCAAGTTTCTTCATGTCAAACGATTGGGCATTTATATAGGAGCCTGGTGGTAAAAATCTGTAACGATCAAGATTATAAGAGTCGTTTTCATAAAAGATCATTTTTATATAGGAAATGTGAACAATTGTTTTTTATAATATCATATCACTATATACACTACACTATATCATATTTTGTTATATTTATATTATGTTTAGTATGATTGTCGTTCTCAGAGTTTTTACGTTTCTGTTTTTTATTGTGTTCTAAATAGCCTTGTTAATTTCACCTTAATTTCAATGTTAAGTCTGTCTAATACTCCTAATTATATTATGCATGTTGTGATACCTGTAGGCAATGCTTTAAGCATGACAACGAATCAATTATGTCGTTTTATTAGATTTAAAAAACATTGTACTTGCCGTTGGATGTCCTCGAATAAATAAATAAATCATACATACAGACAAATTGGATATTATTATAGTAGCTTGGATAGTATAAAATTTGCCTTTCATCGAACATAGTAAGATTGTTTTGTATTACTTTCCTTTCAATAAGTTTAATGTGTATAAAAATGACGGATGAATAGGTTTTCGATCTAAACAATTGTTCAGCTTATTTATACCATGACTTAATTAGGGTCTATGAAATGAATATGTTCTAAATTATATTCATAAATAATCTTGGATGTATGGTCTTACAAGATTATTGCGAAGGGAAATTTTTGATGGTATTATTTTTACCTGTTGTAATGCGATCCTCCCAAGACGATTGGTAAAGAAATGTGGGTCATTGCCCTCACCATCCTTTCTGTTACGTAATCTTCAGCAAATGTTTCTTCCAAGACGATTTGAAAGAAATAATTTTGCTCTATAATATTGTAGCAATTTTTTTTACTTCTCTTAGGGCACTTTTTATCACCACAAGGTCCGTAAATGTCTAATGTATAATTGTACCCTTTTAGTTCGTTTTTAAATTCATTAATAAATTCTTGGTGTTTAACTTTTAATCTACATTCAGTGACGATCCAAGCTACCGCTTTCGTCTTTTGTCTCATTTTTCTTCTATATTTATCAGTGTGATCCATTTGCCTCGTCCAGTTAACGAACAACTTCGGTCCAACTATTTCATTATTGATGCCGTAGATATTGAAAAAAGGATGAGATATCTCTGAATTAAGCTTATAGGTCCACGTCCAATTGAAGAAGTTATCGAAAATTGAATTGCAGATAGGATACATATCAGATGGCTCAAGTGAATTAAACACAAAAATTTGATCTGGCGAGCGTGTTATATTTATTTTACCACCCATAAAATTAATCATATCTTTCACTTTGAAAACCACTGCATCGAAATTCCGATGATCCCCTTTCAATAGATTCTCATCGTAGGAAATATAGCAATTAATGTACGGACACTTCTGTTTAATGAAGATTTTCTGACCTATCACTGTTTTCTTGCTTTTGAAACTGGGGTGTTTCAGTTTCGAGGGACTCCAGATAAGGATGTATTTTAAGTCTGTTTGGTATCTTAGCGAGTTTTTTAACAGTTCATAGTAATTACCACTAACCAAATAGTTTGTAAGCGAACATATTAGAACAGCACTTAGAAAAAGTCCCGAGTATATGGACAGTTTTTTTATTACTTTTCGGCATGGACTGATGAATATCATTTCTCTCACGTAATACATAGTCAAGGCATTTTTAAAAAAACTTTCATAACACGCGTGAACTTTCCGAGAATATGGATTGAAATGGTTATTGGTTTTACGGTTTGATTTCTTTACGCAAAAATGTCGATTTGTTTACGTTTTTTGTTTACAATTTGTTTGTCGCTTCGCGCAAATTTTCAGGCCAAGCTCGTTACATTTTGTTGGTTCACTTTATTATATTCTTTTTTGCTTTGTACCTCGCAAAAAGTATTTTTATTAAGAGATAGTTCAATAGAGATGTAAAGAAATAATATATAATACTTTAGATATGTTAATACGTGCATATAGAGGTTCTATCTTTACGAAAAAAAAAAAATGTCCTCATCAATATTCTTATAAAGTCTATGTGTCTTTACTATACTTATTTTTCTTATATTTTTTATATTTTTGTTTTAAAAATGATTACCTATGAACAAAATAAATTCTGTAGTTTTTTTGCTTATTTCTAATTTTACTATACCATTATAGAGATATATAAGATTTATATATATATTACTTGACACCAATATTATTTATTCATGGAGATAGCACAATATAGAATTATCTCGTTCTGTTTTGGTCAAATTATATATTATCAATATGACGGAAAAAGATGAATACACTTCACTTCACTTAACAAAACTCATTACTGTAGACAGCTCAGTATGTAATTTATGTATTTCATTTCGTAATAAAGTGCGTTTAACCAAGTGTTGAATGAAAAACTCGTTTTCACGTCCGAACACATAATTTATTGAATGCTTTTGCGCGCGGCCATCAGACAAAAACCAATGTGGATATTTAAATTAAACTTTTGTCAATATAAGACTATTCAATATCTTACATGTTGATATACATCATTGAATATTAATTTTACAAACTTGAAATCATGGATTCTGTGACTCGTTTACGCAAAAATTACTAAAAGGAATTTAATGAAATTTTAAAATAAAGTACTGAAAGCTTTGACAGAGGCTTTTTTTTTTTATTGAGTAGGTGTGTGTGTAGTTTATCAGCGCAATGTTATATAGTTTCTTAGGGACTCCTTCAATCAATATCAAAAATCTGTGTGGCTACGCCAAAAAATTTTTTTTCTCTGTTATACTTAATATATTATATAAAATTCTCGTGTCACAGTTTTCGTTCCCATACTCCTTCGAAACGGCTTGATCGATTTTCATGAAAATTTTTAAGCGTATTGAGTAGGTCTGAGAATCGGCTAACATCTATTATTCATCCCCCTAAAGGTTAGGGGTATTCCGCCCCTAAAGTAAACCTACCCCCGGTAGGTTTTATTTTTTAGACAAAATTTTTAGTTTCTATTTTTTATGATACAACATACAAAAATACATACAGTCCTAAATTTTCACCCCTCTACGATCAACCCCTATGTTTTATTAATTAATTGAAAATTGTAATCACATGAATGGTAAAACACCGTTTGTAGACATCTCACAACGCTCGCTTAGTGAAAGTAAGGATTTTTAAGCTTGTGTTATGAATGATAACTTTGATTAACATAATAGATAATATAATTTTAATACAAGACGATATTATATCATCCTACTGAATATAAGTGGATCATAATAGACAGTTGTTTATATTAGAATTAAATGCAGACAGGATGCTTGCTTATTTTCCGTTGTTACTCAAATTGTCGACACTCGACTACAGATTAGCTTCGTTTACCCGCGGCGAAGTCTACCTGTGCCAGTGACTTCAAACGAACATCGATAAAATCTCTCAATTATTAAATCAAGCTTTAATGTTTGCCAGTCCTTAACTTATATATCATATCAATTTAAAATGGATATTTCTAGGAAATAATCATTTTATTATGATTATTACATTATACTATTTCGCATTATAGTAAGGACAACATCCGAACAGATTTCATAAATTCGGTTCGTCCCAAGGTAATATAACTGGTAAGAATAAACTTAGGTAAAAAAACAAAATAAATGTCAGACTGTCACTGCCAACCTTGCCCGCATAAGCGATCTGTTCGTCAGTCGTGTCGGACGATTTGGTGTGATGGGTCGTATGTTCATAAATTATCACTATATACGAATAACGTTTTCTCTATAGATATTACTTAACGGATATAACTACGGCATTTTTGTCTCGACACACCTTACCCAACCCTAAACTCCGCATGGTCGCTCGGAAGTTCGCGGAATAATGATTTCTTTGAATCCTGTTTGAAGTGCTCACCATTACTTGGATACGTTTGTTCTGTACATAATAGCGTATCCCGATGCGATTTCTAATTGTTTTCTTTAGTAAATGTTTGTCTTTAATGACATGTTTATATTCAATGAATTGTGGCATTGAAATACAGTAAATTTATTTTGGCGTGGCAACAACAATTGGAAAGGAACTGATGAATTCTCAACAGCAAGAAACAATTGAACCGTGAATAGAACCAAAAGGCAGCAATCCTTTGAGTTTTATCTCGCGTCTAAATCAACTGAAACACAAAGGTGTAGACGGACTCAATCAATTCGGAACTGTATAGAAGAAAAAGTATCGTGAAAACTGGGCTGTCACAGTTTCAATTCCATTTGGGCGAGAGTAACCGCATCGGAGATGATGCACGTTCATAAGCGGAGAGGGGAGTTTAATATTAAAACTTTTGTCACAGTGTTTGTTAACAGCACAAACGCTTTATTCCTCAAAATTACTAATGTATTCATTTTTATTTTTAACCAAAAGTTATCGTATATATAATGTTCTCAACATTCTGGAGTTGTTTGGTAAGCAATGTCTGATTATTATATGCCATATATTTTCAAAAAGATTCCTATTTCTTTTATTTCTCCTAAATTAAACTTTAAACGTTACTTAAAATTAAATTTTCATTATATTGTTTTTGTTCAAACAGTAAGTTGTACGTCCAAGTTGAAGACAATTGAAAAATGATTTGTATTTCATGTAACTGTAATTGTCTATGGCTACAAATTAACTAAAAACGGACGCTTACTAACGTAGCGAATAAATAAGATTAATGAATTAATATAATAACAGCCCTTGATTGTTTGTATGGTTATAAATTATATAAATAATAGTATATACTTATCCTTTTAAATAACGTAACCCCACTCCATACCAGCAAGAGTAAATCACAATGAACATTGGGACCCTCGCGTCAGGCTTAGTCGTTTAGAGTAATTTAACACCTAATTAGTGGTCAGATAGGTGCGCGGCTTTAGAGATGTTTAGATGCAAATTACACCGTCTTAACACGTACTAAATCCTAAGTAAATTATATTAGCTTACAATTTTATATATTACAAATACGATTTCATTTATACTGAAAGTTAACGAGATCTTTAAATACACAGAAGTAATTAATTAAAATCTAGAAACGATGCATTTATCATACGGTCGGTTAGCGCTAAGGTTTAACCCCTAATTATAGCTTGTTATGGATAACACAACTGAAAAATATACATACATAATCACATCTATATTTTTATGAATACATATTATATTACCAAGACCATAGACAGAAATATGTTAACACGAATGTTTAAAGTACGGTAAAATAAAGCAGGCATAACCATTGCTCCAAATGGTTGTCAAACTATGAAAGACAATATCTCTATTTAATCAACGAAAACGTAATATAAACAATCATTTTTTTAATATCCCTTTCCTATATCTAGGCAGAAATGGACTCAGATTATATAATACTAGGCAAATACTAATTAGCCCTAAGCAAAAAATGCTAAAAAGGGCTGGACCTCGTCTGAATAGGATTTTATTGAATAATACAATTTTTTATGTTTCATTGTAGAAATACAGAACAGTAAATACATCGAATATCAGACTTGATAATTTCATTGAATCTTGGCGTCGCGCCCAAGTGCTTTCTATTCAGTGTACGGTTAGTAAAATAAGAACGAGGAACGTTTAAATTTGTTTCAATTTAAATATACAGGGTGTTTGGAGGGTGACTAGCCATAACAATTTGCCTTAAGTTACTTAAAAAAATTCATTTTGATTTTTCTACTAAATCTCCATTTTTTAAATAAAATTTTGAATATATATTTTTTATTAATAATTAAAATGACAAAAAAATGTTTGAATTTATTAAACTAATTGTGTCATTTTGAGAATTATGGAGCAATTGTATTATTATACTAGAAGAGGTGCTTCCTATAGTTTATTCATTAAACCACTGGATTAATGAATGTTTGCATTTACTCCGTTTAATATTTATTATAATTTTATTTTACCGCTGATAGACCACATCGAATTATTTCATGGCAAATATTTGTATATTAAATAATAAGTAAATATTTTTTTATGTAAACACTTCAAGTGTTTTTGTATAACAATATAATTATGTATACTATATATTGTTATACAAAAATGTAGTTAATACTATGTATTAAATTATACGCATACAACCTCGTTATACCCCCAATGAAACGACGTCTCTTGCTATTTTCTAAAATTTCTTATGTTATTCAGATTACGAATCGCCTTACTCAGATAAAACCTTAAATGCCTCCTTAATAACAGCGCTAACTATAATCTTTTTAATGTATTTCTGTCGCAATTTGTGGGTAATTTTATTAGACAATATTGAAATTAGTACCGAAATGTTTACTTCTGCTGACGCTACGGCGTTAGTACATAACTGAGTTACCTTTATTGATAACGTAATGCAGCGCACACCACTTAACGCTCAAACTTGTTACAATCTATTTGTACTGTTCAAACTTTGGGTTTACGCTTTCTGACATCGTATGAAATGTTTGGCTTGTCCACGTCCAGCCGAAATTATTTATATATCTTTAAGATTTACACGCCCTCTTGACTTTAGTTCGCGGGTAAACAGTAGAATAATATACATCACAATCAAGCAAGCTTTACAAATTAATTATAATTCGTAAAGCTTGCGAGAACGTAACCAGAGAAGTCGTATGCAACTCTAAAAATTCTAATAGACCAATTTAGTAGCAATACTCCGGGAATACACCCGACACCGGAGCATCTTCAGATTATTTTTTTGGCGCAATATTGCTAGTAAATTGGTCGATTAGAATTTCACACTATGGACTTCCGCAAACTAACGCCTTTTTCTATTATAGTACTCAAATATACAAGTAACTTTCTTTTGTCAGGATTCTTATTTTTTATTTACTTAAAAGTCTTTTGATATTATATTACCATATAAGTGTGGTTATTATTTAGTGGGGACGCTCGTTGTTTGCTCGTATTTCATTTAGATGGTTTAATTAAGAGTACGCATCTGCCCGTATCCCGCTTTGACTATGACGTTGTTTCAGAGTTTGTAAAATACTCACAGAATTGGTAGTTATAAAATAGAATTGGAACACAAGAAAAAAAGATCTTGATTTTTTATAAAATAGGCAACAGAGAGATAGGAAATCTGATCGTAATCACTTACCGCAGTCAGCGAAGACGAATAATTGCGATAAATGTTTACTACAAAATATTTAAAACAAATACTTTATACACTATTACTACTACTTACTACTTTTCTTATGTTGTCCTTACTATATACATAGATGCATACATACATTGTTATTTTCATTGTTTGAAAAAATTTAAATATACTCGACTTAGTGTAAAATTTGTAATGTTATTACAATCTCTCCGTTATAGTATGAATAGTTTGAAAGACTACTTGTTTTCTGAAAATTTACTTCATAGAAATCTTCAGCATTATTCAATTTTATTTACGTCTTTTGTCTTCATACTTGAATAGAATTTTTCCAGCAAGCCTTTTTAAACTGTCCACCGCGTTTTGAGGGCGGATGTTTGCGTCTGCATGTGACTTAGCATGTTTTTAAACATGCTCTAGAATGTTTCGCCGATAAGCTTTTCAAAGGACTTTAAGTTTCTAGATACAAAGTGGTTGGATTATGTAAGTACCCGATGGTTGGATTTAGCGAGTAGTTTTAGGTTTATGTTAAATATAAGGATTTTTATAGTTCACTAAAAATTCACTCACGCCAATGCATTACTACACTGATTAATATTATTAATAATATTTATAAAAAGAGAATTAAAAACACATTAAGCTATTAGTTATACAGTTATGATTTACTGAAGTTTCTTTTACAGCTATAATTTGCTTATTATGTGAATTATTAAGTCATGGTTATAAAAATCTAGAAATAAATCTTAATTAAAAAATATTATTCTACTAATTTATAGCTATATATAATGCTATTGTTCTTGTCAAGTTTGGTTTAAAAATTAGAAATGAATCTCTTTCATATGACACAGAAATTTATTAAAATACTATAAATATAACATTTAAAATGTTACTTAGCTCATATATAAACTGTCACTTAACTCATATATGTCGATGATTTTGAAGTTTTCTTTATTTATTTATTTTTAAATGTCTTTATATAAAAAAGGATATACACTTGATTACATAAGCGCCATCCCAGTTCGCAGATAAATATGGCAGTAATAAATCTAGTGTATCGTGGTGCAGAGGCAACTTCCGATGCAAGGAGTCCGGACAACATGGCCGGGCGTATCCGCTTCCGGAAGACTTGTACTGTACTGGCTACTTTGTTCTACTATCGTACTTGTTAGAAAATGTTTGTTAGAACAATAATGGTATTAGGTAGCTAGTTACAGTGTAGAAAAATAAACACAACCCTTTGTTTAACCTTAGTTATAGCATATAGTAGGCATTGGGTGAGAAAATAAGATTATTTTATAAATATGTATTTCATTTATAAATTCGTTATTTAAAATAAAAAATATTTATGTCTGCGTAAGCTTGTTAAGTTTTTACAGAACTTTCAGAGATTATATATTTCTGTATTTTAACCTTGTTATAAATAAACACTAATATGGTAATACATGGACTGCTAGCTTCTAGCGTTTTCCAATAAAAAAAATGGATCCAATGAGCTATCAAATCAGTTTAACGATGCAGTGACTTAAAGATTATATACCCCTTTCCAATGATTTTATTTTTCCTTCATAATTTTTGTTGTATCTTGAAATATAGGAATGGCGAGCAGTTATGAAACTTCGACCAACAGCAATAAAAGACATTTTTGTCGTAAATACTTTATTTTACACAGGGAAACGTGTAACTATTATCTATATCTAGGATGAGAATATTATTTCCTATTCCTATAAGCAAGCTAACATGCTAACTGTACACTTCAATTATACCATAAGCTTCAAATCTATTTTTACATTGAATTTAATTATATACGTATTTCACTAATCATAAGCTTTTTCGTGTATTTTACATTCCAATACAATAATTAATAATTTCTTACAAACTGCGAATAAACTGTCGACATCTGGTAAAAGGTTTTTACCTTTAAAGCTTACATGTTTGTAATATGGACGAATTATGACGTCATTTCCATGATTATTTACATTAATATACATTAAAAATTATCTTTTTATAGAAATAAGTGTACTAGCACTACGATTTGGCTTTATAAAATATGCATAAATATTTTGCAATCGATGTTTAACAATGCCAATTTAACAAAACGCTAGCTGTACGCACAAGACTTTCTAAGCACGTTTTCCGTTTATAAAAAAGAATGACTGAAAATCAGTCAAAACCTCATGAATTATATTGCATTGTTACAAACTTTAGTGTTTATTCGTCAACGGTATATTACAACCCTAAGCGGCTATATTTTTGTTTATTATAAAATAATGAAGATAATGAATATACTCATAGGTGACTGTATAAAAAATCATCAACAATGCGAATTATTAACTGTATCCATTGCGCAGTGTAGTGTCAAAATCACGCTAGACCTAATAATTTACGTCGAATACAAATGGAAACAAATAAAGCTTTGTAATATTTTAATAATAATATCCAACTTAATTCTCAACTCGAACTAGCATACAAAATACTAATTATAGTAATATACGTATTTCAGTATGAGTAATGCAAAATTAAAATAAATTTATTGTTTGAGTCACTATTGTCTATTACAAGTATCAATCTAATTTATCATAGACAGCATAGCTAAGTCTTCTGTGCTGCGATAACGCATGTTATGCTCCCTTGGCCATTGAGTAGCTGTAACAAAGTTTAATAATATTACTTAAAGTTAATTTATTCATAGATTTTCATGATTTTTAGCAGAACTGATAACTAACGCGTCCCAACATGTTTGGCACACACGTTAGTCCAACTTATATCTAAGAAATATTTCATCTACTTTTATATTTTAATTACTTTAACCGAATACGTGCTTTTCTATATTTTTTTGTAATAGTATCCCACCTGCATACATTTAAAAATACATTTTATAATACAAAGACCACAGCTCACATTTGTTTTTTGTTACCGGGTATCGAACCAGTGGGCTGTCGAATCAGTTGTGTGGTTACCGGTTTCGCGTACTTAAAATATTAAACAGATATAAACATCAAACAAATAATGCAATAACTTATGAGACCTTATTTAACTCTATCAGCAACCTAAAAATGATTTTATTGAAAGGAAAAATAGTCACAATAATGTTGCATTCCTATATTCCAAACATATATTAGATACAAATTTAAATTGTAAGGATACATAAGCTGTGGTGTATTTTTACATGCTTCATCCATACCGATATTTTAAATTAAAGCATTCAAACGCTGAAAGACATGCAAAAAAATTTTAATAAAAGTATACATTCTAGCACCTTTTATTCCAGACAACATATAAGAAACAACTATAAAAAAACATCTACATTTACAAAAACTACAAAGAAACTAAACTTCTTATTCATAAAATCAAATTGCTCAGTCTAATTACTGGGTCGTAACTTACAGTTCCTGTTAATTACACTTGATGTGGTATGAAAGGAGAGTCAGTTAGATAGTTAAGGCTATAGAAAATTCGTTTTCAAATAAATATCGTACGTATACATGAAGTAATTATGTCCTACAAAGAACATAATATACACCTGTAAAAGGCTTAATCAAAGTCTAAAGTCTATTAAAACAATGCAAAGCTGCGGTGAAATTAAAATGTGTGACAAAAGCAGGAAATTAACAACGACATAGAAGAAATACCTATTTTTTGTGACATGTTTTCTTTGAAAACATCTTTCTTTTGCATGCAACACTCTTTTTCGTTCGTGCCTTGCGGGAATAACGTGCTGTAATTCAGAGATTGAAAGAATTGTACTCAGTGCTACGTGAAATCCATCGGATTGTATGCTATTGTCAAATGTCTATGTCTATTGTACAATTCATTAATGGTTACTGTACGGTATACTTATTATGAATTCGTCTGGAACTAAAATTTTACTTGTGATCGTCAAGATCTATGTGTATGCCAGTTATTTTAGAAATATGCTACACTATATAGACTTTTGACTATAGGAGCGGGAATATATAACAATTTCAATTTGCTGTGCAAGATAATCATGCCATTGAGATTTCCGTAAAAATTCAAGATGCATAAAGTACAAACGTGTTATTTATTTACCGGTATAGTGCATGTTGCGGTACATATCCGGACAGTTACTTGATGCCTGAAACAAATTTATTAAACATTAGCTCTGAGATTACTACAAAATTGGTCTATGATACTGATCTACTCGACCGGTGTACCAACTATATATACCTAATATAATGGCGGAAGTTATTGTCGTAGTCGTATTTTCTTGGAAATCCTGTAATTTTTAATTTTTCAACATTATGAGATGAGTCCCCCTTGAGTTAAAACTATTATTATTGTATACAGCGATGAGTTTATGCTTAGCTTATCACCTACGCCCTAACCAACAAAAAATCAAAGAGCGTTTAAAATCTACGATTGGTTCGCGACTTGATTCCTCCAAATAATACACTGTAAAAGAATCTTTATTTTTGTATATAATATAAAAAATCCCTTTCAACATAAACATATCTAGTTGAGTTTATTAAATCATTGTAAGAGTTATAAAATGTTTTGTTTGTCTACTTCAGACGGAGTTTACAAATAATCCGCATGTCTCGACGTAGACCGCAGGGCGCTAACCTAATTAATTAAGGTTTGAGCTTCCTCTGTAATTATATTTCACGCTTTGACTGCGACATGCTGTTGGTCTCTACTGATTTATTGGATGCTCCATAGATATTTTAATTACCTTACAAGAAATACTATAAGGAGTTGCTAATTGAGTCGGTATAAAGATGAAACAAAATATCAACATTATAATGCATTCAATTAATATAATATTTTTATTTAATCTATGTAAATATTACATAGTTTAGGATTTTTTAATGGAACAGACCAACGAATAATCACAGATCCAAAACATTTCAA
Source organism: Pontia daplidice (assembly GCA_963693355.1). Taxonomy (NCBI): domain Eukaryota; kingdom Metazoa; phylum Arthropoda; class Insecta; order Lepidoptera; family Pieridae; genus Pontia; species Pontia daplidice. Next base: position 6,198,932 of record CAVNZL010000141.1, read on the forward strand.
TACAACCTGCATCTCTACGCAACGCCAGAGGATCGAGGCAGTAAGATTTTTTAAATTTGTATGAAGCAGTGATTAATTATAACTCGGTGACTCAATACATCTTAGTGGTAATAAATAAATCGTAAACTTTCATATTTGACTTTGTCGTTTCTAAAAGAAAATCATAATATATAGAATCTACTCGACACTATATTATAATAATACTGTAAGCGCCCCAAAAATCGCTCCAATTCAATGGTGTATCGTTTTGTTGAGTTATGGTTCTTAATAAAGAGGAATAAATATAAACTCGAGCAATTAGCTGCAGGTGATCATAAAGTTTTGGATAATATCATTCATATAACTTACTCTAGGAAATAAGTAAATATAACACAAGGGTAACACGCCCATGGGAATTTAAACACGTTCAAGCTCTAAGATTTGTTTATTTAAATTTGTATATTTTTATTATTACACAAATAACCAAGAAAATAATATTTATATGTAATTAAGTTTTTTATATTTACTGACCATGTGTGAAAATATTGTCAACTTAAAGATTTATGACGCATGCTTTCAAAAGAATATACCTATAGGGTAAAACGGGAATAAAATTAATATTAGAGTTATATTTATAGATATAGTTATAAACATTTGAAGATTTATTTAAAAGAATGCCTTGATGTACAACTTTTATTATCTCTAAGAGCACGACAAAAAGGCCGTCACCCAAGCCACACAGTATGTTCACGAGACAGTAAGGACAGATACTTTTTTCAACTTTCAAGTTGAAAGATAAAATAAATTAATTACTTACCGGCAAACCCTGTTTGTTAAAGTTAATATTAGTTCTGACTGTACGGTGATGCAATGGCTGTACCGGTCGAGCATTGTTGCCGAGCGGAGCTTTGGGCGTTAGCTGCGATCCTTGCATTAGACGACGGATTGCGTACATCTATAAGAAATCGTAACCAAGCTTAGCTTTACAAGTTTAAAAGGTGTTATATTTACGAATATAATAAAAAGCACCTTTCAATTTTCTCTATTGCAGTAACTAAATTGATAATTGAAGGATTCATATGTATTTGGTGATATCCTTTAAACACATCATTTTTAAATTATTACCTGCGAATGATTTGAAGTCGAACAATTCGCAGGAATAATTTATTTCTCACCTCTTGTTTGGATATATAAATAGGTTTATTAAATATGATCCACACAGCTGTTTCCCAGCAGCCGGGATGCGTGGTGGACCCTTCGTAAGTGAGGTACTGCTGGGTGTTGGGCAATAGAGTGCTTAGAGGTAGGTTTCTGATTGGATATGAACTACCTGTGAATAAAATAAATTTTTGTTTATTAATTCAATGTGACGTGGTCGTTACGAATGATTTATAGTACTGATGGTCTGAGAAGAGGTCACGTCAAGTGATGTAGGCAAAATTTGTGCTCATATCTGTTAAAGACATTTACAAAGAGAATCGTATTTATGCACAAAACGTGCTAACAAACACATTATATTACGAAAACGATAGATGAACCTATTGTACATTCCGTTCGTCTAAGATTGGTCAAAGGCGTGTTTGTACAACCTTTTGCGTCTTTTGTATTTTTTTTCTCATTGCTCATACAAATCAAATAAATGTAGTGTGATATAGATATATTAAATATAATCTATTTGTGTCAGAAGATTGAATATCACTAATTGAAAATATAATTACCTCTGAACATTACTTTGTTGAAGGCGCTGGTGATTATTCTTAGTTCCTTGTTAGTCGGTTCTCCAATCTATAAATTAATTAAACGATAAAAGTTTAGTATCGAAGGGTTCTATCTTATATTAATAGCTGATCGCAGTTTCGCACAGTCTAAATATCCTGCGATTAATTTTCCTGTTAACATTTTTTACATAAGTATCCACATTTATTGCTCATTCTTAATGGTCGTTCCTTATACAACGAAACAATTATAAAGGCGAAAGACTAATAAGGTCGGTTGTGTTTAGTAATTCTTCATAAACAAACAGTTTAATTAATTTAAATAAAATCGATTTGTTAGAAGTTGACTCTAAATTAAGACAAATTCTAGTTATAATTGCTTATTATACAAGTACAATGCGCGTTACAATGCCCACCATACTTGTAATAAGTGTAACCAAAATGATAAGTTTTTAAGTAAAATTAAAAAAATGATTATTAATATTTTGTGTAGCATTCCCATTTACCTGAACCATGAGAGAAATTCCAACGATTCCCTGAGACTTGTGTTGTGCCTCCGACATGTTGTGGTAAAGCTCCTTGTTGAAGCCATACAACTGAATCTGTAAATAAGAAGCTTAAAAATCAATTTAAATTCGAATTGCGTTTTGATATGACAACGTAAGTGTGGAGTAGTGTTGGTATAGTGAATCAACGTAAAAAAACTATTGATTTTCACCGAATTCTAATGGGTGAAAATCAATACTTTCTTTTTAGTAAACCATTTTACCTATTTTAAGATTATTTTTATCTAACTAATATATAAACGTGAACCTTTTCGTGCAAGTATGGATCAATTTGTAACCCTTTCACGTAAAATCTACTGCATGAATTTGGAGAAAAATGTGCGAATTTTCTAAAATATGAAGTAAAAAAAAATCGCAATCAAGATTCGAAGTCGTAATAGATAAAACCCAGCCCAGAATGCCAGCGCCAATCTTCTATAAACAGGATTTTATATAAAAAAGCAAGAACAAAAGATGTCCAAAAAATTCACAGTTCATTAAAGATTATAATTGTCTTGGAGACATTGTGGTGAAATTATCTAAGCGATTGTTGTACGGAAGTTGCCCCCGGAGAGTAATAACAGCTGATAATGATAACTTTCAGGTGTAAATTTGTGACCGGCTGAAATAACTTTGGTTCAACTTAACAAATAATTATTATTAATATATTAGGTTACTTTATTTCATGATGCATTTTATGTTTAGGATTGTTTATTTAGCTTTATGTTATTTTCTTATTAAATTTGTAATGTATTAGTTTAATTGAAATATTTGCTATTTATAGTATGTTAAATGTGTTTGTTATGTTATGTGTATGTTAAATAAGCATAAGTTCAAAAGATACACCAACCTCTCCCGGGAATGTATGATGGTCAATTTGGTGTTCAGAGCCTCTATTGTCTTCCAAGCCGTAATGGAAGTAGATCTCCTCGAACTGGTATCGGTATGAGAGGGGTCCCCCACTGATATTCACTTGATGTTTTGAGTCTTTCTCTACTCGAAACACTAAAGATTGTCCCGTGTTTTGGAGAACACCGCTGACCTAAAATATTTGAAATTGTTTATCTTGGACCATGTCAGCTATAGCTAGTTCACAACGTAGTCTATATTCAACATTTTAATAATATTTGGGATAAAATGTAAGTATAATTAAATACGAATTCGATCTAAATAAATCAAATAAATACAAGATTACAACGTTACAATGTATGATTTCTGTAAGCCGTAAAATACGTTATCAGTAAGAACTACAATGATGTGGCCTTTTCTGCGCCTTCTCCTGTCGATTTATTTGTGAGGAATCAAACATTTATATCTCTAAAAAAATTCATTGCGTATGTGAAAACAGATTCACACGTAAAAAATATCGATGTCATGTATGTGGCTTTCAAAGTCCAAGTACTTTTTTCAAAAATACTTAACATAATCAAAAATTATTGTTAACTGGAATAAGAAAATAAGAACTTTAATAAAATCTGGAATGTGTTATAAAAATATTGATACTTCGTGTTTGTTTATATAGTACGTTTTACTTTGTAAATAATTGGTGTAAATATGTAATGAATCAGGAAACTAACTAGTAGTTTTGTTTCAATCAATCAATCGGTCACACCTTGATTAGAGCGGTTTGACTTAAGATGAGTTATTACGTTCTAACACGCGAAGCCTTTGTTTTGACTGAAATGAATTGTTCAGACAGATAAGGCTTTTAAGCAAATCTTTTCATGTTTAATTAGACTTTGGTAGAAAGAAGTAGTTTAGTGGATTCACACTCGTGAATATGCCCATTCCTTCCTTCCTTCAATTCCAAAAAAAATATTGAAGAAATAAATTGGTAGATGAGTCTATTTTTATAAATCATTACACGTAGTTTTTATAGAGTCGGGGTCTAAATTCAGATTTTGTATATATCCTAAGAACGTGTGTGTATTTATATATAGTATTAACATTTAATTCACAATCAGAAAAAATCCATTGTACAAGCGAGTTTGAATGACAGGAATGAAAGGTGAGGTCATTGATTGTTATCCTATATAATATAGTATAAAACAAAGTCGCTTTCTCTGTCCCTGGCCTGAACCCCTACGAGTCTTATCAAAATAATGTACTAAGTATTGTACACATATGAAAAGGTTACTGAAAAGTCCGTGATGGTATATGTCTACCTCTTATGGATAACCCACAATAATTTTTTTTGTCATTTACTTTTTACGACGAATAATAGCTAATTTTCGAAGCGATTTTAACCAATACAGCATTAATTTTAACTAATTAAATACCTTGAATACATTGTTCATTTAATATAGATCTATATGGCCCTTTACATCGTATGATTTAAGTGAATATTTTCGAAGATAATACAGATTTAAAAATTTCGGGACGTAGCGTTAGCATAGCACTTTGAATTTAGGAGCGATCGGACGCCGTTTATTTTTCTGTAGTGTCCAGTGGGGGTAGCTTAGGGCATCAGAATTACACCCCCATGCGATGCCGGGGCGGGCGCTAGTTATAATTATAATTTACTTCCGATTCAATAAATGGAATTTGTTTATAGTATAGTACGACAACATAAGGGTATATAATATACAAATTATTGATGCTCTATCGGAGCTGAAGAAGGTGTAATCTATAATTTTCTTTGCTTCGTTTGTCTATATGTCGTTGTTTTGGTTTTAGTTTAGTTTTTTTTTTAGTATAAAAAATAATGGTAGTTTTAAAATTTTGGCTATTTCTAATGGTTTAAAATCACAGTTTTGGTCGGTTGACTGTACTGATTCTTTTTGTTTTAAAATAAGTATAGACAAAATATTGACTAGTAAACTATAAAAACAATTTTGTGTGTGGCCTTTCTTCATACCAGTAACCTTTCACGGAAATTAAACAATGATAACATCTTTGTCGGTAATGACTAAGATAAAGAACAAATTTACTATTTACAAGAGTAGAAATTCTTGTGTCTGACTATAAGCTAGTCTTAGGAGACGAGATTCCAAGAACTCGATACGAGAAGTAATCTTAGCATTGTTTTTATTATTATAAAATATAATAATAAAATCTGATGTTAAGTAAATTTAAATCTTTATGAAATTACCTATTCGTCAGTTTCATCAAAGCAGAGACAAGAGTTAGACGAGATTTAGTGATTTTGGTAATAGGTTAAAGATACTCTTATTGTATTTTAAACGTTCATTTAAAGTTTTAAAATGAACAATTAAAATTAAGCAGATTTCATTTAGAGAGGCGACAATGCTTACACTGCTCTCTTAAATTGTTTAGCTCTGTAAATTGAAAACTTCCTGCATTACCTACTTGAAAACTGTATGAATAAAATGCTTACGATACGTCGCGTTGGTAATTCATATGCATTGAATGTAATTCCATGCTAATGCATGCGAAACAGCGATATGCTATCAAGCACGCTATCACGATTCATGACGCATTTTTGTTCTAGGGCTAAAATCGGTGGGTAGGTTTACATTGACTTGTAAAATATTAAAACTATAGGAATCATTATAAACCAATACAAAATGCGTAATTCCAGATTGGCCTTAAATAATTATGCAGGCCGCTTTCGTATCACCTTCGACTGTGTTCCAAATTGAATATTAAAGTAACTTTTTTATACTACCCAAACCCTCTTAAAATATCAGTTTGATACCCCTTTCAAAACGAGGGTCAAATACGCGTATTAGCCATAAAATGTAACATAAAATAAACTGACGTACATCATTTCATGTGTTTATAACCGTTAAAAGAACTATAATTTAATAACAACTTCAATAAATTTTAAAACAGCGACATTATTAATTAGGTATTTTACCACAGTTAGGGGAAAACAACTTAAGCCACAGTCCATAAGCATTACCGTTTGCTGTTGCTTATCTGGGTAAATATATCGCGGAGTTCTTATGTAAGAAGCAATGTACAGCGTGCTTATGTTGTCTTTTGACTTGATTGTGGAGGGTATTACTAGCCATTCCTATGTTAATTTAGATAGCGATTATCAACTAAATATTGTGGCATTTAAATATTGTTATATTACAATTTCTATTGTTAGCCTGTTGTGTTAGAAATACGATACGACTTCTTTTATAAGGGTATGTAATGCTGTTTAGTGAAGGTGTATATGTTGTATGGGATACTTACTAGTGCTCTGAAGTTAAACATAGTTGAAATCGATTGTCTTAGAGTCTAAGATATCACCTACTTGCCAATAGAGATGGATTATAATTATACAGTTATAGTTATCAATGAATGTATTTTAAACATCGTAAAAGCTACACTTGATAGTACTGTCTTTTTCTTATTTTTTATTTATTTATTAGAATCCCCAACGAAGACATATAAGATATAAGACTATATATTTATCCTTCTGCGTGCATCTTCAATTACAGGAGAGTTTGCACAGAGTGAAAAGAGTTAGTTTTTTAAACAGCCTACCCCTGTCCTCAGTCCAGGCGGCGCACAAGACCTTAAATATTGATTTATTAAACATCTAAGAATTAATTAATAAATATACTTACTTTATGTTTATCAAACTGCACGTCCCGTAGCCAGGGATCAAATAATAACTTTGCAGGTTCTATATTGATTGGGCTCTGCCGTCTTCCCTTGTTGCACATACTCCATTGGGGATTGATCAGGCCCCAGAATCCAGGACCTGCGATGACAATACTTGTCACGATCGATATTGGAAATTATAATTCATATTACAATGTATTTTGGTTACATTCCGTTGATTACTTTTGAATCTATTCAATTAAGTCTAGGGTAGTTAGATTACGATGGACTTAAGAGTTTTGTGGCTAGATTACTATGGATGTGCACAAACTGAAGTTAATTTATTTTATATATCTGAAAACACATATACACGTATCAACTAAAAACGTCTCATAAGGGTCTAAAGGTGACAAATTCTGTGTAGGGCCGCTGTAAGACCTAATTAACCAACAGAAATTCCCAGACAGAACAATCTTGGAGCGTCAGCCATCTGGAACATATATCAGGCTATATTTAACATAATCAACGGAAGGTGGTGCCCATAATCAAACTATATTTAAATCATTTAAGCTGCCCCAGTAACAAGTATCGTATCAATTTAAAATAATATTTCGGTAAATCTGACCGTATTATCATTGAATAAACTACCATCGGGGCATTCGCCCGTGTAACATTAGGGTGTACCCGGGTATCGGAAGTCATTATCCGGAACGGTCATTACGTTCTGATTTGCCATTTTTCATTATATACTTAAGAATATTTTACCGGTTTATGTAAAGCTAAAGGAGGAACAATTTGTGAAAGAAATTCCCATTTTACAAATTATATCAATACGTTCAAAAATATACTTACTCAAATATTATTTATTAGTATTTTATTAGTATAGTTTTTTGCTATCTTATCAAATGTATAGATTTTTAAATAATACACACTATAGTTTAAACTGAAGATTATTATTGTATTTATTAACATAACTATTACTCATTTAAAGAAAAACACTTTGTTAGCGGATTAAGTTATGTATTTTACAAAATTTAAGTATATTATTACATTATATTAATTTTTCGGACGTTTCTGCGTGCTTTACAGTGTGCGTGGTCACGGTAGAGTGAATACACAAGGTTTTAATTGTTAAAATAAGTGTCGCAGCTGCAGAAAGGTTGTATGTTATCTGTATTTATTGTCCCGGAGTTGATATCGACTAAAACAGGAAGGATTTTTACAAAACTGGCTCACGGTGTCCTCCATTTTCCGGGATTGTAATATACTAAAATTTTGTAAAATGCATAACTTAATCCGTTAACAAAGTGTTTTTCTTTAACCGAAGATTATTTTTTATTGATCACAAGAAACTCCTATTTGACCTCAATGATACTCTTAGTCAATATTATGTCGTTCATTATAAATATAACAGTAGAAGAATCGTTTAATAATTCAACCAATTCCATCGAATAAAGTAGAGGGCGTAACTGTCATTAAGATTTTATCATTCCACATTAGTTTTATCACAGCATAATAATGTGACATTGTTCCACTTTCAGACCAAATGTAATACGTAACGACGAATAAACTCACTAAGCGGTTTTTGTGAAATATAATTAAAATAATACTTTATTCGAAAATTTTAAACTTAGAATTAAAATAAAGAGCTTTCGTTGATAAGGGCTATACTATTTAATTTAATATAAAGGGAATATATACTAAAGGTAAAAATACAGTAAAGTATTCCCTGATATTTAAAATGTATAAAAATTATTAGAGAAACTGATATTACCAGGATCTGCTAAGCTAACGAGCGTCAATATTATCGGAACTCAATTATTACGTATAAAAGTAAAAGGTTAGGCGATCCAAATAACAAGCTTCTCGAATACTGCACTGACTGGTTGCAGTCGGTGCGCGTCTGAAGATGAGGGTAGTCAAAAAAAACCAATCTACAAGCCTTCCTTCGCCTGACTAAATAAATGTAAACTTGAAGATTACCTGAAATGCCATCGTAGGTCCACCATTCTTCCCAGCTACCTGATATATCTGAAAAAAAAAATGATTTATACAATTGTAGTTTTATATAAATGTCTTATATCTTGTATATAATAAACATAGCAGACAATGAAAGTACAAACAATTTTCCTTTTCCAACATAGGTCTTGAAGATTTAGGACTTGTGGAAGTTAGTAATAGTGGTTTTACCTTTAACATTGATAAAAACAATGGTCAGGATGAGCAACCATTGGCTCATAGTGCCGCTCAAGGTCACGCTTCAAACCGCATTGGTGACCTGGAACAATAAAAAAATGATGTTCTGTAGTATATAGTCTGCAATCTATACTAACATCAACATAGCGCCTGAGCTATTTATAAATCGTAGATGACGACTTACGTATATATTTTTGACCTCAATGACTGAGGTCTTTCGGGCTGACTAGTCAGTAGTTTTAATAGTCCAGACCTCTCTTATGTATAGCCAAATAATGTTACTATACTATCAAATACGATATCAAGATAAAACAATTATATACATGGTTTAATATTATCTATTATTATTATTTTCATAAGATAGTGCTCGATTATACACGATTCACACAAATAATGCTATCACTTTTCAGTTTTAAATTAAAATGGTTTAAATTTGTTGTAAGGCTTTCTAGGAAGATAAATATTAGCAGGCTGGTAATTGTGGACAGACACGCGATCCTTGTTTATAGTACAAGATATCTATTAACTGTTACATAGTGTTGTTTACAAGTCTGATTAAAAATTAAATAAATGAGGATAATAGTTGTGAGATTTGGTAGCAAGCAAGCAAGCACTCCAGTAGCTAATACCCTAAAACTTATCAAAGGAAATCCGATTAACAAACCAAGATTTATCTCAAGTACAAGAAACAGTAATTAGGGATCATTACAGTTATCTCGGGACGATTGTGTACGAAACCTGCTTTATGTGTTTCTCCTATCTACTTTATTATAAGGGTTACTTTAAACATTTCAACAAAAGAAAAATCATCTTAATTATTAATAAAAACAGACTTATTAGGTATAATTTTCTTTTTCGCTGACTTGTGTAATACTTGGTGAAACTAAGCAATATACAGTTTATCAATAATTTTGGCTCCCCTAGCCGGCAGACTGGCGGGCGCCATAACGGAAGTGTCTTTGGGCGGGCATCTGTTTATTTTCTCAACTATAACAGTTGCGGGTGGTTGTATAGGAGAGTTGACTTTTCGAAATTGCCTCAAGGAAATCAAACGAGACTTTTTTATTCCTTCTTCCATTCATATATGTAGAATTTAAATCAAACTAGGGATTATAATGAATGTTAATTTTATGTCTATAAAAATATGGAATAAATAGTAAATCATTGATCGAAAATGTTTTGTCAATCTATCAAGGCTTAAAAATATAATTTTTAATCAAATATATTAGTGGGTTATGTCAATTCAAAACTTACAGTTTGTAGACAGAGGTAATTTAACACCGGAAGAGGGGTTGCAGGGTAAAATAGAGTACATAAGTCTATAGGTTGCACAGTCATTGTAAGTATCATTCATTTAATTATATTTAATGGTGGATTTATAATTATATCTTAATACCTTTTTCAGCTTTGATTGGAGCTATTATATATTATATACTACTATTCTTGTATTTCTGTCAAATTATGATAATATTGTGAAATAGAGACAAATTAATAGATTTTGTCAAATTAGCAAGAACAATATATTACCGCTCTTAGTGTACTTCACTACAGTATAATAATATCTTATATATAAAATTTTCGTGTCACGGGGTGTGCAATTGAACTCCTCCGAAAGGGCTCGACCGATTTTTATGAAATGTTATGTTAGTAGGTTTGGGAATCGGCTAACATCTATTTTTCATCCCCCTAAATGTTAAGGATGGTCCACCCCAAATTTTTTTATAGATACAACATACAAAAATACAAACAACCCTAAATTTTTACCCGTCTACGAGCAACCCCTCTTTTTTATTTATTAATTGAAAACTGTAATCTTTTTGCAGGTTTTTTTTTTATTTTCACATGACTGAATAAAAAATCTGATATTACTCATAATTTTAAATGAAATCACATGTATGGCAAAACAATGTTTGCCGGCTCAGCAGCTTTTTATATAAACAAGCTAATATTCTATTCGTTCAAATTATCACTTAAAAATAATAACTAACTGGAACATAAAATCGTGGGGTAGTAGACAGATCGTCTAGTCAAGCAGGCGCCGTTTCCCGACGCCTTCGGATAAAACAGTTTTAGGTTACTTTGTTCTCAATAAGCATTGCCAAAAACATCGCTATCTTATATTCTCTATCATCAGTGGTTGGATTTTGTAAGGGTTTGTCGTGAATTATACAGTATAGAAAAAAATCAGGCCAGGTTTAAATGACGATTTTTTCATATTTGAAGGTGCGCTAGTAATAAAGTTTAATGAGTATTGTAGGAGAGGTTGCTAATTCAAATAATGGGTACATTGAATATTTTTCCAAGCAATCCAATACATTTGTTGGTTCTACGTGGGTTCATTGAGCGATGGTTCGGTATCGGATTCCCTGTACGAAACACAAATAAAATTGTTTGGCCGCTTGCCACACCGTATCGTTAGGTATAAGGTGATTTAATGATTTTTGTTTGTATATATGATTGTAATAATAAGCCGTTAACGCACTTCCAAGCTCTCTGGCATTGTAAGTTTACGTGTTAGTTTAACTTTAACGCGTTTGCTCTATTGAAAAAAATCTTAAACTTGAATAAATAAAAGCAAAACCTTTTTTTATAAAATGCTCAGGTGTCATACATAACGCCAATTATTATATTTTATGTGTTTGTGTTAATTTTTGACAATGTTTTTCAAAGAAAAACAATTTATTAACGAATTAAGCTATGTATTTTTACAAAATTTAAGTATATTTTACATTATTTTAAATTTTCCCGAAACTTTGACTTTACAGCGTGCGCGGTCACGGTAGACAGTCTTCACAGTCGCACGCTGAAAAGTACGCGAAACGTCGGGAAAATTCATAATAATGTGAAATATACATAAATTTTGTAAAAATACATAGCTTAATCTGTTAATAAAGTATTTTTCTTTAAATGAGTAATAGTTATGTCGATAAAGGACAGCATAATGTTTTTCGAGTTTTGTCAACACATTGCGTCACCAGTTGACCTCCTCATCTTTCGTAGTTGATTATATCAGTGTGATCTTTTTTTTTATAGTTTTTATTTTTGAAAACACGTCAACGGTGTTCTTATATCTCTGTAAATCTATTCAACAAGTTGATAGATAGTTTACGCTGCGGTGTAAAAGGCATCCTATTGCAGTAACAAGTAGCAAGTTAATTTAGTTGAGTGGATTTTCCCGTGCATTGTCATCGCTTGTTTATCGCTCGCCCCGTCCCAAAGACCGCCTTAATGGTATTAAACTTCACATTATTACTCCAGTGTTCGATTTATATTTGGTATTGAAAGAAAATTATAATTTTTCATAGTGTAATTTGCAATTGGATCTTTTCATAGACAATTTTAACATTCTGCCTATGTCTATGGATAAACCAAATTGGTACACTGACAAGCTGTGACGTCATAGCTAATGTTAAAAATTTATTTATTTATTGTTACTTTATCAAATCGTCGTAATTGATTTAGAAATAACGTAACAAACTATTCAATACCTGTACTCATTTTATTTATGTATCTAATTACTCTTTCTATCTATTTACAACATTAGCCGAGGTTATTGAAGTTCTATTGAACCTGAACATATTGTTCGTCATTAATTTATTGGTATCCATCTAATCGATGTGAGTGAGTGAGACAAAACACGTTTGATCACTTAAATTATTGCTTTACAGGCAAACAATGATCATAAAGGTTATTCGGTGATTACTTATGCTAAGAACTTACTTAAATTATAACTATAGAAATTTACGACAAATATTTATTATGTTTTTTAATTATGTATCACCTGATGTTAAGCGATATCGTCGCTCATGGACAATGCTGGAGGGCTCGCAAGTGCGTTGTCGGCTTTGCCAATTACCATACAAGAGGTATCGTATTCGTATATTTGGGACTCTCTATTCCCAAAAAAATATTCCCCGTTTTTACAATATTTTCGTTTTCATTAAAATAGGTGTATACCGCGACAAAAGTCGAGCACCAGCTCTGAGGTTAGCGCGTTAGGATAAACAAATTCTTCATTTATTGAGATAAAGCTCCTCGTTTTATAACAGCAAGAACTTTAAGCTCTATAAGGTAGAGCGTAAACTGTGAATATATATTAAATTTATCGTTTCCTAGTACATTTTTTATGCGCATTAATGCCGGGGATAACGATGTGTCATCCGTTGAACACCGCAGTTTAATTTCCTACATTGCGGCTCGCTCCTTAATTTGAAAAACACTTTAACCTAATGTACCATGATATAGTAATAAACCGTGTTTTAACTGGTGTAGGTTTTTCCATTATATTATGATATTTGCCTTTTGAATAACAAGTTGAGAAATTCTTTCGGCGTACTTTCCAACATATGAAATGAAATTTTAACATATGAAAATTATTTCTAAAAAAATGTAATGTAATGAGACTCTTTTGTTTCACTAAAACAGAATTATTCCGATTTTAATATGACATTTTCCTCTACGGCAAATACGGATATTAGAAATGATAAAAGCAAAATATCTTACTTGACCGTCTATAAAGTACAACACGACACTCTGGTTAAGTGTTCACTAAATGTGTTATCTCGAAAATTGACCTGGAGTTCATATAGGCAGATAAAATTTCAACTGCAAGTCAATTTTGCACTGATAAAATATCTGTCTTAATTTATTATTATTTGCAACAGAAACGCATAAAAAATATAATTATTTAACTCCTCTGTAACGAGAAACAACCAGGTTTCATGAAAATTGTCTCAATTTAAACCAGTGGTTAATTCAGAATAATTTCAGCTATCCAGATATCCAAACGACAAACAAACGAAGACTTAAAGTGGTAGTTAACTGTATAGAATTATCTACGTGGGCACAGAGCAACAGAAGTATGCTCAGAGGTGGGAGTTATGTCAGCGGCAACTACATACAATCTAATATTAATAAATGACCCGTGTCGGCATTACGACTAGATTGTCCTTGTATTATTTAAATTGCTTTCACTTGGAGCAACCGTTTCCTTCTTTTATTGTGCTTAAATCTTCATATAACGTAAGGTGCATTGACCTTTTCTATTTTATGTAAAATAAGAGTTTGTATCTCACACATAAATATAGTAATAATTTCTATGGTGTTATTATGTTTAATATGTACTTAAAAGTTAGTCAAGTAGATCTAATCTTATAATAATCTTCATTATCTCTGCAATGGCGTAGATCTTAAGCCTCTCGATTGGACCTTCACATTTTTGTCAGTCGTATACCAGTCTTGTTGATAAAATTTGTAATAAAATAGGACTTATCTTGCCAAAAATAAGAGCGCAAAAAATTTAATAATAATATATAATAAGTTTCTGTTTATATACGTATTTTTTTTTATTTAAACGTTATACTTTGTGTTTCTTTCGAAAAATTTATAATCTCTACAAAATTATTACTGGTGGTGTAAAGGTTTCTTTTTGTTGGATGTTTGTGAATAGTTAATGTAGCTTTCGCGAACTTTTCTCTTATGTGGTTAACCTAACGTGAATTATACAATTGTGGTTGAAACTGTTTTCAATAATGAAAATAATAGTTACAATGTTTTACAGAGGCTGGTTTTCATAAGGATTATGAAATAAAAACAATTATAGGACTTAACATACTTTTTAAATTATAGATACGTTTTTCAAATTTTAATTCTCAAAAATGTTTAGCTCAGCGGACTAATGTTTGACCCATTAACGCAGTAATAAAAAAATAACATTAAACGAATTCGATCGGATTGTTGGACATTTTCAGTATAGCCAAAATATAGCCTAGTGTACACTATATAATTACAATAGAATTTATAGAGAATTTTTTTTTCTAAAACATCAGCATACAGTATAAAAATAAACCCATCCCCTAAATATATATACATATATATTTCTATTCGGTTTATTTTCTCATTTTTAATACAGATTAAAAATATATTTTACTATTACACAATATTAAAGCTAGCACAAAAAACATCTGTGATTGATGAGAAAATATTTTAGACCTTTACCGGTACTGTGTTGGCAGCGGCCAGTATTCACAATCTTCCTAAGCATGCATTGAATAACAGAGGCGAGTGTTAATATTGTATACCTTAATTATTAGGAGATTAGATGTGGAAGGCGCTACGCTCTTGAAACATAAAGTAGGATGAGATTAGATGCCACTACTGAAGATTAAAAGGGAAACTTTATTGAGCTTTACCTCAGAGGTTCATTTGGTGACAAAAATATTTTTATACTCTTCGCTTTGGTCAATTTGTAGCTTCGTCGCGTTAAAAATGAACACGAAACATTTTTAACAAGAGGATGGAAGAGACCTACCTCTCGTAATCTTTAGAAATCGGACGAGTGTCCAAAATTGAATTGATATCTTAGTAATATCGGGATACATTTCAGACGCAGTCGGTTAGACCCAAAGTATGTACCCATAATGCAGCTTGCATTATGAGTAACAACAGAACTAATAAACATATGTATTTGCAACACAGCGACAACTTAGTCTTACAAAAGTGTTGACCGTACCGGGGATCGAACTCGCGATCCTCGGCATGGTGACAATTGCGTCAACTGGGTCGTCAGATCTTATATATCAGTTTTGTCCAGGACTGTTATTAAAATTTGCGATTATTGCGTATAAATAAATCACTCGAGCAAGATTACAATGACGTCACACTAAATCGCGCTAACCAAGTGCTCTGATCGCTAAGCGTCTTTCTGATAGCAACTTGCTCAAGACTCTAGGCCAATTTTAATAAACCACTTAAATTTGACTAGACTATAGTGTGTTATAGAGAAGGAGAGACAATTCAAAGTATACATATGGTTGTAATTAATAAATTCCTCCTCTTTTACGTCGGTAACGATAAGTTTAATCTATTCACATTTAAAGTTTATAAAGCAACGTGACTATGACAACGCTTTGTTGCTGAAAAAGCTAGTTTGATTTTGTCCTATTATTGAAATATTCGCTTCATTTACTCAATGTTCTGTCACGTGTTCTATTTGTGCAAACTGACTCGAGAATAAGGAACACTGAAAACCTTTTGAACTTGAGTAACGAAGAAGATACATTTATTATTTATATCCATATCTTAATGTATCAAAATACAAAAGTTTGTATGTAAATATAAATATAAGCTGGCCCGCGGGCTTCGACTCGCCCATAGATATCTAATGATATCTCCGGAGCAGTTGTGGTCCGGCCTGAACTAATGCTAGCAAGGCCCCTTATTATTGAAGTGGAGGTCAAGGATCTTTATATTAAAAAAAATATAAACATAACATGTATATTCGCTTTTAGAAACTATCTTTTAATCGTTGTTTTTTCCCTTTAAAATCTTAATTTTTCAAATAAGTGGGGTTGGAAAATATAATCTGTTAAGTGAAATTAATAGTTAAAGAGTGACGTAGTACTTTGTTTTGAGTCAATGTAGGGTAATTAGCAAAGTAATTAATTCCGATTAACTGGCCCAGAATGGACTTAATGATATGGGATGACTCGGGTGAATGCGATAAGCCAACATTGAAATATTAGCTGAAACAATGAAACTAACGACTTTATTACATCTTAAATTGAACCTTGGTAACTCATATTATTTAACGGATTTTGCTAATGGCAGGCTGTGACTACATTTTCATAAATAATAATTCTTATAAGCCGCGTTTTAATTCGTTACAATGCACGTAGAGAGCTAATATTTAAACATCAAAATTTTACATTATTTAAAACATTAAATCTCTTTGGACTTCAATAACGATGAATTTTAAAATATACTTACATTACAATACATTGCACGTAATATATTAACTGTGACAAAAGTCTTTCGTTTGTTTCTATTAATATGTTTATTTTAGATATCTGTATATATTTACAACATCCACTACAAAGTGGTGTAAAAATTATTTAAACCCATCGTAATGGCTATGGTTGAAATAAAGATCATTTTGATAACCCATCACGAAGTGTCGCCAACAAAAAGTTAAAGCGAAAACTCATAAAAAATACATTTGTTTATATTGTGTTCAATAAAGAAGCCGCAACAGGATGGTGTTAGAAAGAAAATTTAATCCGAAAGCTATAACTTTCGCAAAAAGTACTCTTTACAAAGAGCCTCTGCCGTGACTACGTCAAAAAGTTACCCCTATTGAATCCTTGAGCAGAGTTCGCGAAACATGGATACGAATGCAAATTTTTATAATATTTTAAAGGTAATTTACAGAATAAGTTCTTAAATATAAACTCCCTCCCTCAGTATATATATTAAGATATATATATATATATATATATATATCGCTCTTTAATCGATGTATGGCGCATATTTAATTTCTTCCATATATCCAAAGCGGGATATCTGTGGTGTAATAATCTAACATACATAATATATATATACATAATATATTTAAGAAGTATATGATAGTTCATACATTGTATGTTCATATTCTTTTGCATTTCCTTTAATTGATGTGGAATCAATATAAAAAGTCACAGTTTTCTCTTTGCAACACTAGTTGACAATTAATGTTTAAAAAATTCGATGCGTTCGATGAGTGTGTTCACTGTTCGTAGAGGCATCATCCTGAGGATGCTCCGGTGTCGCAGGTTGTGGGTTGTTATGATTGTAGATTAGTCTATTAGGGTTTTATACTATGGATTTCCGCAAAGTAACGCCTTATTCTATTAATTAATGTTTTGTTTGAATCGAAAAATATTCATCTAGTGGTACTATCTCCGCTCGCAAATTTCTGCTTATTATATATCATATTTATGCCTCTTAGATATATATATATATCCAATGAGGCTTTCTGAGTAGCAATGCCGCCTCCATAGAGCGATACATCAAGGTGGTGGGTGCTTTATAAGTTTTTTCGTGAAATTGAGTGTGGCGCCCCGCAGTTTAATATAACGACGCATCCGCCCGTTCGAACAACGCTCAACTTTCACACTTCACTTTTGAATATTTCAAACATTACTTTTTATTTGGGTACCTAATGGGAATTTTTAAACAATCATCAAAATATAATTAAACACCATATATTTTTCTTCAAGCATTTATACGCGTTTATACGGCCGGCAACGCAACCATTAATGGGCGTTGCTGTGGGCTGCGGCTGTTGCTACTTAGGCCACCCGAAAGCTTGTTTACTCCCTATTTTATAAAAAAAAATCTTGATACACATTTATTTAAATTATTCTTCAGCGAAGTCCAGAATGAGGTACCATTAAAATAGGCTTTTCTCATGTGTGGTTGATTATATATAAAGTAAAGTAAAAGATTTGTTTTTAATTGCAAGCCTAATCTGTAAGTTATTCGAATTGAAAAAAATATTTAGTGTATCATATGATACCATACAAAGGCCATAACAAGAAAGGAAATAACACAAAAGACGGGTTTCTTACTAAAAGTAGGAGATAAAGATAGCTTATCGCTTTGACAAACTGTGCCTACTTTTCGAAGTTATAATTTTAATCCTATATTAATTATCACAGAAAGTTGTCTAATCAAAATGCGGAACGGCAGGAAAATTATGAAAATAACACCAACCAAGTTTATTTTGCAGGTGACTTAAAATATGCTAATTTAAAACACCTCACAGTTTGAAAACTCTTAACTTTGTGACCCTGTGAAAGGGGTTTGCATAGTCCTTTCACGTTACTTCTGGAAAATAATATATTTATATAAAAAGACAGACTTTATATATTGCACATACGTATAATAATTAATAAAATTGATGCAACAGATCGTGAAACATTACCGAATGCTATATCATAGATTTATTTATTTATTTATTTGCCTTTAATATCAACGTACTTAGTTCGAAAACGCGATTCATTAAATAAATCGAATAATACTCGGAATATATATTCTTTTATAAGAAAATACAAACAAGGATGTTCGCTCCAAAAATTACGTAAATTACGTAATCGATCCTAAAAATAATTACTTTGACTTGGTACGCAGAAGTCTTGTTTCTAAAGCATAGAAATATATATTAATATATACAAAAACATGATAAATTAACGTACCCTTGGTTAACATAAAAACATCCCAGTTTATAATTGTTATATTTTTTTACGAAATAATAATAATTTGGTATAATCGTGCAATTATCGATAAATGCACTTTAACACGCAAAAACTTCAATAAAATTAACGCATGAAATACAATTACTTCCAATGCAAGGAAACATGAAGTCGCTGGTGTTTTGTCTTTTATTTGCTTGTGCCAAATCGCAGGATACTCAAAACGATTTACGGAGTAAGAATATTTATTTAATTTAAACTAAATGACATTATTAAAAAATGTTATTTTATGTAAATTTAAGTATTAATTATCGAAAATACGGTTTATGATTTAATGAGTATTATAATGACATTTCAGAATTTTTAGTTATGTATAAACGTGTCTTGTATTTTTGAAATACAAATTTATTTAATATAATATGTTTAGTAAATGTGATTTTAGTTACTCAACTGTGCTAAAAACAGTGTGCTAAACCAGATATGTTTGAATAATCTTTTTAAATTTTATATTCAAACTTACGTTCAAAAAAATATCCCCAGAATTGTATAAACTTATTACTTACTTGGTATCTAGATCAATTGTCAATTATTTATCGTTTTCTTAAATGCTAACTCATGTGATCTCTTTTTAGATTTACCATCAGCCGGTGAAGCTCGTGAGATTCTGGACAACTTGGTTAACCAAATCGATAATGGAGGTAATTATTCTGTTTGTGTTAGTCTATTTATTGAACCCATTTCTTATAAAACGATAACCGGAAAGTATAAGTCAGTTTTGATATCGTACTGTAGTATTTACGTAGTATTCTCTAGTACTACGTTCTTCTACGTACTTGGTTTTAAAAAAACGACACTAAATTAAAAGCTACAAACTATTAATTTGAAATAAACATAAATGATCCATCTAAGTATTAAGATAAAAAAATGAACAAGATAAAATTTAAGGATATATTAAAATTTGAATTTTTAGAGGACGAGATAGAACGACCTTGTAAATCTCTGGACAATCCCTGCGTCAGGAATTGGTTGTACGAGCATTCAAACTGTAAAAAAACTTATGGGCCAGTACCTGATCCCCTGATGAGGGCACAGGCTACCCAACAGCTTCCCAGACTTAACTTTACAGTCAGTGCAACTAATTTACCCTATAACGGTCTGAATGGGAGAATTGAGGAATTCTAGTAAGTTTCTACAAGAGACTAGCTTCACATAAACTTATAAACAATGTAGACTACAAATGTAGACGTATAATGATTTGAACTTAATCAATTTAACCATAAAAACTAATAATAATTAAATAAAAAATAATAATAACCATAAAAATCTAACCAGCGAATAAAACTCGCAATAGGACGACTTGTAAAAATATATTTCAAATAGATTATCATATAACATCAACAAAGTATTATACGTAATTTCATTAATATTTACTATTAGAGTTAGTTGCCTGTAATTGAACATTTTCAATTCACTTTATAATCTTCAATTTTAGTGTTAATAGAAAAACAGATCAAGTAGTGTTGGCTGTGGAGTTCCGCAATGTCGCTTTCCAAACAAACAATAGCCACTATATTTTCTATCGTCGTGCTAAGGAGCCAGTGATGACTAAAGATTTTTATTATATCAAATTTAGTAAGTATATTACTGCATTATATTCTGTACGACCAGGTACCTTTTTGATTCTATAATACTGTTTTTTTAATTGAGTCATTTGTATGTCTGCACTCAGCAAATCCTCTTTGGATCTAAGTTACGAATATTAATTTCGCTAGAGCATAAACTATTGTAGATCCGATAAACAGTGATAGCTGCTATATCATAAAATTTACTCACAAGAATTACAGAAGCACAGCTTTGCAATGATACTTCGGTACAATAGATTACTCGCAGAAATTTTGACTCATATAATAAGACTCCAATGGTGTAGCCGCAAATAAAATACTGAAGGAGTAAATTGTTTTGAAGCTGCAGGGATGGCTCACGGAGTCGCTTAGATCAATGATATATTGAAATAAATAACATTCCATAGAACGTTTACGAAGTTTAAATATGTTTTCACAGGTTCACTTATCGTAACAGCAACAATACCTCGAGTTAATCATCTGCGATATGACAGAAGCGAACACTTCACTTATTCGAATGACCCAACATCCACATTTATCGTGGGGCCTAATACTTTCGCACATAGAGGTATATAAAACATCGTTCAAATTAATTGAATCATCAAATTCCTTATTTTACAGAACAAAAGGAAAACATTTAGTTAAAGACAAAAATTGTCATACAACAATAAGACTAAGAACTTGTAGTACGAGTAGATAGTAGGTATCGCTCTACGTCTGACGTGCTAGGCACTTACTCGTATGTCTCTTTTCATCACAGCGTTAACACAATAGAACAGAAAGAGACATTATATTGTGTGCTTTTAGCAATTGTTAATGATTTTATTTTTTATAGATCCAATCGTCCAACGAGTTTTTCTTGCGCTGATTTCGAATCTGCCTTTCAACGTACGTGAGATTGTCATTGGCGAAGGGCCCTTCCTCATGGCAAACTTTATCCAATACTCTTTGTGTGATTTCGGTATCAAAGTTATATGAGGATAATCAGAATAATAAATTGATATAAAATGAATTAATTATTTCATTTATTATCTCCTATGTTAACTTATTATATATGTAAACTCATGTTGTAATGCTACAAAAGACTTAAGTATGGTGCGACAGGTGAAACCCAAGTGGGGTTACTTTAAAAGGGCCGGCAACATAGTCCCATGTTTACTAGCAATGCCTTCTTCCACCTTGTCAGACCTGAACCACAGTGCTATTTCGAAATTTTAATTTTGATTTGTAAAAATATATGTATGTAATTGAAAACAGAATGTGCTGACTCTCTAAGCGTAGATTGGTCCAAATATGATCACAATTATTAGCGAAATAAAAGACATAAAAATATAGTATGTTAGTTTATTTTCTATCAATAACGAGAGACATTTTCTACTAATTATGTAGGTAATTAATTGTGTATGGGATATTAAACATTTTTATTATCCTAAATAATATTTCTAATTATTATGGTTAATTTTAATGTTTTAATAGATTAATACTCGTTGTAGTACTAATATTATTATTAATATAAAAGTTTCAGATGTCTAACACCCTGAAAAACAGGATTGCCCATGCCATGAGAAATTAGAAGAGAATATATATAAAAAAACTGTGAAAATGTACTGAATTTAGAATATCTAATTTTGTCATTAAATGTGTTGTGTTTTTGAACAGCAACAATAAAAAATATTTATAAACTTAAAAATTTATAATTTATACTGTCTTAATAATAATAATAATAATAATAATAAAAAAAAAAAAAAAAAAAAAAAAAAAAAAAAAAAAAAAAAAAAAAAAAAAAATTTTTTTTTTTCACAACTTACGTATATAATTTTGAACTATTTGGTTAATCGTGAATATAATATTTGGAACGATTAATTATTTTAGAAAGTATTTTACTTATTTAAAGAAAAACACATTATTTTAGTTATGTATTTTTACAAAATTAAATATATTTACATTATTTTTAAAAAATCCGACTATTCGCGTACTTTACCGCGAGGTACCTTACAGCGTGCGTGTCTACCGTGACCACAGACACAATGAGTAACAGTTATGTCAATTAAAGACAATATAGTGTTTTTCTTGTAATTAGTAAAAATTATCGATTATACCACCATGGCTTGAATATAAATAGACTAACTAATTTAAACATTGAGTTCAGTAACCATCCCATTTTTGCAAGTAAATTATTAAATACTTAGTGTTTAATGCAGTATGAAAAAGAGTTATAACATTTAATTGCAGTGTATGGATGCATATATTTTATACTAATTTGATACTTTTTTTAATTATTACGGGCACCAATTACTGTATTATATTATATAAGTTATACTATACTATAATAATTGATGCCCGCGACTCCTTTGTTCATGTTCTTAGTATAAAATGAATGAACAAGTATTTAGTGTTTATCAAGGTCATAAAGTTATTCATAATACTATACCGGTTAAAGATTCCTCAAAATAGATTTTGTTAAAATCTAACAACGCCATCTATCGATTTTTTGGTTAACTATTGCATAAAAACCTTTGTCTCAGTTCAAAATGTGTCCGCCACTCAGTAATATGCAAGATACTGTTTTTGTAATGTTTTAATTTCCCGCGGGATTTTGTTTCAGATTTATGGAATAAAAAATTGATGGAAAATTTTGTAAATCATATTGTTCGTGGGGCAAAAAGAAGTATTAGATTAGGTGTTTAAGTTATTTTGAACTAAGCTATAGATATTATTATAATTTTTAAATTATCCCACATGAACCATTTAATTTTTGGATATAAAAAATATTTAAGTGTATGTGCCATCAGCCAATATTAAATTTTTCGTTCAACACTTTCGGATATAGTCTCACACAGAGACGCAACAAAAAAAAAATCTGTGTTCGTTCTATTCTTACATCCCACTGACTCTGTTTTTTTCAATATACATAATCTCTACAGTTTTATGTATGACCAGATAGTTCACTATACATTTTTTTTAACTCTATATATATATATATGTTATACATAACTTTCATTATTTTGTGATATAACAAATTCTGATGGTCCGATTAGACTTGTAAGAAACCTATTAACCCCAATTGGATACTTAAGCTTAACTTTGAATTAAGTGTAAGCACCATTTTTTGGGAGTATACAAAAGCGCGCTCATATTAAACTGTGTCGGCCTAAGAAGAAAGTCTGATGTCGCTATCACTGATCTGGTCTATGTTACTTTCTAGATAAGGCGATTTCGATCTGCCATCAACGTTGAGTTTGGTACCGCGTCTTCCAAAGGTGCCCTCTGCCAGTGTTTTTGTAGTAATATCGATACTTTAAGACAACGTGATTAAAAAATACACTGAATTTAGGCGTTAGCGTGATGAACATAAAGCAAGAAATATATTAACTCCTGGCACGCAATTATTATATTTATTATTAATAAAAACATTTAAAACAATATTAACACGCACATTTATGCATCATTAATTTGTAAAGATTATTTGCAATTATTAACAATTAAGCCTAATAAATATTAAAACGTATGTTGAGAAATATTATTTGTTATTCATGTATTCACCAAACTAATGAATGAGTGAGACGAGGTCTGTTTTCTGTTAAGTGTTAATTAGAATTTCCTTAGTCGATTTTTGATATAATTTAAGTCTGTATTTTTTTTTATTTCGACGCAATAGTTTTTCTACATTTGAACATGATAAAGGATTTGATTTTTCATGATTTATATAAAGTAATATTTAATGCTTACGAGTTCATAGTAATATTTGTTTTTTCTAATATTACTAATATAATATTAATATCAACACATTTCTCACAGAGCTAAATAAACTTATCCTTTTTATAAGACCAGACAATAACAACAGATATATATACCCATTGTGCAATGTTGACCGTACCGGGGGTGGAACTAACAAACATTTAACAATGTCAGATATCTACTGCCAAGAGATTTGGTTAAGAACTGCTGTATAATATTTTATTATACTTATTACAGTCTGAGTTTTTTTTAAATTTCAAATCTTATCTTTCTTTCGCTTCAGCGTCACCGAGGTCGGAGTCATGCGCAGACATTTCTGTGACTTTCATTGATAATATTTGTCTAAAGTGAAGATGCTCTGTGGCTGACTGCGTTCATATAAACAAAAGCGCTCAACCGAGGTTCGAATGTTAATGCTAAACGCAGCAAAAAACTCCATATAAACACTTATTAAATTGTTTTGCATAAACATTAATATTTTCATTGAACATGCGATGGTCATTATAAATATATTATAAGTAATTCCTTCTACTTTATTTGGTTGATGTTATTTCAAGCAAAATGTGGGTTGTGCTATGTCTTGGGTTAGTCATTGGTAGTTTAGCACAGGATTTGAAATCATTAGAGTCCGGTAAGTAAGGATTGAATTTAAAGAAGTTAAAAATAATAGTAGACGATGCATCAAAATAAAGACGAAATCATCGAAGTGCTATGGACATTCATTTTTGTTCTAGAAGAATTGATTACTCGTCAACGTTACATTAAATTAAGGAATTTCCAAGCTGGAAAACTTAGATGGGAAAATAGAAGAGCCTGCTAAAATGACGTTATTTTTTTTTTCAGGAACAAATCCAGACTTTCCATCAATAACTGTAACTGATCTGAAAAATGCAACAGAAATTGCGAATGTTATTGAAAAGCTTAAAGAGATAGTCAAAAACCAGGATGAATCAGGTTAGATTTAATCGACCCGTCGTCATTTGTACATGACGTAACAAATTTCACATGAGGGATAATTTTGTAACATTCATTGCGTAAATTATTGTCAACGAAGCTGTAAATTATTATAGTTTTTAATTATGCCACGAGAACCATTTAATTTTTAAGTATGAAGACAAAGTCCCAATAGACCAATATCAAAATCTCCAAAAACTACGACCATACGCATGTATCCTGACGGATGCTCCGGATTGTCTCACGAGAGCGTTCGAACGTGCGTCGAGTGGTTGTGGGTTTTTCGCGGAGTATCGCTTGTATATTGGTCTATTGGGATTTTGTACTATGGACTTCCGCAAAGTAAATTAATTGATTGGTATGTGCCATCATCCAAAATTTTATTCACCATCCAACAGTTTCGGATCTTAGCTCACACATAGAGAAAAATTTGTTTTGATTAAATTCACATGAACACGTACTCGTTCCTTCATCATCATGCCGAGTGTGTGTGAGTTGCCTTAAAAAAGATTTACTCATCATTGATAATGAATTATTCATTTATTCTGTATTTACTAATTGTAATTGACTTGAAATATTATCTCAACAAAGCGAGCGTTCAAGCGACCTAGTACTCCTTGACTTAAATAATAAGTTTACTCTTCAAACAAGTTATTCTTTCAGATGAAGAAGAGTATATAGAAAGACCATGTCGTATCTACGATCCTGAATGTATCAGATCTTACTTCGCTGCTCATGGGCATTGCAAGAAAGTAGATGGTACTGTGCCCGAACCATTACACAGATCAGCGTCAACTGGCTACTTGCCTAGAATCAATTTGACAGTGACTTTGGTGAATGTTGACTATTACGGACTTAATGGAGAGATAGTCGAGTTTTAGTAAGTATTGTAAAACACCAAGGTAGGCACATTTATTGCCGTATTCCAAAAAAACACCATAATTTTAAGTTTCATTTAGAAGAAATTCTTTGACAGCTTGAGACTTAAGTTTTAGGGATATTTTGGAATAGGGGAACTAGTTTTTGTGTTTGTAGTAAGAGACTAACTCTGCCTTTCTTCAATTCTTATTATCACAAAACCATTTTTAAGATGAAACAGTATGTTTTGTAATTTGTAAGAATAAAAGGAAGAGGGACAGTAATAATTCATTCGTTTTATCAGAAATTAAACTCATTGATCAACTTATGTTTTACTAATTTTTGAAAGCGCATTTATGAGGAAAATAGTTAACAAAAAGGGAAAAATGTAATGTGGCTCCTATCTACATACGAAACGACTTAAATCCTGTTTATATAAAAAACTTATATATAATTTTTAAAAAGTCAATTTTGTAGAGTTGAAATTTTCGTTGCAGCATCAATAAAAAAACAAACAAGCTGGTGTTAGCTGTTCAGATGAGTAACGTCGTGTCGTTTGTGCGGCCAGCCTATTTTAGGTTCCAACGCCGGGCCCAGGAACCAATTGTACGAAGCACACCCGCTAGGGTCCAGTTTGGTAATATGATCGATTTAAAATTATAACATTTTAACTATTTTAATTGACAGTCTGTTTGAAGTCTTAATTCATTTAATGTGCCTTGCAACCCGATCTCTAGTATCAATTCCATGTACCATTTATATAAAATAAAATAAATCAGAATTTATCTTCAAAATATTCGAGGCATTTTTATGTTACAGCTATTACACCAACGATTATAATACCGAACATACACGACCTTAGATTGGACAAAGCTGAGATTTTCTCATACATTGAATCTCCGACACCCATAACAACGGTGAATCCTCTGGCGTTTGCTAGTTCAGGTATTTAATGTTATATGCAATAATAAAACACTAATTTAAACTTAAATTTATACAATGCGATCATTAATTGTCAAACAAAATATAGAAAATTTATATAATTTAAATACTTCGCTTATAAAAGCGTGACCGTTCTTGAATTATTGTTCAAAACACCTCATAGTAATGTCAAATGATATCAAATACCTTTATTATTTCAGATTTAATAGTGGAAAGAACTGTAGCCGAGTTCGGTTTGGATCGGTCAGCAAATCAAATTCAAGAATTGTTCTTGGAATCGAACTACTTCATAATCAACTTCATTCAGTACACACTGTGCGACTTTGGACTGAAGCCATCTTAATTTCTTTAAATATTAAAATATTGTGAT
The DNA here is from genome assembly GCA_963693355.1 of Pontia daplidice. Taxonomy (NCBI): domain Eukaryota; kingdom Metazoa; phylum Arthropoda; class Insecta; order Lepidoptera; family Pieridae; genus Pontia; species Pontia daplidice. Next base: position 6,226,361 of record CAVNZL010000141.1, read on the forward strand.
ATGCTATTTTAGTTTTAATAATTTCTGTACTTCCCTTGCTCATGATAACCCAAGTTCGAAAGATAATGGAGGCAATTCTGAAGTACATAGAATATATAGAATAGGTTACACACGTTTGACAAGTCTAAAGCTAAATTTAGAGATTTTTAGTTTAGAGTGTGTATATCAGAATCGCCATCAATGAATAAACAAGTCAAAATAGGGCTATTCGGTAACTGAGAATAGCCCAGATTTATTTTAATAAATTTTACTAAAGACTACAATTATTATGTTTATATATCTACCTATAATAATTCATTCTTATACGTATCATTCATTATTTCAAGTTTAAGATTTACGAAGTACCAAGGGATCATACAACCTCGTATAAGCGATTTCCCTCCTCCTAACTTCGCCATAATTTACATTCATTCTCAATGACGCGTGAAAGTTATCTTCGTCGTGGTATGATTAAACTGTTTTATTTCAAAAAACAATTTTTTAAAAACACAAATTGTAGGTAAATTGCAAAATTTAAGGTTTCACAATCATATCAAAAAAATCTTTTTTAAATAAACTTTTTGAGCTGACTATTTTTATTTTTATTTTTTTTACTATACTAACATGGAAGAGAATCTAGTATAGGTTTCTGTTTTTATAAGTTTATATTAATAATACACATATATGTGTGTGTTACGATTAAGGTTTATTGTGCGTATTGAAGTCAATATCAATGAAAAGGAAATAAATAGTTTATTACAAATAATTAGCTGTTATATGTAGTTCCAGTTAAGGCTTTGCAATTACGTAAAATGAGTAGATACTGTAATTGACTTGAGCATCCTCATTATTATATCAGAAAAATATTGTTCTGTACTAATGTTCATCGAGGATGAACATGAGGATGATGTTCATGTTCAATAATATTTTAACTGTGATATTTCCTAAAAAATATTGAAATTACAAGCAGAATAATTCAGAATTTAATTACTCCCATGTATTCCTCTTTATAAGGATTCGTTCCATATTTACAAAAGAAGCTTTGCAATATGCATTCGTATAGACTTTGATGTCTATAAAAAATGATGATAGTTTCATGCCAATTTTCCTCCGTCATTCAGTATTGAGTGACTTAACTCGTAAGAAACATACTAAATTACAATATTACATTTTAAATGGGTGTTTTATTTGGTCTGTGGGTCTGGATAACATAGAGTTTATACCTTTTCGCTGTTCGTATGATTTGTTAATCTATTCTGATATATAAAATTCTCGCGTCACGGGGTGCGTAATTGAACTCCTCTGAAACGGCTCGACCGATTTTTAAGGAATTTTATATGCGTATTCAGTAGGTCTGAGAATCAGCTAACACCATCCCCTTAATGTTATAAGTGTCTACCGCAAAAAATTTTTTTTTCTTTTTTTGGACAAAAATTCTTATTTTTTATTTTTCTATTATACATCATACAAAAATCCATACAACGCTAATTTTTTTTACCCCTCTACAATCAACCCCTATTTTCATTTATAACTTGAAATTTGAAATCACATGTATGGCAAAACAACGTTTGCTGGGTCAGCTAGTAATTATATATAGTTAATATTTGCGAGTTTTTATACTCAGCTCACTCATGCCAATCATACATACGTTTTGGTAATAAAATGATTAATTTTACGTAAAAAAGAACGGATTTTTTGCTGCGCGATAATCAGCTAACTACAATAATTCTCATATCCTGTAATAAAATTAATAGCTTAAATTTCAAGTTATCATCAACACGAATAGCTGTTATTAACAATTTAATCTGTATTTGTGAGCTGCAAGATGAACACACTAATTTATATATTTTTATTTAAAAGTGTATTCGCTCAGGATTGGATTTATAATTCAGGTAAAATATTATATTGAGCTACAATGGTAATCAAAGCTTTTTTTTCAAATTACAGAAAACTTTTATGCACCATCCTTAAAGATAATATTAGTATTTTTTATGTAAAAAGAAAACCTTTGTGGCCTTTTTGCATTTTTGATTTAAATATTTTATACTTGTAAATGTAAATAAAATTAGCAATCTATTTAAAATTTATAATACTTATCTTTACAATCTAGGTAAGAAATATTGATTTGAGGTATATTATCTTGAAAAATTGAGATAATGAAGCTGTAGTCTGGTCTAGTCTGATGTCCATTAGAATCCACGCCTAAGAATTTATAATAATTTAACCGAATACTTTACTTCAATACTTTATCCTAATTTAATAATATTATTTTTACTTGAGCAGATTTTCCACCTCTTTATAATAAAGAGTATGACTATATTGATGGATTTAAATCACAAGTCCCTATTGAAGACCTCTCCAGGAAGGAAGGTGAGAAAAAATATTATTAACTTTTATATCCTATCGATACATGACCAGAAACTTTTGTAGGGAACACTGATAGAAAATCGACCTTTAGTTCCATAACAACAGTTATTACCACATAATTCTAAACCATAATTATTTTAACCAAAGTTTTTTATATTAATTTGTTTGAAAATATAAAATAACTATATAATATCACTCATTTATATTTCAGGAATAGATATATTATCTCTTTATCGTGGACAAACTGATGGTTCGAATAATACTGATTTGATTGACACTGTGAAAAATCTGGTTGAAATGGGTAGAAATGGTAAGATCAAAATGTTGATAGAAGAGAAAAGTGAATTATTGTCAATACAAAAATTTACTTCATATAGGTACCATAATTTTCGAAATTTTCCTTTGATCACTCTAGGAAGCAATTATCAGATCTCAGTCCTTATATGGTACTTTGATATCTGCTTTTCAACAAATCATAATTATCAAAATCGGTTCATAAGAGATCGCGGTTAAAACTTGAAAGATTTGAAGTCTGTTAAAATGTTTGGTTAAGATGTTACTTAATTTAAATTTTCATGCAAAGACCGTATGTGAGGTTACTATACCTGAGGTACGTCGTAATTTTGTACGGCGTTTAAAGTTTTATTAAACGTATAATGCAAAGCATACATTCCGGTATATTAAATTCTATTGTTAAACATATTGTCTTGTACAACAAGAAATTGTTTAAAGTATCTGAGGCTGATCCGAACCGGAGAATAAAGCTGCAACATTCAAAAGTGCTTTGCACAAATTTTTGTAGCAAGTTTTTCTCGTGTAAAACATTTTTTTTACTCAATAAGAAATTAATAAATCCTCTCGATGAATTATATTTAAGGTCCTGAAGACGATACAGACTATATTGAGCGGCCTTGTAGGATCTTTGACAAAAACTGCATACGTCGCTACTTCGCCGCTCATAGTCTATGCACACCTAAGTACCAGGCAGTGCCGGAACCAGTCTACCGTACCCAATCTACTTTCTACCTACCCAGAGTGAACATTACAGTTACACCTATTGATATCTACTACACCGGTGCAACTGCCAGGATCATAGAATTCTAGTATGTGCCTTTATTAATCCATAGATCTCTCTTCCATACTTTCAAACACGTAACTTCATAATTGAATTAAACATAGTCGTATTTACCTAGTTTTGCGCTCTAACTGCGCAGGAGTCTTCATATAAAAAATTCACACCACATTAGTAAATATAGCGCTCGGATTCGAGCAATTTTCTGATCCGCTCTTATTGACGGTAGCGTGTTATATAGCCTTCCTCGATAAATGGAGTATCCAACACAAAAAATGTTTCAATTCGCACCAGTAGCTCCTGAGATTAGCGCGCTCATCCAATCAAACTTTTCAGCTTTATAATATTGGTACCGATGAAACTACGCGGGAATATAATATTGTCTTTTATTAACATAACTGTTACTCATTAAAAATAAACTTTATGAACGGATTTAAGTTATGTCTATTTTTGCAAAATTTAAATATATTTTACATTAATTTAAAATTTTCCGACGTTTCGTATACTTTACAGTTTACAGCATGCGTGGTCACGGTACGCGGGAGTATTTTTTTAAGAGTAGCATTATGTAATCAATTAATTGAGCAACTCTAAGATTCACTTCATTTCAATTGATATGGATTATCTCCAGATAGAGTAAACAAACACGGCTGCTTAAAACCAATATAGTATATGTCATTTATGTAATCATAGTTCAAATATACTAAGGTTTGTTATAGTTTCACCCGCGTTAATATTGGCAACATCCCGAGTTCAGCTTCCTGTTAACAGCATTGAATAACGATAATTCACATCTTATACTCTTTGTAGGCATGTAGCAACGTGTCATGGAATAAATAACCGATTAACTCTTAAAATTTCAGCACTAACACAAAGACAAACCGTCTTGTCTTGGCCTTTACTTTCACGAACTTCACGACGAAAACCGACAACAGTTATTTTAGATTTAACCGTCGTGATAAAGAACCAGTTGTTACAAGATCCCCTGTTCTTGTTCAGTATGGTGAGTAGGGTAAATTTTTCAATAATGATCTAGCGTTCGCGTCAAGGCGCGTCCTTAACGTAAGAGTTAATATTTATGAATTCCTTTTCAGTTTCCCTAACCGCAACAGTGATAATTCCTAATTTAAATGATCTAAGACTTGATAAAAGTGAAGTCTACTTATACTCGGAAGACAGCTTGCCACTGGTGCTAGTGGATCTTTCGATATTTGATACAACAGGTAATGTTTTAATATTTTTTTGAATTTCGAATACGCAAACACAAATAGGTTCTAGATTCAAAAATTGTAATTATAACCCGTTTGTATGTGTGAAATTGTATGTTATTGGTGGTAACAATAATATTATTTTTATTCTAACTCATCGCAGTGTATGTAGTAGTATGTATGCAGTATAAAAGGATCATGGACTTTTAATGGTGTTTTTACAGAAAATTTATTTATAGAATAATTGATATTCCTTTTCAGATGCAAACGTGCAAAGATCCTTAGTGGAATTCTTACTCCGGCCGGATGTAAACTTACAAGAAGCATTTCTTATTGACGCTACTTTCTACGCCAATACCTATATACAACAATCAATTTGTGATTTTGGGTTGATAGAGTCATAATGCACCTTATGTACCCAAAAGTTTATACAACGTCTTTTTTTAGTAAATGCCTACTAACGCAGCGTCAGAGTCTACGAATACTATGAACTTAATATTTACAAAATATTTTTTTTGATACTTCAAAAATGTTAACAAATTGTATATACAGTAAATGAAATTAAAGACATTAATATTTTAATAATATTTGTAATTTAAAACTCCAGGGAAAATTTATACATGTAAATACCAAAAAATTACAGAGTATTATATAAAAATTACTCACCTTACTGAAGCTTTGCACTGTGCTACTACTTCAAATATATTTACTCGATCACTTAAAAACGTATACACGACAAAAAAGTTTTTCGCGATTACGTAGAAAGGCTCAACTCAATTTACATCCGTCTATCGCGACAACCCGCAGTCAACTGAATATATTCAGCTTTCCTCTGCTTGCCTCCACTTTCATGAAGTGAACTGAAAGCGGTCACCTTAAAATAAAACAGCCTAAGCGTCATCCAATCATCACGCTACTTTTATCTTTATAAACTACATTTAAGGCTCTAAATTGCGCACGTAAAATTATGTTTTTAAAGTACAACACTGTTTGTTTGGGAGGGTCGCAGAGGCGGGAATGAGAGCATTGAAAAAAAAATAAACCAACCGCGTCTCAGTGAGTTAAGGTTCCATGGGCGGGTTTTCAGTGAATATCTTTGATTAAAACAGGAACTTCCCGAAGTAACACAGTAATGAATTGAAGTTGCCAGGAAAAAGTGGAAAACTGTTGGGCAGGATGTGAAAAACATAATGAAAAAGCCCTCAAAGTTGCTTGCCAGGATGTATTAATTATAGATGCTGTTTTCAGTGAGGTTATCTTTTAGTAATATGATCTTCTAAAAACAGAGTTTTGTAGGGATTTTTACGAAAATGATAGTATATATATTAATCGTATGACTTTATGAAGCAGCTCGTCTTTAACCCAGAGTATATGGGTTCAATTCCTCGCGAAACTTTTCTGTTATGACCTTTAATCTGATGATATTGTACCATGCTTCATATCCTATCACTTAATTGTAATAAAAACCATTATACTTTAAACGCTTAACCTAACACTATCTGGATCTGATCGTCGGGACAAATGCAACCCGAGCCAAAAATTAAAATGGTTAATTTATAAATAGTATATTAAGAATAAAATATTACTAAATATTACTCAATACATTTATATTAATTTGATATTTGTAATTTTAAAATATTTTAATTAATTATTTAGAATTTTTTAATTACTAGAGCTATGCAGCTTGAGGTTTCGTATGGCTTAACAACCGAGTTTATAAAATAAATGACAATCAGACTCAAAGCACAACTATGGTGTCACTTACTATGAGGCTCGACGGGCAGCTGGTTCCACATAGTGCTGTTTGTGATACTTCAGAAATCCCTTCGTGGAACAGGATGGAATTTCGTATTCCTCCTCTATGGAATTCTGCTACAGGTATCGATGAGAACAACACCTTCGAAAACTATCCTTTGTAAAACGGAAAAAAGTTTAATTAAAGGTACGCCTAAGCCTTGATACGCTCTTGATAATTAGTCTAAATACACTCTGTTATCAACAGTACTATTGTTTCTCGTATTCCTCCTATAGAATTTGCAACGTGATATCGTGGTGCATCATTATTTTTATCTTATATCTCTTCTTGGTAGTTATAATGTTTTTTCCTTAATTATTTATAAATTCTTCTCAATAATCTAATTTACTCATGTTGGAGAAATACTGTTTTAACCTGAACCTAATTAATAATTAAAGATAATGGTAATGATCACCTTAAGAATGCATGAAAACCATTGGAAACCAGGTTAACCAAGGAAAAAGCGTCATCAATTACTAGCACATACAAATACTAAACATGTGTTTGTATGTGTAATTACCACGTTCATTCATCAAAGTTATTGATTTTTTTTATTTATTTTTTTATTTATTTATCCTATTACTTACGTTAGACACCAAATATTGAATACACAAAGAAGGCAAAGATAGAACAGTTAACAGGTATTTTATAACTCTGTTAACAGAGCGGAGTTCTAAAATACATTTGAATTTTAATATTATATATATCTATTAAAAATATATACTATATTATTAAGTATACGTAAGGGTTTTAGTGTGCTAAGTTTTAATTTGTTTTGTTCAAATAAAAATGAGAATCGGAAGCTTTATTAATAACAATCAGCTATAGTCGCCTAAATGCAATATTTTGTTCTCGTATGACATTGAGAAAGTCTCTTACTCAAATTTCCATTTCTCTGAAACCAATCTCAAGTAATAAATCAGATATAAAATGAAATATGAAATCAGCATACATCTCTCTCTTTAAAGGCGTGGCTTGGTGAGGCGCATGCGTTGGATCTTGAGAATAAGATGTCTTGAAAACTTGTTCAGAATTACGTAGAACTTGAAAGAAAGTTTATAACATTGAAACTATTGTAAAAAAATGGCGCTGCAACTTGCGAATTTTGTTGTACGATAGACATTATCTAATCAGCTTATCAGTCTATTAACACAACAAAATTTACATTAAATTATATAAAAAAATAGGATTTATCAAAATAATTTGCATTAAAGTTCACATATTTCAGTAAGTAAGTAATTCATTCTCTACAAGTATATGTCGCTCATTGAATGTGAAATGGCCACAAATAACTAAAAAATCTGAAATGCGTTTATTTTATATTATTTCCAAATATGGACTATTTTCATTTCACTATAAAATAGTGTACCTAATTTCCAAATTGTACATTGTTTAATATGGATTATCTGATAATGTTAATAAATAAATAAATATATAATAAATGATTTAATTCATTTAACTTTTAAGTTTAATTGGATTTTATTTCAAGCCCAAAGTAACAATTTACGACAATATAATATTTTAATGAGTAATATTCCATCGTTATTTTTAGAAGGAGTAGCAGAGTTAAAAAATCTTGTGAGCATGGCAGTGAGATCTGATGTAGAATCAGAAAAAAATACAAAATAAGCCCATTATTAACTATCCAATTCTAGAATGTGATGACCCAGCCATAGTTCACTGAGAAATAATAGCCGTTAAGCTTAATTAGGCTACAATCTGCCATACAGTTGGTAAGCCTAATACTAACAATCGTTTAATAAATATAATTGATGATGAAACTTATGATTTACTACCATCTATATAAAATTACGCTAAAACAGTTTATTTCCTGACAACTCTCAGGAAACTGTACTTGTTAAAGAAGAGCTCTGACAGCCAGCCAGATTTTAACATACCGTGGATATATGGTAATGAAGATAGGTTGGAGTAAAACAACGAATAAATAAAAAATCAAATTAGCTATTTATCTAACAACCACACATCTGAAAGTGACAGTTAGCCTTCTCATTCATTTGATTTTTCCTCGGATGCAAGTGTAGTGTGAGAAAACGTAGACGAAAAACGATTTATTTAAGCCTCATCCCCTATAAATTCTACCATCGAATGCGACATTGAGTCACCCAGACATCTTAGAGGAAGAACCACCACAAATATTAGGAAATCACAACGGTCCTTATAAAAAAACAGAGAAAATTATGTAAAAAAAAATATACTTTAAATCATAACATTTAAAATATTATCATATTTGAAACATATTTAACTAAATTTGTGTTTGCTCTTATGCAAAAAAGTGTTAAATTTATGGCAATTAAATACTCATATCAATATAAATATCATATATATTTACGAGTGCAATAAATTATTAACATCCTTTATACTTCAAATGACAGATATTAGATAATTCAGTACATATACATTTATATACCAATCCCAATGCTAAGTGAATGAATACTATCGTGCGGAAACATCTTAAGCGAAACGTATTCTAAAAGAGAAAGCACCTAGACATGCATTCAATGTATTCAAAAGCATTTGGGGAGGATATTCAATATATTTCGTTAGCTCTGCATGCACGTCGGCTCATCACGGATTTCGGTCACGGACTGCCGCTCCAATGCACAATTCAGGCGTTCGACGCGAGGTGGCGCTGTCAATTTGCGCTGCTAACACTTTTTGGCGCCCAACGAGGGAGAAGTTTCTCAACACGGTGAATTATATGTACGTGAGCAAGAACTTATTGTATATTTCGACGATTTTATTTCTCCTAAACGCATCATACAGTAAAATGTCCCGTGGTTTTAGGTGGTAACAATTAAATTCTATATAAAATGATCTTAGATAAATTAGGCGATATTTTAATATTGAATTATGCTCGAATCAATATTCGTAATATTAAAAAAGGATTTCTTGTTTTGTTTGACATGCACATCTCAGGGAAAGAATTGACAACAGGTTTGAAGGCTATATTAGGTCTTTTTCATTGCTTAATTAACATTGTACAAAGGTAAACTTTCTTTGAATTTTGAAATATAAATATTATCTAATAATAATTTTATTCATAAAAAATCCAATCACAGCATTAATACACGCTATCGGCACAAAACATTTTAATTACAAAAAAATATAAACGGACACAGTATCGGTCCCACACACTACCCCAAAGAAACATGGGTTACGTCGAGCTCATCCAGAAACCCTGAGTCATTAGGTCCCCAGTATAAACCATTTCTGCCATTTTGTTACAACTAAAAACCCATTCAATTCGCATTCAAAACCCCAATAGGAATATTCCTGTCGTAAAGCCACAAACGCTCGTATCAAAAGTACTCCTCCGGGATATCGTTTACAGCGATTAACATCCAGTTCGTTTGATGTATTCATGTTTTCCTCGTAAAAGTACATCTTATTTCATACCCACTTTGACAATAGGATCTTTGTATTCTATAAAAGATCCGCATTTCAAATTACTATGCTCTACTAAAGGAATTCATTTATAAAAAATCTGTAATTGTACTTTCGTCTCATTTGAAGTCCTTTATCTTACATACGTACTATTGTGATATAAGTGATTGTTTCGCAATTTTACAATTTCGAGAAATATATTATTTCACAAGAAAAATATAGATATAATCATGTACAAGCACTTTGTACGTCTTATAAGACACCATTAGCGCTATTATATTAGATAAATTAATTTTTCCTCGACTAACAAAGTTACCAAACCACGAGACAGTAATAAACTTATCTTCGAAGTAATATTTCCAGTCTCATAATATAGTTTAAGAAGGACCTAAAATATACATATACAAATGTAACGCTCATCTGTTCGTACATTATGTAACGTTGAGTCTTAGGTCTTAGTTCCAATATGGCGTATAATACATGTAGCAATATTTAATTGTATTACACGGGTATCGATCCAAGTGCAGTTCAAAGTTATAAGACAACACAATAACAGCTATTTTATACATCACCACGAATCCGATACTTCAAACTTGACGCCAAGATCGTAGGTAACTAAGACGCCATATTTATTAAAATCGCCTCTGTAAGAGAGAGCCAACTCCGGTCGATAATTAGAAAATCGGTGACAAAGGGCTGTTTTGAAGGATAGCTTATCCCATTTCATTTGTAAATCGAAGCAGAGTCGGGATTTGTCCCTAGTTCGCGATAAGAACAAGTTCGTTGGCTAATTGGATTGAAACTTCTCACAAGGTACGGCGACGCGCCTCAGGGCAACTCTGAAAAATTCCCCACTAGTTTGTTTCACTGTAACTTAATAAAAACTCAAGTAAGTTAGGAATCAACTTTGAAAACATTGCTAGTTTGAAAATTTACAATTTATACATGCTCTTACTATTTCCGTTATTCAAATTTAATCACACTTATATATAATCAAATCAAAATAAAATAATGTAAGCCCACTTTCTGTTTTAGGTAGAGCGGACTAAAAATGTCCGTAAATAATATGTAAGAAAGCGTTTTTTGTTTGCGAAAGTTTCGCACCCCCCATTTTTTCTTTCGAGTTTTATTTTGCCAGTGTTAATTCGAGTGGGCCATTTATACATATTTATTTTAATTATAATTTAAAACTTATATTGGATCTGACATTAGCTTGCTTTATATTTATGGGCATTACTTGTATTGGCTTTATGAGTCTGTAACGTCCATACAGATACACAATAAGTACAGAATTAATAGTAATTTATATAAGTAATTAGGATTCATGTATGAATTACGATTCGTACTTCTATCTATCTTCTTTTAACCTTGGCGAAAATTATTCGTAATACTATTTAACCTTCCAGGTCCTTTAATGATTTCACTACGTAAATTTGATGTCTCTTAACGACCATTATTACTGAAAGCACGAGAAAGGTCCAAAGGTCAAGTCTTTGTAAATTGATGTAGGCTCCAAGAAATTATATTTCATATATTTTAGACGACAACACTTCGTGATACAGCAGCAAATGTAAATCCGAAAATCTTATTGAATTACGCGAAATCTTTCTGTGAAAAACAAAATTCGAATGCACCATTAATTCCTTAGCCATCGTCACGCAAAAATAAACTTTACCTGTATAAATTAAGATTCAAAGTTCAAATAGAAAAGCACTTTTGACGAAGCATTAGCGTTTTCAGTTAATCTACTTACCATTACAAACAAAGTTAGCGGCGAGTTTGATTTTCTTTTGTTTACTTGCGATTATTTTTTACAATGAACAATACAAACTCATGAAATAAACGTCTTAAAATTCGTAGCACAGGGTCTACGAATTTTAAGATATATGTTTTAAATTATAATCATTATATATAATGATTTATTTTAACTAATTAAATTTAATACTAATAATTTAATTTAATTTAATTTAATTGCATGTATTTTTGTATGCTGTATCATAGATTAATAAAAAATAAGAAATTTAGTAAAAAAATAAAAAAAATAGGGTTGGACCACCCTTAATATTAAGGGGGATGAAAAATAGATGTTGTCCGATTCCGTGAATCCACAGACCTACCCTATATACACAAAATTTCATGAGAATCGGGAAAGCCATACATTTTTACACTGAATAAATCAGTCACGTGTGAAAATTATTGAATAAACAAATTTGTTTTCTTTTAGTATTATTATAAAAAACATTTTGATTGAATTTGAAGCGATCAGATTATTTCAGAAAGAGATTTTCGGGAAATAACTAGACTCTATGGAGGTTAGGCTTCAAATACAAATGTATCTGTAAATGCTATTTCGGCTTAGTGGTCTCATTAGTCATAACAATTTTTATACCAAAACACCATCTGTTATGAAAAAGATTTACCTTAACGAACGAAATATTAAGCGTAAATTCGTTAATTGTAATCCCTCGATTATAACTGTGAATATAAAAGTGCTTGTCAATTATGTTGTGTACGTAATTACAAGACGGAATAATAATAATAACTAAACTATTTCAAGGTAATTGCTATTTCGCCAGGGGATTTTTAAAACCATATTTGTTTAATTTTTCTTTTATTTTGTTCGTCTGCTTATTGCTTGTTATGTTTTACTTCAATTGTTTCTTATAGACCGCGAATTATTTAGAATTTGTGATAAAATTGTAAATTGTTTATACTAGTTGCACTTTCCTTATAACAATTGACTCGCAACAGATTAAAACTCATAAATTAAAAATTATAATATATTAACTAACATTACAATACATTATAATATTAACCTTAATAAATGTAGGTAAATTTATTATGTTTGTAAAAAGCTTATTCATCTAACGAAACGTCCAATTATTGGATTTAAATAGGGCAATTTTATAAAACAAGACTCCACGTTGAAAATTCTAAATTCAAATCAGTTCGTGAGTTGAATTCAAAACGTGAAGACGTGCGACAACCGCTTATTCCGCTACAACTCTTTACCAATGTATATTCACGAATATAAAATTGCTTTGGAACGGGTTTCCTTAATTCGGCTCAGAGGGGAATACAGATAGTTAATTAAGTTTCCAATATTTTCTAGTCGTAGGATCTTAGAGTCTGTTTTCTTTATACAATCGTATCTGCCTTAAGTAGAACATGATTAACGTGACTGATGAATTAAAACTATAGTTCCAAATTGTAGATGATTATAAATTTTTATCAATTTCATACATTATGTATATACATTACTAGCTGACCCAGCAAACGTTGTTTTGCCATACATGTGATTTAATTTAATAAATAAAAATAGGGGTTGATCGTAGAGGGGTAATAAATTAGGGTTGTATGTATTTTTGCATGTTCTACCATAAAAAAACAGAAACTAAAAAATTTGTCTAAAAAATAAAAATTTAGGGGTGGACTACCCCTAACATTTAGGAAGATGAATAATAAATGTTTGCTGATTCTCACACCTACTCAATATGCTCACAAATTTTCATGATAATCGGTCTAGCCGTTTCGGAGGAGTATGGGAACGAAAACTGTGACACGAGAATTTTATATATAAGATAAAGCCTTCAACGATAAATCGACAAAAAAATCCAATTCGCATCTGGAGTTCCTGAGATATGTTCACCCAAACAAACAGCTTTATAACATTGATATAGATATGTTCTGTGTCAGATAAACAGATCCGAGTTCATATCTTGTGATATGAAATCTTTTTACTTGAATTTTTTATAAATCAAATTAATGTGTATTTGTATGTGTAAATAATGTAATGTGTAATTGTAATTCAATGTGTGTATCCAAGCTTTTTGAATTCCAAGCCGTGCTTAAGATATTTTGTTTGTATTTTGTACATTTAATCATCATATCGCGTTGTATGGTTCAAAACGTATCAGCGTACGTAATAAGTACGTAATGGATTAAGTAAATTTATCGAAATTGGTTCAGCTTTTATTCCATATAACAAAATGTTATAAAAATATATTTTCAGTTTCAGGAAACTCAACGTTATTAAGATATGTTGAAACGTATAATTTTCTTTTAAGATGTACAGCAATTCTTTACGAACGAACCACTATAACATGACCTTTGAGCAGCCTTTCTTGCATATAAGAAGGGTTCTTGAGAAATTTGTTACATTATGAATAATGATCCGTTGAAATGCTCGGCTATTTTTCATATTCTAAACGCTTTGCTCATTAGGTGTTTGGTCAATTTGAAATATAATGAATGGTTTAAATAGCATGTCCACCATTTTGTGCTGTCACTGTCACACATCTGTACTCTTGTACAGACATACGTCACGTTTACTAAAAACACAGTCACACAAAGTACGAAGCAAATATTGCCAATGTGATCATGTAAACTTAAATCATCGAAATAGTAATTAGTAAAATATGTAGCCAATCTTCATAAAGAGTAACTACGGCAAATTGGCACAATTTGTTTTCCCTCAATAAAGAGAAGTCATGGCTTAAGTAGATGCAAAGCATTGTGGTACTGTGACGTCATTTGGGCAAACTCGCCGGACCAACTCATTGGACGCCTCAGGCCTCAGCTGCCGTTGTGTCGTAATCGTTTAGGATATACATAACTGGATATGACATGAATTAACTATATTCTGGGAAATAATTAAAATATATTCCGGGGCAATAAATACAGATAACACATAACCTCTTTGCAGCTGTGACACTTATTTTGACAATTAACACCTTACTCAGTCTACCGTAACCACGCACACTGTAAAGTACGCGAAACGGAAAAATTAAAAATAATGTGCAAAAATACATAACTTAATGCGTTAACAAAGTCTTGAAATGAGTAATAGTTATGTCAATAAAACACAATATTATAACTATTTTATATATCTTACGGATAACTCTTTGATATATATAATTTCAGTTAATTGGGCCAATAATGGATTTAGACATTAACTAAATGTAGAGAAATAATATCACAATTTTTCAGCTAAATTTAGCCGTACATAAGTACCATATTATGAAAATGAATGAAAACTAAAATGATATATGCTAAATGTAAATTGCGGTTAACACTTGACTTTGTCCAATCGCTATCTGAATGGCCTGATCCTTTGCCGCTGCGCAGAGATGTAGGATCTCTCTCCAATTTCTATCGCATTTATCATAGAGAGTGTTCTTCTGTTCTAGACACCGAGGCAGAATACAAAATGTCATCTTATACAACTGAGCGCGTCAGAAGGCATTCTCTGACACTCACTACTGAGGGACCTTCAAGAAAAGCGTATAGTCACCTTAAAGGCCGGCAACGCAGTGGTGAGGCCTCTGGCATTGCGAGTGTCCATGGGCAGCAGTATCACGGTTAACCTTACGGTTAGGTGAGCCTCCTGCTCTTTGCCTAGTTTAATTTAGAAAAAGCACCTAGGTTACGCACATCATATCCGCAGTTGTTTGTAAACAATATTGTTTATAACAGTAAAAATGATAGTCTTCTCTTTTAGATCTTTAATTCAATGAAATCAAACCAATCCAATACTATTCGCAACTCGCGAGACACGTCACACAATGTACCATTTGTTGGGTGTATGTTATTACGAGAAATATAAGTCAATCATATAAGTATATAGCTTACTGACACTTAAAAGACTAATATTATTAAAAAATTCACATCTCATATTTTTAGATAAAATTAAAATTTCAATTAATTATTTACATAGGTTTTTGGCTTATAAAAAAGTATAGAATGGTCTCAGCCTGATATTTTGAGAGTTATTACAAAATTAAAAAAAATTTACCCCTAAAATTGTCAGTTTATCTGTTAATACCAAAGCCATGGTTGTATTCACACACAACACATTCTCTTATGAACGATAAACCTATATTTTGTAAAGATTTCATGTGATTTAAAGATGTCTACGCCAATTATTGGAGATAAAACAGCGCTGCTCATATATACAATCTAAATGTCAAAATAAAGCTAAAATAGGGTTAAAATATATGTAAAAAATGAATGAGAATACAAAAAAGACTACAACTGAAATGAAACAAAAGAAAAAAATAAAACAAAATCTGAAATAAAGCACGGACGCAGAGTGTCCTGTGTGTGTGTGAGGTGTGGTGTGAGTGTGGTGGTGGTGATACAAAATTAAGTATTAGTGCTATTTTCATTTATATTCGATAAAGGCTCTATCGTACACTAGTAGAGTTTGTTTGCAATTTTTTCCATTGCAAATTATATGGAATCGTTATTTCGCCGCACAAGAGAAATCACATATTAATCGCCTATAGTATTTTTGATTCAATTACCTGAAAACTCTAATTAAATAAATATTTTATTGAATTTGAACCGCTCTAAGTTTTAGTTTAACTTGATGGTCCCCGAGGTTATGAAACAATATCGAAACAATATCGTATTTGAGACAAGTTTGAAATGCATAATTTAATTAGATATTCAAGATCTCCTTTGAGACAAAGACTCGACTATATTATTTGAGTTTAAGGCTATTGTTTAGCTCATCTCAGCGATATTACCTGAAAATATTACATGATTTAATTTTGCGCGTAAACGAAATGCCAAAAATAATGTCTAAAATATATTTATCATTTGGTGCAACAAAAAAATCCTTCTAAGCAATGACACTTCATTGTCTCTTTCTAAAGAAAAACACTTTATTAACGGATTTAACTTATTAACTAAATTAAAATCTCATGAAAAACAATCCGGGAAAATGGGGGACACCGTGAGCCAGTTCTGTAAAAAATATTCAGGTTTTAGTCGATACCAACACCGACGCAATAAATACAGATAACACACAACCTCTCTGAAACTTGACAAAGTGATGAAAAGACATAGACTTGTGCAATTGGACCAATTCACTTTTTATTAATAATGGGGTAAGTCTTAATTTAAAATATGTTAGTCGATCAAGTGATGAATGGTGTGAAAATTAAAATTATATTCGTTGACCACTGCACTTATAATTATATTGTATTAATTGTTCTGCCATTGTGATTGCCACATAATAAAAACACCGAAGAGGCAATAATTAATTAAATTTAAATTGATTTAGTTTATTGTTGCATTAGATTCTCTTAACACCAATCGATTTTAAGAGCTGCTCAAATAAGTTTTAACATTGTACTCGTTAGTATTTCACGCTACCATGATTAGATGTTTGCATGATCACGGCACACGCGAACCTTTGAGGATTTATAGGACGATAGGAATCTATTGCTTTTTGAACTTTTTAAACTGTACTTGTAAGCAGGTATTCATAATGACGTAATTTATTAGTATATATTGAATATTTTCCAAACGATTTCAGTCTGTTTCGGTTGCGTTGTTTCATTTTATGTTTAAGGTCTTCAATGACACTAAAAAGTCCTTTTTAGGAGCCACATAGAAGACATGGCTTATAATCTAAGCTATTGTGTAAAAAAATATAATAAGAAAAAATTTCTTTGAGAACAGAAATTTGTGTTGGAACCAGTTATGGAATGGCTGAACGCCAATTATAAGCTTAAGCAATTGGAATTCAATATTGAATAGAATTTAATTATATTTGACTTTTATTTAATAATGAAAATATAGTATAATAAATAATATCTCAATATAAATTCTATTACAATATATTATATACATTACTATTTCTTATTAATTTTTATTTTATTAAAAATCTTATTAAAGAGTTGAAAAAAAAAATATTTTTTTATAACTTCCGTATTATTTTTGTATTTGCAATACCAGAACGGAGCTAGCAGCAAAAAATGGTTCAAAAAATCATTTTTTAAATTCCATTTACAAATATTGATCTTGGAAACCCTTTACAAAGCACTATAATCTCATATTTATTTGTATCTTAGACTAAAAATCATATGTTTTTATATATTCAAAAAGTGGCACCAATATAACGACCGTAACAGATTGAGCAGGCCTCTTCAAACGGCCGCCATCCATTCATGTGAACCTCAAATTTGTAAGATATTTCGGTATGAAAGTCACGCCAGGGTGAAAAACAGGACGTTGTCATTCCCCTGATATATTGACCAAGGGAATGATTTACTGTTGGAGTTTGGTTTTATTATTGAAAGTTCTCGTTAGCTTTATAGTTTGATAGCGTATATTTGTGGATAAATTAAAAATGGTTTCGAATTTCGTGTGTCTGTTTTGTATTTTCACTCTTCTTCCGCTCTGGTAATTCTAATGTTATCTAAAGATCCTGCCATTTTTATGTTCGTTAACCACGCAATATTTATATTATGAAGCAAGAAAACTTAATTTGATCGAGTCGCTGTCGGTAGATATATTGTCTGTTTTGTCTTTTGAGAAATAATTTACTTAAGACTTTACGGCCCTTTTTTTTTAAATAAAAACTATTATATTTCAGTCAAGAGATATACAAAATAAAATACAGAGATCGATATATGTAATGTACCAGTTAATTATTTAAAATTTATTTATTGTTTTTCCATATATAAGTCTATCTTTAGAGCATTGCATCATAGAAATTTACAATTAATGCAAAAAATATAAATTTACAATATCTATATTTATAACTATTTACATATAGTAAACTCCGTTTTTGTTTATTTAATTTGTTTTATTATGTATAGGGGGCTACAGATTTGGTTTAAAATTTTATAATTAATTGAATCAGGCGTTACTTTGCGGAAGTCCATAGTTCAAAATCCCAATAGACCAGTATGAAAGCAGTACTCCGCGTAAAACCCACAACCACTCGACTTACGTTTCGCTCCGACACCGGAGCATCATCAGGAGATGTTGCCTCTACGAACAGCGTTCGATGAGACAAAATGTTTAAAATTTTATTTAATACAATATACAGACATATCGTTAGCGGTGCCTTACTGAACAAATAAACATTGAATTCGAAACAAAATTATCGTGATAACACAAATATTACTGTTTCTATACTTAGTCATCGCTAGATTACAGTCAAATTGCAGTAAAGCATAAAATTTTTAATATTTATTTATAATTACATGTGAGCGCAACGAAATTTTCATTCAGCCCTACTGGATGACTGTATGATTATATAACGAATTTAAAAAAAAGTACTTTAAGGCCGGCAACGCACTGGTGAGGCCTCTGGCATAGTGTTCATGGGCGGTGGTGTCGCTTAACATCAAGTGAGCCTCCAGTCCGTTTGCGACCTGTTCTATAAAAAAAATAGGTAATAAAAGCACAGTGCAGTCGTTTAGAGAGACGCTTGGGCAGTATTCACAGAAATTCGTATTGAAATTGAAATGTAAAATCAATACTCGTTGCGACAGACAGATGTCACTCTCGCTTGGATGCATTTTAGTTTAAGAGCGACTTATCAAAAGCACTGGTAAGTAATATAAAAGCAAAATAGGTAAGTAAAAAGAAAATTAAAGACTGTGAAAATATAAATTTGTTTGATTGGAATCGATTAGAGACAGAAAACAGTTTTCTACTAAAATCGTTACTAATATACTAATATTTTCTGACCCTGACTTTGTTTGAACTAAATGTTTTTGTTATTAGTACTGTATTTACATAGATAACCAACATAAATCCTATATCAGAAGGAAGAAGAATGTGTGATGTATTTACAAGAGAGATTATTTTTAAATTAATCATATTCGTATATGTCTTATGAATAACTATGAATCGCATAGATCTCCATCAATAGCTTCTACACTATTAGGAACATTGGTATTTTAAAGCTATATAAAATTCGCACACAATAAAGTCAATCGTTAAGCCTCAGAGAATAGGAGAATAAATTTTTATCAGCCCACTCTTGTTTGAATATATCATATTATAAATTTTTTAGTTTCTCATATTTTACGAAATATTTTGCCAGAGTTGGAAATACAATGTAACTAGTGTCATGTTATATCAACCGAAACATTTTGTATCTTAGCTATAAGAACAAAATTTAAAATTGTATTAGTAGTAACTTGTAATAATGACTTCGACTGTATGTGTATAAAAAGTCCTTTTTTTAATATACCTCATGTATTTATTATATTGAAATATAATTATGATATGGCCTGTGCTGCGTTTATATTGCTGTAAGCGGATGTATCCTTCCGCAAAAGGAAACATATTTTTATGTAGTTAGCCTCAACTAATCTGAGCTCAGACTAAACCTAATCCTTAACTTTTAAACTTAACAAGCTCCAACAAAAATATTTAAAATATTTATAGATGATTTGTAAACCTATAATAGGTATTAAGACTATTAATAGAAGTTGTGTCTGATATGTCTATTTTAATTTGTCTAAAACAAAAACTGGAAAAGGCTGTCAAAAGTTAAGCTATAAATGAGAAACTATTAGATAGAGTGGGCAGAGCTGCAGCCCGGCGAGGCGGAAGTGACGTCACGGATGCACTCCCGGCCGGAACTCGTCTAAAAGCCTTCGCCTGCATTTATCTAGCAGTTTGCAAAATCAATACCACTCACTTTATAAATATATTAGATAATGTAACAATGTAATACATTTTCATTAAAATGTGGAGTGATGTTAACTTTCTTTTTATAATTAAATTTTTACCTTTGGCAATGAACCACCTTACCATTTTCCACGGCTACAATGATTAGTGTAGTAATAATATTTAGATTTAAATATTCTGCTGTTACAGACTGTAGTGCCTATAATAGAGGCTCAATTCTCCGTTTAAGCGTGATAGTTACGAGTTTGTAATAATAAAAAAATAAGTTTTGATATCATGATTTTTAGATAAGATAATAAAATATCTGTCTTTTGGATAACGAAGTTTTATTTTGTTCTAGTTTAACATTCGCGTATACGAATATAGGTAATATTGTAAGAATAAAACCATTTTATAACATATGAACCTGCCTAATCCATCTGTTTCGTACAATGACTATAGCCACGTAATACATTTTTCAGATTAAGACAGAGTTTTTATAAGTATCCATACATATTTAAGTAAACATTTCAATAAATAAAAAATGTAAACAAATCGAATATCTGCGAATTCTTGTGGTTTTCCTTGATTGATCGTTAAAGAGAACCTCCAATACCGACTTACCGACTTTCGATGTACCAAAGAATAAAGAAAAATCACAGTACTACTTTTGGGTGGTATAAAACCCAAGTTACTTATAGTGTGGTATTTATTTTATTCAATTAATCTCAATCGATTAATGTCCAATGAAATTTATATTAAAACTACTTTATTTTGAAATCTCTTCCACTCACGAAGAACCTGTATCGCAATCAATATAAAAAGTTTTACACTGTTAATATAGACATTGTCCCGTATGGGATTTTTTTACAGATATGCGTAATTATTATATATCAAAATAGCTTTTAGTATGCAAAACTCCATTCAAGAGTAATGCTCTGGCGGTTGATTTATATTATCATAATAACTGAGGAGTGGCTAGAAATACCTATTGTTTGTACCGGCTTATATCAAATAGTATCTTAGTATGACTAAGAACATTGAAGGCAAATTATGTCTCATTTACGCCATACTACGTATAAAAATTATCGAAAAATTAACATTTAATATCGTATCTGTTAATATTATTGTTTGGCGAACCGCCCGGGGCTGAGCAATTACAAGCCATCGGAACAGTAAGCCATACTTATGGATGTTTTTCGTTTATCTACTCCTTTTGTTCTGCAAAACCGAGGCATCTCAGTTACTAATTGGTATCGCGTTTAGTCCACCGGCTTGAGAGCGGTTTGGGAGTTATTTTAATTGTTTCGATAGCTTTTAGTATAAATGATCTTTTGTTAATTGCTTGTATTCGAAAGCTTTTATTGTTTACAAATTATTACACAACGTAATAATTACTTCGAGTCTCATAAAATTTATTTTCAAATTTGCCAACGCTTTCTGCACTTAAATATTAGGTTTGGGAAGATTACAAGAATTTTTAGGTTTATCTGACATGATATCAAAATGATAATATCAAAAACAAATCGCAAACATTTTACTGTAAGCAAGTAATTCCTCCGTCTCTTCAGATGATGTCTCTTTCAAGAGTCGCTCTTGAATGTCCCTAAGTCGTACTGGTTCGTGAATATCTTTACCAGCAACTGGTTCCACACATCGGTGGTACGACAGAAAATGCCTTCTAAGTTGTGGAACGACGGAGATCGTGGTGGATGGGATTTTGTATTCTATCTCGATGTCCGACGATTCAGCTGCAGGTCAATCTGAACAGCTCCTCTGAAAACTCTCCATGATAAATGCGATAGAAGATGCAGACAGACCGTACATCTGTGGGATGCGATTAAGGAAGGGAAAAAATGAGCTTCCAAGAATGGAATGCTATGTGGGGGTGAATTTGAGCTTTGTGAATTTGCAACCGGTGACCAGATGTAAAATACCGTTCTCGCCTGAGAGAACACCAAGCATCCTGGAGGCTATTTCAGCCTTACCCTTCAAATGATCGATTGATTCTCATTCGATATGTCAACACCAGGGTTTTCGATCTTGGCTGAGGCTTTTAGGGGAGTGCCATCTAAGACAGAAAGTGAGAATTGTTATAAGATGTAACTTGAAGTAGATAAAGTAAGAGGGTCAATCCTACTCTAGGTATAGGTAAATAACAAAACAATTCACTTTTTTACTATTAGAACAAATAACAAAAACAAATATTAATAAAGAACAATATTAAATAATTGGTAAGAAAGGAAATTTGTCGAGCCTTGCACATATTGCGAATTATATTTGCAGAATAAATTCTTTTTATATGCCAATTTGATCGTACGTATAACATTGCAATAAATGCCACCACAAGACCACAACGTTGAAAGCTTTTTTTAAAACTGTAAGACGAGGTTAATAGAAATTAACATAGAAGGAAGCGATATATATATTTAAAAATTTTCTAAAAATGTATATTGTATCGCGCGTCTCCAAAAATATCTAAATAAAGTCAAAGTATCAAATGAAACATTTTCACAAAATGAAGAGTTGCTAAGGTTGAAAAAGTCTCGTCTTACTAATGTACCTCAAATCAGACAGTATCGCCTTACTCAGGAAATGCGAGCCTTTGATAAACTAATAGGATTGTATATATTTTATCTACTAAGTGTTTGTTAGAAATAGTAGTTTAAATAACAAATACTAATAAGTGTTACCATTTTGAATTTTCCCGCAACAATTCTTCTCTATCAGCGCTTTTAGAAAGTGATATTAAATTTTATCATTAATAACTTATTAATAACTGGATATTGGCGAAACAAATACAAATAGAAAGATAATGAAAGTTAAGGTAACAATTGGAAAATAATCTAGATTCCATTTAACAAAAATGTGTGAATGAAATTGAAACAATCTTTATAAGTTAAATACTTCATACTGACCCGCTTTTATAAACTAAACGGACGCAAGGCATAATCTTTAAACACATCTTATACTTACTGATACTGAAAGCGTTTAGTTAAACTTTGATAAAACATAGCTTAGCAGCTAATCTCTTATCGATCGGTTTGTATTCAATGCACTAACCCTCAATGTGGCTGCAGTTAGAGAATTAACGAAGTGATCCTTTTAACGGTTGTTTATCTATAAATAGATTAAATTAACATTCGGGGTGATAAATGCCTTAATCGTAAACTTAAGATGGAACCATTTTTGTTACCATGATTCTCATTGTTAGGGTTACTTAAAGGGTAAAAAGGTACTCTATTAGTGAGTGTTCGCTGTGCGTGTCTGTCTGTTTGTCTGTCTGCCACTAGGTTGTATCTCGTGAATGGTCTGTTGAAATTATCACAGATGTGTATCTTTTGTTAGAACTGTATTTAGTCGAGCTCTTTACTTGGTCGCATTGTTAATTATAGATTTCCAAGATGTTTGGTCAGCAGCTTCCTTCAGCGCTTTTACAATGGAAGCAACCTTTTGAACGACAACTAGCTTTTCCAGTTTCGGTTGTCTTATCTAAATCGATGACGCGTTCACGACGGTCTCTGTCAACAAAGTATATGTATATATTTTCATTTAAGCAAAAATCTGTATTCTCCAATAGTCTGAGATATTTATATAAGATAGAAGGTCGTCGCATATTAATATTGAATGAAGATAAGTGAACTGATATTTGTTGATTCTATTCTTTTATTTATTCAATTATATATATTATATAAACAACATAGAATCAAATAATATCAAAACTAAGCATTCTTTAAAGTTTCACATATACGTTTAATATCCGAATAAATTATTCCTAAAACTACCATGCGACAATTTCCAATGCATTCACAAATATAAATCGTCGTCAAATAGCCGATAGCTTTGTGGTGCTAATGTTCGAGTAATCATTACATCCGAAATTACTAGGTCCGAATTAAATTTAAGCGTTCCAATACAAATCCATTTGCCTTTGAAAAGCTACAGTATATTACTGTATCTATTTCAATTCACAGATAATTATGCTAACAAATTAAAAAACAAATGAATGATTTATGCCACTCTTTCAGTTGGTGACGATTTCGGGTATTGGTCGGACAGCATTTTCGTATAATATGACCATAACATGTTATATCAAAATGTTCTTGCAAATTAAGCTTAGATTGACAAACTATGCCACGCGACTCTGCTCGAGTGCATCTTCCTCGATCAATAAGCGATTGATTATAAAAATATTTTTCAATTTTAAACCGTAGTACCCAAAGTTCTTAATAAGGATTTTATTACCTTTACCTTGTTTAAAACATATTATTTATACTAAGCGAATTGATTGTTATGTATGATATATGTCATTTATTTATTTGAAAGTTGTATAATTCATCGTTGTCTGAAGCGTTTTTTACGTTTCTTTTGGTTTTATACATTCTCAAATAATGCACGTCACAAGCAAAATCCTCTAGTTTCTATCCTTTAATTTCTTTAATTTCTATGAGGTCATTTGCATACCAAGTTTTAAATATTATATAAAAAAGTTATATAATCAAAACATATATTTACATCTCTTATTAATAACACTAAAGAGCAAAACTCAAAAACAATGCTTATATAAATAGTTTCAGCAATTAACTAACCATAGTAACTTGATTAACATAACTTGCAGTCGAAGATGGCGTAAAGCTCATCTTTAAGAAATTAAACAATTTTTTTCTTGCTTTGTGGCTGTGTTACTCTTGGCTCTTTGTTTTTGTTGTTAATGCCTATAATCAAAATTAAATCAAAGCTAACAGCCCTAGTTTACACATATTCAACAGTGTCTTTTTTGTACAGTATTCACATAACATGCAAATAATTTTTAAAATACAATTGTTGATCAAGGGTAGACGAATATTTAAATCATTTCTTCTTTGTACGTATTTATAGAATAAGTACAGACAACCATGGACATAAGCTAAACTAAAATTTAATAAAAATGTTTGTTAATATTGAAATATAAACGGAAAATTGCCAAGCGAACGGCAATAGATGACATGGAAAACAATTTCTGGTCACAGAATGTTAAGCTTTCTATGTTGCATGTACAGATATATGTTCAAATATAGAAGAAAAACGTGTTGCAATTTATTGCGGGTAATTTTTCGATCCAACTTGTTAGGGAGCTAAAATATACGATGTAGAGAGAAAATTGGACAAGCACCCGCCAAGCGGTTTTAAATTGCCTCACTTTAATCACTGTTCTACATCGCTGGTTAATCATTGTTTTAACAAATACGATATGGTATAAAAACCTCATTTAATATAGGATAATCAGAGGTAGGTTAAGATTGACAGACGTCCAATGTTGACGATCTTTATGCGTTATCCTTGGTGCATTCAAACCTGATTCAATGAATTATCCTGCTTGAAATCAACATTTAATTTATTGAAAAATTTCATTCCTAATCATAGTGGAGTACATATCAAATGTACTCGCTAAATAGTTGCTGCTGATACAAGTTAAGGACATATATTAACACCATTTTAAAATCTATGTTTTATAGAAATTAATTTTTTTAATTTGAATATTAGATATTTAAATATCGATAAAATAGCTAATAATAATGCGTTCAAATACGTAGCAGATAGGAGATTCCATTTCCGGTCGGCCACAGAGCGGATATTATGGAAATGCATCGCGTTATCACATACAACTGTTATTTCCTGCCTTTGTTTATTTTCTTTTGTACGTGAATATGGCAAAAGAATTTGTCGGTGTCCGAAGAGTTTGTTTGTTTGGATGACCGCGCTAATCTCAAGTTCGATTTGCAAGAATATTTTTGTGTTACTCAATTTGTTGAGGCTAAATAAAAATCTCGCTACTATTACTGGGAAATAGTTTTGAATACTCTTTCAAAGCCAAACTTTACAAAGCGGTAAATAAAATATTCAGTATTTCAAATAAAAATGCTTTCTTAGTACCAGCGAATATTCAAAGCCAAAGTATTTTAGTAAAATGTGACAGTCGCTTTTCATTTCCGCAGCGGGCGCGGCCGCATTATCGACAGATAAATATTTTGCGGCCACTCCATAAATAACCTGTAATGGATTCCATTCCATTCCTGGCTTAGGGTGAGATTTTATTGATATATAGATATGGATAAGATTTTTTCGTTACAATTAAAAGTGGAATTTAGCTATTTTGATATTATATTGAAAATAATACTTACGTAATTCTTTCTGGTGACTTCCGAGGACCAGGATTCTTACACCTCACATCCGATCGGTTAGCCTTGGTAAGGTATACATAGCTTGTGTTATAGGTGTGTACTTGTCATAAGTTTTATAACAACCAGATGCATCACCAAATCCGTGCGTATCACATAATGAACACCGTGGATCGAACCCGGGTTCCTGTGCTTACCAACCCGGCATGTTGATGATAATTCATGTCTATCAACATGTCAAAGAACAATCTACCAATCATAATTAAACGAAGATCGTTATGTCTCTCGCTATTCATACTCTTTTTTAATCTTTGTCAGTTCCATTTTCTCTGTATCAGCGTAGGAAAACATATGAAACTGATTTTCGCGGCACTCCCGCGGTCACTATTGTTATTTAAATGATCTATTCCATTTCAAGAATAATGATTCCACTTTATCGAGTTTGACTGTCTCATTGGTCTAGAGGATGGCCAGTTTGAATGGGATCCCGGATTCAAATCCAAGGTGTAGCTAAAAACAGAATTTTTCAAAAATACACATGTTAATAGATTTCTTTATTATTATTTATAAAAAATTGAGTACTAAATATGTTGAGCTAACGTTGCTCGAATTCTTCTCATTGAATTGTATATAAATCTTTTTTTAATAATTTACATATTTACTTATATATGGACATCTGTATATTTTACACTTATTTCGATGGTCAAAAATTCTCACAACTCAAACGCAAAACAAAACTCACTTTTTTCAATTACAGTTGAAAGTGAAGGAAATTTGATGACTAAAAAATAATATACAAGGAGACGTGAAAATAATAATGGTGGTGATTGAAATTCATGAGATAAGCAGATCTTATTAAGGAACACAAAGATTTCCGATATTAGAAATTATTTCCATGAATATCTTTGTTGACGATGCCTGTAATGCGAAAACTGTGTATTGAGATATGATGGATCGCCCGATCGGTTTTCTTACAATTTAAATAAATGAAATGCGGATGATGTATGGGTTTAAGGTAGGTTAGGTCAATGCTTCTACATTCATCGATAAAATTCATATTTATTATGTATCGTTGATGACTTGAAAATCGAGAAAATTGCCACACTATAATTCCAAACAATATCACGGGCTATGTGAGCTTTATCCGGTCAAACTTGAATCGTTGCTAAATATATTTTTTATGAATAAAATTCAATTGAAGGATGTTAGAATTATATACATCAAAATGACTTTCTTTCGTCACAGACTCACGTACACGTCACGTAATGTAGGTGACATTGAACCGTCCTGTTAACGAAAGATCAGGTTAACAGAATAGAATTTTGTAGAAGAGATCGTGAAAAACTGAAGGTTTGATGTAGCATAACTAATCTATACATAATTTTATAATGAGTATTTAACAAAAATAATGTAACGTTTTTCGAAAAACTACTAGAGTTTTTAAACTTCATAAGCTACACGCAAAAGTTTGAGCCTTCGTTCATTCACTAAGCCGAACACCTAGTTAAGCAGTCTAAGATATATTTGCTAATCTCTAGAATTAATAAATAAACTGGAAACACCCCCAAGTATGAACGCGTCCGACTTTTCTGACGATTCCGTTGAATTGTCTAGCTCGTAGTCGATTAGAGAGAATAGATTAGTCTTAAGCAGACCGTAATTGGTATATTAAATATAATTTCAACATGCTCCTCCGTGATCTCACTACCTACCTAAGTTAATAAGTTCTCATATGAAATCGAATGTCTACAAAGTCACTTAATTTATGCCAGCTATACGAGTACTGTGTTAGTTTACTTACGACTGTTATACCAAATTTGGAAATTACATAAATCATGTACCACAAAATGGGAAGTGAAAAATTGCCTTTTGATAATCGCAACTTGAAAGAGCGGGTAACGAGTTACAAAGCAACTTTAATCTGGAAAGCCGAACGAAATAAATTCAGTGCCGATGATTAACCGCGCCTCGGCACCTCGCTTTTCATTTTTATTCATTCCGTATTCACGCCGAATGTATTCATAGAGTTTTCCCTTCGAAACTCCGTTGGAAATTTCAACAAATTCATGGTTACAGCTTACTGAGAGCGGTGAAATTTAGATTTACGTTATAGAAATATTTCTTTAAAACAGGAAACAAAACAACACAATATAAATACGCGTTCACGACCACCCCCAGGACACCTCCATCCATGGAGACAAGACTGATATTACCATAGGGATTAACACCTTGCCGATCGTTCAGAAATTGATGCGCACTTTTCTTTATAGTTCGGAAATGCTTCAATAGGTAGGTCAACATAGTGTAGGTGCATGGTAGAAAGTGCTTTTTGGTATTCGTTACTCTATAATAATATATTTATTACTTACGAATTTTAAAAGTACGTTGTTTTAAAAATGTTAATTTGTACGTTTTAAAAATGAATACGTATTTTGCTCATCTCATTCATATTTTCAATTTACTAGAAGAACTAAGTTTCAACAGTACACTATTGATGTGAAATTAATTATATTATACACATTTTTATATTATTTGAAAATCGCCATCATTTGGGCCACAACTTAAAATTTTTTCGCCCTTTTACCGCCACTCGCTACACGACTAATCCGTTCATATTGATACCACCCTTGACTCCCAAGCGATTAATAAGAGATTTGACTGTATTTGCTTAGCCTTTCTTCATACACAATTATTGTATACTGTTTTATATACACAGAATTCTCAATAAAAAACAACTCTAAATATAAGATCGGGACATATTTACTTAGTCTTAAGATAACTTATTTATGTTATTTGGTAACAATAAACAGATAATATATATAATACTCTGATCAAATCCAACGATAATGATCATTATCACCAGGATCTAACTCGGAAGCAACTGTTAGAATTCCGATATGGTTAGGTCGGCAAACAGGTGTTCTATTTAGGTTTCCCTTATTTTCTTCGGATTTTCACGACAACTAAAATAACTGATTTCACAGAAATAATTTATTCACAAAAACGTAGAGAATTAAATTTGCCTAAGATTCCCAAAATAACGTTAAATTCACAAAGCTGGGATCTTTTTTCTGAGCTGAATTGAACCACAAACTTTGATGTACATTTAAGATATACCAACTTGTACCGACTAGAGTGAAATTGCAATATCAAAAGTCGATTAAAATTTAACACCTAGGACCCAAAACTCTTCTACAACATCTATCAAAAGTATACATAATACTCACACTGCCAGTTCCAATGTTCGGACAAGTTTGAAATGGTTGAATTATTGAATTTTCAGCGGAGCGGTTGCAGACTCCCAAGATAATTGTAAAATATTGTTCATACAATAAAAAACTTTACTAACAGACTTATTTAATTTAACTTATTATTTTATAATTAGTTTTTTATTTTAAAGTAAGTCGGCTTATACAGGAGGTAGTAGTTGTCGATCATTAATTGAATCGAAACCAAAATCTCTGAGTACACTTTAGGCTTTAACCTCTAATCCACAAATTCAGTAAGTAATATTTAAAAAAATAAAATAAAGCGAGTAAGGCTAATTATATTTATTATTATTATTATTATTAGTATTTCATTTCATAAAATGAAAGATCGAATCGAATCGATTTCTTTGATTTTTTCTTTGAAGAAATCGCTGAAAAATATATTAAGAAAATAATAAAAATACCAAATAATATCTATATTGTTTTAGGGTGGCAAAAATCGTTTTAGAATTTTTGGAATTTTTATAATTAATTTTTCAATTTATGTCTATACTATCTATTGTTTTGATTAAATTGGACAGACATTTGGACTTGATTCACTTTTTATATTTTTTAAAAGATTAATGAAATACACAATTCTACAAGTTGGTTGAAATCAATATTTAAATTAGTTAAAGATATAAAATCCACTTTAATCTTCTAAATTGAATGATAAGAATCACAGAATCGTTAAACAGTGCAGTCTTGAAATCCAAATCATTTATAAATCCGCGTCGTAGAATTTTTCTTGTCTTAAGTAAATAAAAATCCAATCAGAAGCAAATTCAATTTCATCCCGTCCTCGGGACTGGGGATTCAGTAGAGATCATTTTTTCTCTTTTCACGTGACACTACGTATTAAATAGGTTTGAATCGGATTTAATATTGAAATATTTCACAAAATTGTCATTCAAAAGTATCGCTAAGATACGCGAAATTATTTACACTTGTGTGGACAACTAAAAAATATATGTAAAATTATAAAGCTCTTCCTTCAATTTAATTTGAGGTTGTTTAAAATGTACGTAAACCTTCAATTTGATTTTATGTCTTACAAAGACTTAATATACTAATATTATACTAATCAAGAAACTAAAAATAATCTGTAAAGTTAAGATTGATGTATATGACTTTGGTAATCAAAAAATTATTTTACAAGGCCTGGTAACAAATTGTAGACGTTTTCTTTTTAGGGAAAATTGCAATTTTACGCGGCCTGAGCGCGAATATTAAAAATTAAATTTAATAAGCAAAAGCTCTGTGCTTACGCAATTCATTTATCGCTCTATATATTATTATTTGACACCATAGTTGTATAAATTGAAAACTGGTATGTCTTATAAACATAAAAAATAAATTAAAGAAAAACACTTTCTAACACGGTCTAACCGTGACCGTGTAAAGCAAAGTTTAAGGAAACGTGGGAAAAATTTTAAATAATGTAATATACTAAAATTTTGTAAAAATACATAACTTAATCCGTTAACAAAGTGTTTTCTTTAAATGAGTAATAGTTATGTTAATAAAAGACAACATTGTAAAAAAACATTTATTTATACTATGTGTTTTACATTGTATTTTGTATGATCAATTGTGTGACCTTAATGTGAATTTATGCGATGTTTTTCTATTTTTTTTCTCAATCATTTCCAGCTGGATTATGTTTAATATAATAAATACAAACTTTATAATTTCATTTACTTAAGTTGTAACATTTCCTCCGGTACTTCAAATAAATGGACTTACGATTAAAATAAAGAGAAATCGTAAAGTCGAAGGCATTGCCGGGTGAAGTGGTTATATATTTTCATTTTGGAGAGTCCTCTCTGGCGCCGCATGCCGCTGACTTGTGGAATTATTGCTCTTCAAACGAGTGGCCTCTACGGGGACGCAACTACGCTCTACGATTTGGGGGCTACGACGTAGCGTTTGATATTATTCAACGTGATTGAGCCATGCCCTGCTTCAAAGGCCTCTAAATTTTCCGTTTAGATAATTCCATCAGTTATTATTTATACTAATCAATGTTGTTAAAAATAATGATTAACTTTACTTGAATTGATATTACTGTAATTAAGAAACACAAATTTAGGGATCGTTTACACATCGTAGATTTAAAAAACCATTAACAAGTCTGTATTCATGTGCTGTGGTTTTATATAATACCTTTGGATTACCAAGAGCCTAAAAAATAACCAGTATCTTAAATGAATGGCAATGCATCTGGAGGCATTATCACGGGCATTTACAGGCATTTTACCGCCCAGTTTTAAAAAAAGGACTGCGTCCAAATCCGGCCCTGCCCACAGACCGATGTGTCAGTGTTCGTTTTATTGCAGGCGACGGAATTTTCTGCTAAGTCCATCGCGAGTGGGTTTTATCAGTGTATCATGGTTGGCGGCTTATATTTTATGGATGAATAAAATGTTATTGACGACTGCGATGTTATCAAGAGTCTTGTAATAATTTGGAAATAAAATTTAATTGTTTCAGTAAATATTGACATTGAATTGTTAAAAGTATTATAACATACTCTTTTAGAAATATTATATGTGAGTAGTGTAAGAGTAGATGTTAAATATACACGGCCTGTTAACGAGGACACATTAATTGCATTTCATTAAATTTCCTTTTTTTGTAATGCGTATATATGGGCCAATTATTTTTATTTTATAACACGAATACTCTTACATTAATATTATCATCTTGGTTTTTAATTAAAGCTCCTAAAACTGAAGGAAAATTACAAAAGTTAACAATTAACAAAATTACTTAACGACAAAGCTTTTAAAAATATTAAATCTGAGAAACCAAGAACCGTGAGGGCTTGCTACATCTTGTTTACTCACTTAAAAATCCATTACACACAAAAAGCAACACTAATAAATATGAAGAAGACTGCTTCATAAAGATATCGCCGCGACAGCGAAATTTGGACCTTAAATTTCCGTAATAAAGTTCAATATTCCACAAATGTACGAAAAGACATTTTAGCGCGTTTTAAAATAAGGAAGGAGACGTCAGAATCAATCCTAGGCGCTATTTCTCAATAAAGTTGGAACACATGCATCGAGGCTTTTAAACTTTGACGTGTATTGAGGCCAAAATGTATGGAGACTTTAAAGAGCGTAAACACTTTGAATAATATCTGTAGACTTCGAAGTTAGTGACAAATCGCTTTTGTTGTGCAAATAAAGCACAAGTCAATAAAAATCTATTTTATTACGTACAAGATATTCGCTAATAGCTTATAAAAGGCGTGGAGTGAAAACCATCTTAAGGTTAACCTTTAAACCTAACCGTTAAGTTTTAACCCTAAACGTAATTACCCTTATCTTACCAACGCAATGATTGCCTTTTTTGTTAGGTTGGCACAATAATAAGCGAATTCTGATTCATAATTTAAATTAATTTTGATGTGCAAGTAAATTACAAATCCATTTTCACGTCACCCACATAATGGAACACACATACACAGATGGAAAATATAGAGCTTTTTCCAAAATAAATACTACTGTAATTTTTAATCTTTTAAATAGTACTGGTGGCAAAAGATGAAATAAACTAAGTAATCAATTTGTAACATAACTGTTTATTTCCACTAAACATTTATTATTGTCTAACCTATTTTATGTCCTGTAACATAGTACAGATTTATTTATATCTTTCTTATTTATTTACTATCTTTACGTAATACCTAAAGATAATTCAGGTATAAAGTATTCACGTATAAAGCCTTGTCTAATTTATTTATTTATTAATACATCTAACTACTATTATTATGGGATCTTATCCTAATGCAATAGTTAGTTGCTTAAAACTAACGTGACTCTTGCGAATTCACTCGAAGAACAAGAGAAGAATTGGTCAGTTTATTGTTATAATTACTGACCAATAAATATATTTTATACATTAGGAAGCCAAAAAACCATGACATATTACAATCTTGTGTCAATCTCAAACACAAGCCTCTTTGGGCGTGCCGCACCGCCTTTGGTGGGTTCGGGAAAAAAATTTTTTTCTTGGGAGGGATTTTTTTGGATTTCCCCTTTTTTCCAATTTTTTTTTTTGTTGACAAAAAGAAAGGGTTTTAATGTTAATATTAAAAAACTTTTATATCTATACGAATACTAGCGTTGTAATGGTTCTGTTAGTCCATTTATTAATGAAGGCTGTGCGCTATTTATTACGCATCGGTATTTTAATTAATACACTTGAAACCGAAAGGTATAGCTAAGTTATATACTTGGAAATTTCCGTCGAGAGGATGTTTCCGGTTTTTTTATAAAAGTCAAACGAGTTTGATCTTAACACACATAATATTTGATGTACCACATAAGAACCAGATCATTTTTAATTAACAATATTACATAATAATTTATTGATTAATAACAGAAGTTATGACAATTTCTTAAAAAGTAGCTAAATTTCAGGTGCGTAATTAATTATCTCATGCGCAGCTTCGCAACACTGAGAGCTTAAATCAGTAGTAAGCAGGTACAAACTTTTAAATTCATGTTAGGATATCTCTTATTATAATCATAAGCGGATGACCTGTAGGAAAGTGAACGCACTATTTAATTCATATCTTTTTAATGTAGTTCTATAAATTCTTTCAAGACTTTCGTTTTTTTAAATAGTCATTTAGGATCTCCCAGCACAAGACAGCATAACACTTTGCTAAATTATTCATTTTTAATATTACCTTTTGAACCTCAAAAATATGTCAAAAGATTGTTTAAATTCACTCATAAAATGGCGTAAGGTGAGGCAGGTTCGTTGTATGATGTCAATAAAACTATCCAAGGACCGAGTTCATATGGGACATTCTAAGTTTTGTGATTTATGTCGGGATCGGGGGAACTTGTAAAAATAGTGATTTTCTTTGACAAACATTGTTATACGACAGTAAGTTATGAGAACAAACTTAACTTTATCCAATGATGTTCAGATGAGTACAAATAGGTCCAAGCAACTTTACGCAATTAAATTTTGTATATGCAATTCTATTAAGTCGTAAGTAAGTATTAAAAAATTAAAGAAGAATATTTTTTAATACAAACTAACTTACACTGCTGTATATAGAATCGTAGAGCGTGTTGAGTTTTGTATAAATACAAATTTTTGAATTCTTAAAAAATAACTTAAAGTTATCCAAATAATTTCATATGTATTTAAATGTAAATAAAATCATGAGATATCTATATAATTATAACGTAATTAAATCCTAATGTTAACATAAGTGAAATAGCTAGGTTACAATTTCTGGAAATGATTTCAGAGAGAAGAAACAATCAGAGTGCAAAAGGTGGAAACGAATCCTCATAAATCCGAACTCGATCCTGCTCTTACGCCTTCAATCTCGATACAAACATTGATATAGATATCTAGATTATCCCTAAGTGGTTTTTTTCCCAATATAATATTTCAGGAAAAATTACATTACCTTTCTAATTGTCAACGGTAGCGGAGAATTTGGTAGTGCATGATAAATTAAGGAAATAAAAGTAACGATTCATATTTGAACTAATAATTTTTTTCATTAAATATAGCTTAAAATTGCATGTTACATACTGAATAAATATTGATTTATTTATAGAAACCCTTTCTTTATAGAATTATTATTTATTAATTATTTATTATTGGCATAGAATTCTATTATTAACTATTTGGGTACTTTTTAAATATATTTCATTGATTATTTTTCTCCTTACAAACATATGTTCAATATTACGTTCGTTCCAGAACTTTCTGTCTGTAATAGTGTTCTCGTAAAGAGGTCGTGTTTCTCGTGGTCCGGTATAAAAAGTCCTTTATAAGACTTAGGCGCACCGTACATTACGGAAATTTACTGAAATTCAAGGACACATTGTATAAGATTCACTTAGAAACTGTAGCTATTGTATTATTTCCAGAACTAAAATTCATATGTAAAATAAAAACACAGTTATGGATAGAAAGACAATTAAAACGTCATTATTTACGCGTGAGATACCACAAAGCTAATTTCAATATATACTTTAATATAATAAAAAATGCCAGGTTTCAAGTTAAAAAACCTATTAAGTAGTCTAACTTAACAGTAAACTAGTCTAATAATGTACACCTAGTATAGGATATATATTTGGAAGCTCTTGTCACCTGTATAGATTTAAACTTACCGTCTTTATTTGTCGCGTGAAATCCAATCACTTGAAATGTTTGCAATAAAATAAATCGTTTTAAAACACACTAGCCTCGTAACTACAATTACGTTGCACCGCATCATTTTATACTTTAAGGCTCTAGTCTAACCTAGGTACGTAAAATAGATTGGCATTTAACGTCGCTAGATGGCGTTGAAACACGCCGTAAAGGTTTTATGACGGTGCAGGTGATTTTACTCTAAAATTAAAAGGTCTGCAGCGTGCAACTAGAAAGTCACTGTTACGGACTTTATATTTTTATATATACTTAATTATATAGTGAATATTAATGTTGTTGATTTTTTGCTTTGTTTATGTTGAATAATATTATAATTAAATATACAAAAAGTATTACGTAAAGCCGGAAGCTCTGCTAATACTATAACTGAGGTCAAATAAATGAATCAAAGTGTTAATGTTACAAACATTTATGAACTATGAGATCTTATTATATTAAGTTAAAGATGGATACATACTTAGTAAAATACTAGTTACTTCTTAACTCATAGCATACCTTAATGGTTAACACAACATTGGACCAAAAGTAGTATGAACGCAAACATTTACAT
Source organism: Pontia daplidice (assembly GCA_963693355.1). NCBI lineage: Eukaryota > Metazoa > Arthropoda > Insecta > Lepidoptera > Pieridae > Pontia > Pontia daplidice. The sequence goes on from CAVNZL010000141.1 coordinate 6,262,769, forward strand.
ATAAATAATAGTAAGAACTGATATTTTATAAACATTGCCGAAATGAAATTATAAAATTTAATAAAAAGTATTTAAATTAGGAAAGGTCCTATAATAGTAGTGTAGTGCATATAAACGAGAAATATAAATTGGATACTTATCGGATGTGCATATTGGTTTGTTCCTAAACTTACATACATACCCTTCTAAAGCGTCAAAATTATAGTTACCACGGAGTCTAGAAAACGATTAATGTAACTTAACAACAATAAATATTAATCAACCATACTATATATATAACGTATAAATGCACGCGTCTTTATGCAGATGAAATTCTGACAAACTATAAAATATAGTATATTTTTTTATAAATCCACTCATTATTACCTCGTAATAATAATTCTAAAATAAATTAATAATCTAATAAATTAATTTTGTTTATTGTATTTTTTCTTAAATATCCAAAATAGCTCTAAACAATGTTTACTTCAAATTATAATTCTATAATGTAAACTTTTATAAGTACATAGGGAGTTTTGTGATAGAAAAAATTTTTTTTTTTTTAAAAATCTTGAAACAGAATCAACAGAATTCTAGTACATCGTCAAAAGACCAATTCACAGACACAAATCACAAATTATGAACTACAACACTAAAAAGTTAGTGTTGTGAAAAGGCAAACAAGCGAGTACCGATAGTAGGAAACTCAGGTGTCAGTTTGCATTCCGCCCGCATTCCACATTCAATTTCCTTGCAATGGCGGACCGTAAAGCGAACGGAAAACTTTATTAGCTCTTGTTCCCTCAAATTGTGTGCGTCTGAAATGCGACAACTGGCAACCCTAGGTTTGCACGTACTCTATTTACATACGATTACGGATTAACTGGCTAAAAAAAAACATTTTCGATTCTTCGCACTTCAGCTTTGTATTTTACTTGTTTACTGGAAAACTGTACTGATTGGAAACTTTTTTATCGTGATAATCATTTAACGGGCCATATTTTGAAATCGTCTATATTTTGGAGAGCTCAACATAATTTCATCAATTTTTGAACAAGTATGGATTGTATTTTGTATCAAAAATATTTGATGCCTTTGTTATGAACATGACTAGAACATAACTAGATAATACCTGAGGCTCACTCACGTTATAAAGAGTGCATATTGTTTGTAATCTGACATTTACTGAACATAACTTATATAAATAGAATTTAGAATTATCTATTTTAATTTAAGAACCACTTTATTACTCTGTGTATTTACAATTAGTTATCAATTTATTGTAGGTATGATTCACTATTTTAACAAAAAATGTGGCAGGCTTTTCGTAGGATTGTTTAAGATAAATATTACCGTCATGCATTACATGATCTCATATCTCTGAGATACTATTTTTTTCCTACTTACTTCATATAAGACAATTCACACAATATATTTATAAATTGTAGTTTATGTATGTTATGTGTAGCTTATAAGTATAGATATAGTATATATAATCAGAATAGTTTACGTGAAAGATTAACAAAACATGCATCCCTCCATTCTTACAAACTTTCGCGTTTATAATATTAGAAGTATGTAATATCCCAATGACCGTACGGGGATAAGCATTAAATATACAAAGGTTTAATACGGAGGAGTGAAAAGAAATATTGGGATCGTAAAACATCAAGGTAAGGTTTTATTTCACACATTACAGCAGCATGGTGTCCGGCCTTTATGGCAGCAAACCTATTTTATTGGTCTTTTATTGATGAGAAATATGGTATTTCGATATTTCTTGACCTAATTTATACAAGTGCAAAGGGAACGTCTGATATATATACGAAGTCGAGTGTTCTGTTTTAAATAATAGTTATAGCCGTTTAGTAAGCTGGTAATATGGGATATCACATGAATTATAAAGAACATAGTTGGGTATGAATCCGGGACCCACGTTCGGCAGTCCAGCATGGTGAAAATTGCACAAATTGGTTGGGGTTAAAATTGCTAATTTCCTACAGGAAAGTAATATATAGGAATGAAAAAGTATAATAATAATAATAATACAAGACTTATTGATTAGGTAAAAATAAAAATAAAAAATAAAGGATCTAAAAGTTAAATATTCGCATGTCTCCTGTTTCTGTAAAACATTAAAAATATCTAGTTTCGAAATAAAATCGTGTTCGTAAATGAATCAGATTGAAAGTTATTGAATCTAAAGCTGATTGGAGTATTCATAATGGGAGACGAAGTTGACCTTCGAAGGCCTCCTTATATATTTGATGTTTATATATTTACGTCCTTTGTCTTCCTAAATTTAGATAATTAGGTTTTAACCTGTGAATATACGCTTAGATTAGATTATAACTCTCAAAACAGATTATATGAATCACTTGCATGAGGTATTGCTATATACATAAAGTTACAGTTATATAGTAAATGCTCTTTATAACAAATGGTATGATATATATGGCAAGTGTTAAAAATTATGCTGCCATATAAATAAAATGTTTGTTACCTTTATAAATACACATTTGTCACGTACGTATTCGTATTTAAACTTATCTGAAATGACGGCCGGTGGAGCAATGGTGCAAAAATCACTATACTGGACTGCGAACAGGGTTCAGAGGGTTCTCGTCTGGTCAATGTTTGTGAGATGCATATCTGCTGGCTGTTCTGGGTGTGATATGTTCTTAAATAAAAATAAATAGCTTACCATGAGATACCGAATGCGTGCAATGTGTCCATATAACTATTATTATATATTATACGAAATAACGTTAAATATTCCAGCAAGATAAATGACATCTTGATACAACTTTGACTATCACTACATTCTTAAAGACAGTCATAATTTAATTTAGTCATACTTAATGGAACAATTATGAACAATTTATATATTTATATAGGTTTATAATTAGGTAAACGTTGCGTTTCGTATTTTCACTTGAATATATCTTCCCATTACTTAAATTCATGAAGACCCTGGTAAATATGTAGATTTCATCACTTCACAAGTCTAGGAATATTTACAAAGCACTTCTTGCCGGACCTCGCTCGACAGTCACCATTTGAATTCGCTAAATTGTGTTTTAAAATAGGCAAACCGTTACTGTATAATTTAATATAATCTAGTTTTTATATCAACACAGCCTTTTGTATCCTGTAGAAATTACATATAATTTATATAAGTATGAAAAAGCTCAGACTAAGCTACACTGCAGGTTCTAATATATATAAAAAATAAACGTTTAAATGAATACGTATATTAATCTAGTTAATAAGACTTATTCTATAACTATCAAATGGATCACGAGTACTTTGTCGGATCTTTGTACGCTATTATTTTGAGGACCCTTAGTCCTATACGCGAATTCTTATACATAGAATATATCTTCAATATATAAAATGGCTTTCAATACGCTTCTCGCTCGAGGCGAGGTTATCCGAATGTTAATATCACTAGCCTTTATTACATCGCCTTTTGATCCAATGGAATATTTTTCGTTTTACGAAATGTTCCAATGCGAAATGACCGATGTCTGTCAATTCGTAAATTGTATAATATACATTCATTCTTGCCGTCTTAGTATTTCCTTATTAAAGGTTAAAATCTACGTGCAGTCCGCAAACATTAAAAATAATTATATATGCTGTCGGAAAGTAGTGTTTGAATCATATTAAGCTTTATAGAAAAGAATCGTGTGCTCCTATTGAAATATAGTATGTTCATTAAACTTCATTATTTATTAATTTAGTCGTAAACCCGCTGTTTTAACTGTTCCATATAGGGTTGTTATTAGAACGCTATAACAATCTGAAGACGAAATAACAACGTCAATCTTCTTAATCGGTTAAAAATGCCTAATGGTTAACCATATATTGATTGAGCGCAGTATGGATCAGAGATAGCGTCAATCTGATTTAATTATTTTAATTAAAAGACATCTTACAGTTAGTACAATCTGTGCTTGCTGTAATTAAAGCAAGTTCAGTACAGTTCTATTTTAGAAAACTAACTAACTATATTTCAGAATTTTCTCCAAATCGTTTATACTAAAATAAAACGATACATATAGATTCAGCAATAAAGTCTGATCGCGAGGATTTATTTATGAAGTGTACACATTGACCTCATAAATATCCTATCTAAAGATGGCGGACGATAGTAAAACCACATTTTCTGAACTGATTATTTACTGGATACTAAAAAACTGACTAGAGCTTCTGTACGATCAACACGTATATAAGAAATACGTCTCGATGCGTATTATCCAATTATCAAACGAATGAATTGGATTTTCCATTCCGTTGTCACCGGCCTGCATTAGAACAAAATAATATAGATAATGTTTAATTGAATAAAGTATTCCATTTTCGAAAAATTAGGAATGGAACTAAATTAAACACGATTTTATCTGTAGTTGAACGAAAAACAAATCGTCTCTGTCAATTGTCTTACATTGTTTGTTTACGAATGGAATTTTTAATAAGTATATTGTCCTGTTTTCTACCTTTAGCGATTAGTATTCGAAATGTCCCATCTCTAACCCAACTCATAGACACAAGCTGTAATACAATACTCAACTTAACTACTCTAAGTATTGCAAGTCAGTCGGCATTTGGGAGTCGGACTGCGCATACTGATTCCATTAGGACCTACGAAGAACTGAAAGGTTCAAAATATCGTTCTCATATAATGAAACATACATTTTATATAAATTATATCGGGAATATTTTTAACGTTTTTTCCTAACAATTTTAAACGTCTATCTATGTGTTCAAATAATTGTGAGCATTTGGACGAAACATTCACAAATCGACTTTCTGGCTTACTGGTAAACGTCGATGTCCTGGAATCCGAGTTTAAGAAAACTGATTGATTGTATGGAAAGACAACACTACAAAATAAACTGATGCAGAACTGTGTCAGTGCCATGGAATACACCTTTATCAATAGTTGTTAAAATGTTACCTTAAACACTACACTTATAAAAGAATCCCATGCAATCTTTTGCAATGAAAAGTTTTATATATTTTTAGAACGTTACCACATCCATAAATCATTTTTACAATTTCAATGTGCTACTGTATTTGTAAGAATTCCGATGAAAGTGATATAGTCCGCCCGCGACTTTTCACGCCACACACGTACAAGCACTTTTTAACTTACCTTTCAACGATCACCCGATAGGGCAAGGGTCTTAAAACTTCACGAGAACATGCTTAGAAGAATATGACTTGAGAAGAGTAAATAACAATTGAGTTTCTCTTTTTTAACACTGGCCTTAGTCTAATAACTAAATATATCAACATTTACACAACATGCGTTGTAATAAAAAAATTGCATCTAATACTAATCGTAGCCGACATAGCTTCAAGAATATTCTTTTATCGAAAATTAGAACGGAATTCGGACGCAATACATGACTTAATTGTGAGACTATACCCACCTCCAGAACTGAAGAACTGCTCTTCAGCTTAACTCGCTCCGAAGACAGCTGCAGCAGCAGAATCTTAATCAACTGAAAGTGGATGACGGCGGCTTTATGTTTGTCAGTTTTAAATTGTTTTAACTTTTAAATGCGACCACATTTCTTCTCTACTCTTGCTCAAAACTTTAAGGTTGCGTTCCTCTTATATATATTATGAAATGCGGTATATTATAATTTTTTTTAACGAAATGTAGTATTTCATAGAATACCGTCGAGTATAAGAACAATCAAATATGAATAGCTCTTAGCCTTTCTTTTAGAATATTTATATAATTATATATATTTCGTAATTTAATTAAATACAATATTATATTGTACATAATTTAATTATTACTTATTTTCTATTAAGTATATAGTATTCAAAGTATTTTTAAGTGTAGTAAGTCCGTAGTAATTGGTATAGGGATCTTTTAACAGAAACACGTTTTTTTGCAGTCCAATGACAACATCAAATCATCAAAAATAAGGGCTTAAAAACTTTTACCCTTATCCGTATAGATTCCAAAAATACTTTACAGAAATGATATGCGCAAATTGATCTAAATATTTGAATAGTTCTTTGGTTCAAAATATTTTCAGAATGTTAACATCTAATCTTTAGACCCATACTTAAAACTAAACTCTATAAACATTACAGAGGTATGACATTAAGGCATTTGTAATACATTATTCTATTTTCTCGCTGAATTGCAACGTACATTTTACGAAATGTAATACGACGCTAAAAGTCCAATATAGCTCGACTTCTATTTACTCCCTCAGTGACACTCGTCTATATTCAATCGCTTAAGCCCTTGTACTAATACTTTAAATTGAATAAGTTCTTAAAATAATATCTAAACTAAAATCTCATGAAAAACCTTCCGGGAAAATGGAGGACACCGTGAGCCAGTTTTGTAAAAATCCTTCCGGTTTTAGTCGATACCAACGCCGGGGCAATAAATACAGGTACCATACAACCTTTCTGCAGCTGCGACACTGATTTTGACAATTAACACCTTTTGTCTTCAGTCTACCGTGACCACGTACGCTGCAAAGCACGCGAAACGTCGGAAAATTTTAAAAAATAATGTTAAATAATACTTTAATTTGCAAAATACATAACTTAATCCGTTGACAAAGTGTTTTTCTTTAAATGATTTATAGTTATGTTAATAAAAGACAATATCATAGCTCCTGGTATCTTGTGCTTTAAAGAATTGATATTAGTGTGACACAAATATAAAGTGATTATTTGAAAATATGGACATCATTTTGATAGTTACACTTGTCAGTGTAAATCATAAAAAGATAAATTTATAAATAGTAGTAAATGTGTCCCGTAAATTGAAACGGAATAGAATGTACCGTTTGTTTTAACTATGTTCACCAAAAATATGTTTTTAAATCGAACCACAATGAACATAGTAACTCTAGTAGCTAACTCTTCAGCTTTTTATAACATTACTGTAAGTACTGATTATGGATACGAAATATTTTGACCCGAGTATTATTTGAAGGTCGAAATTCCTTAATATACGCTGCACAATGCAATAGCTAATAAAATTTCCAAGACTCCGAACCAAAGGCTGATCAAATATTAAGCGCCCCCGGCGAGGCCTGCATTCTTATTAATATAAACATCATATTATATCTGTACGATGAGATTGAACTTATATCCCTTTCCTCAACTTATACGAAAATATTCTTAGAATAGTTCAATTTAATTTATATACTTGTATCTAAAATGAACCAAACAAATACTATAGCCGTAGAGATATAGTACATCAAATATATAATATTCGAGTAATTTATCGTCAGCGAGAGAGATCAGAGAGATTTAAAGATGAAAATCATCTTACCTTTTACCATATAATTATCTATTCTCTATTGATTTAATAAATAATTTAATGTGTTAGTGAGTGAGTCAGAATACTGTTATTATAATTTTGCATATAATATCATTATTTTTATTTATTTTAGTAAGATTAAACCACATGACTGAGTCAGTTGACTTACAAATATAAACAAGAAAACAGAAAGCATCAGTACAGTGAACCGATCAAAATTGTCATACGTAAACAATTAGAAATAGCCAATATTTTAAAACTACCATAATATTTATTAAGAAAAAAGACTAAACTATATATAACAAAACTAAACTAAACTAAAAACAAAAAACAACAGACACAAACAAAGCAAAGAAAATTATAGATTGCACCTTCTCCAGGTCCGATAGAGCATCAATAATTTTTATTTTATATACCCTTATGTTGTCGCCAAATACGTTAACATTATTAGCAGATAAAGTATTGTACAACCTTCGCATACGAACTAAGGGGTTGTAATACGAAGTGTTGTTTAAAATAATTTTAACAGCTATTTATAATTTTATTGTTTTTTATCTGTGACGAAAGTGGCGCGTCAACGTTAACACAAAAAAAAAGATAAAAACAAATCGGGGACCGAAACATTCAGCTTTATTAGGGTGTACAAGAACGATGATATAGACAGACATATCCACTGTAAACATTCGTCAATATCAAATTGAATTTCTACATTTAATAATTACAAATCCGTATTTATTTTATTGTTAGTTTTTCTATTGCGTTTCCTCGTAAACCTTTGTATATATCACATATTATTGTTAGGTGTGGTTCAGCCTCGTTTGCCGACCAAACACCGAAAGATCAAACTATCGACGGCAAATTGCCTTCCAGGCAATGGCCCGCAGGCTTCACGTAATTTTCGTGAACCTATTTTTACATAAGGGTAAGAAATACATTAGTATCAATATACATGTATGGAGAGACTAACCCCTAATGAATGTTATTATTCTAGTTTTCACACTTACTTATCTGTAAAATAAATAGACTGAATACATGGTTCTAACTAGTAACTTTAAATAAAACCTGTTTCTAAAGATAATATAAATTCATTCATGACGTGGCTTGGCATTTGTTAAGGTTCAATGAGTTTTTTGATAAATCAAAATTAAATTCATGTTCTCCTTTGTGATGTCACAGAAAACTTATAGGATGTGTGTGAATGTGTGTTTGTCACACATAACATCCTATATGTTACACACACATCCACACACTCACTTGATATCCTAATTCGTAATTTTTTTGAACATGAAATAAATTTCCTATAGCACAGTTTCACCTAATACAGAAATCTATATGAAAATAGCAAATAGAATTCCCCTTACATTGAAACTCAATAGTCACCGTAACGTGTCTCATGAATTAAAACTAGCCTTAAGTAGATCTTCCTGAAGAACCTTTCTTAACTATATACGTGACGGGACTCTAACAAATACGTAACAAGATATTTGAAACACCCCTGCTATTGTTAGATTAAACATTTGTATTATAAATACTAAAAACTACAAAAATTAAAAGAAAATGTGTAAACCGAGTACACCACTGTAACTTACGATTTTTATATTAATATTCTTATATATTTCGAGTAAGAAATCAACTCAGACATCAACCCTCCAAACGACCGGCCGTCGTTTTCACCCTCGCAAACAAATCTGCTCGTAACCCTTTGTCGATGTTTATTGGTACCCGTTTCGTCCCAACACGAAACATTGTGATCACCAAAAGGTTTGATTGAAACTATACGGCCTTCGTTATAGGCCTGTAAACGCGTACATAAATAACGTATAGTTTTAACTTCTGTATACGATAACACAAATTCCAACAGCCGTTAAATTCCATGCTTTCTTACGAGCTTTTACTATTCAAAGATATTCGTTGCGTGTATCTAGTGACTAGTTTTTAAATATGCATATTGAGGTACGGTGAGATGGACTGATTTTAAACTACATCGAAATTTCATACAAAAAAGGTTGAGATCGGTATTGCTATAATTTGAGTTTTAGTGAAAAAAAATTCAAACTGTATTGTTACCGAAGTCCATATTGAAAAATAACATAACTTTAAGGCGTGCAGTCTTAGGCAAAGCTCACATTTTTAGCAGCATAGCGTTCTATTCTCAACTATTGTTACATAGACTTCTAGATTGCTTTATTCAAACCTTCTTTTAAAGTTTAAGCATTTTTTTGCACTAAACTTTATTACCTTCATATTATTAACCACGGCAGAGCTGGCTCTACTTTCAATATCAATATTATCGTTTCCACTTAATAATGTATAATCTCGCAGTTTGTTATGAATATTTATTATACTTCCCAGTGTGCCTAAACAGTTCTGATATTCTGTTTATTCATTTGTTTATAACTTTATTACTGCTCTCGTAAAAATTCAATCTTGGAATGGAGGCTTCGCAGTAAAAGCTTTTCGCGCAATCAGAGAGTAAGGGAATGAAAAATTTATCAACCCGAAATGTGTAATTTCACAGTTATAACCGACTATTTCAGTTTATTTTAGCGAGATGAAATTTTTTTTGATGTTTGCAAGTGTGTTTAATGAGTATTTGTGTTTATGGGACAAACGCAGCTTTACATGAATACAGTTCAAATTGTTCATTATTTGATATAAAATGTGTTGTACAGTTTCGTATAAAAGCAATCCATTTTCTTGGTACATTTACGCACTCCACAGTACAAAGTATCCCATTTTGAATAGCTGAAGGCTCAAGAGCGCCAATTTAATATCAGACATATGTGTATGGTTAGCAAATAAGGTGACAAAATTATAAATACAATGGTTTTTACCTTCGTACTTGTTATAACATGGCCTCTAAAAATACAAAAAAGGCATATAAATAGTAATCCTTTTTTTTTAACTTGGGGAAATGCTCTTACGCACCCCCGCACCGGGACAAGATCATGAAGTGGTGCGGGAGTGGGGCTCGAGGCCGATGTGTGTCCCCTGTACCCACTAAAACCCCAAGGTCCCTACTTTGCGCTAATGACGAGGCCTGGTAACGGCAATGCCTTGTCCAGGTTATATAAATAGTAATCCTGCGATCGACATTAAAATGTCAGAATATTGAAGTGAGTAATTGAGAACAGTGAACATTAGTTATATTTTCTTTATAATGTTATTTACATAACAATATACCAGATAGATTTTGCCACTCCTCGCCTTCTTCGCATATGATTTAATGGTAGGCATTAAATTTATAGTAATTAAATAAATGGTTGACATCCATAAGTATACTGAATTATACCGTTTTAATTTTCATACTATTTATACATAACAATTTTAACCTACTATCTGTTCGCTCCCTGGCAATTTTGCGGCTAATAATGATTCATAGGAATAAATTTAATTTGAGTTTTATAAAGCGTACAGCCTCGCTAACATTGCTAACGGTACTTATAGCGAGAGATTTTTATTTAATAACATTAGAACATGGGTACTCCGTGTAGATTCTTTGCAATAGGGAGCAATTTAGTATATAAAAATATAATAACGGGTACAGTGTGTGGAAACAGCCTATCGAAGAATAAATAAGACTTTAAGTTCACGATATTTGTTCTTTGATAAATTTTAAACCTTCTGGCATTGTAGTATTCCGGTGGTTAAAAATAAGATCCTGCCCATTTTGTCCATTCTACAAAAAAAACTATCCAGAAGCTGTACTATCTAGACGAAATCAATTATGCAGATGAAAAACGATTGTCAAGAGTAGACAGCCTCCAGGGAAATTATGTGGACGTACTGAGGTCAACGGCGTGGAAGATATTCGCGAAAATTGTCTGATTTTTAAATTAGACCGAGGTAATCTAGATACACGTTTGTACCTCTTAGTTTGTGTTATTAATTGGTTAACCATTTGTCTAAAGTCATAATTATTCTATATTTATATGGTCTGGCTTCTAAATTCAAAATATATTGATTATTAAACAAAGAGGGAGCTCTTGGAGTCAAAAATCTAAGCTTTTTGATTGCGAAACAATTAAATTGGTTTCTTAGTTTCATATTGGCAAAAAAAGTCACCGGTGTCGGTATGGAGTAAAAATAAATAATAGATATATAAAATGAAATAATAGATATATAATAGAATAGATTAATCCATATTTTAAAATTTAGAACACGATCGATACATCAACGAATTATATATTCGATACGTAAGCAGTCGTTTAAATATCAATAAGATATATACAGCACAGAATCTAGATTATCTGGCAACCGATCGCTGAATGTCGCTCTCTAGATTAAACAAATATTACCCTCTGATAATGCACCTAAGAACATTTAGACATGCCAATTTTTCATTTAACATTTTCTAAGTAATGAACAACTACGTAAGATAATTTTCGATGTGCAAATGATTGTTTTAACTGTACTACAGTTAAAACGTTCGGAACACTACGTGAACGTTAATATTTATATTTAAATAATGTTTGATGATTTTAACTTTGATCCTAGATTTACTTTACCGACTCACTATATAATAATGACGATTCTGACAAAGAGTAAATTTATTTCAAACATGCCATTCAGGAAATATACAAACGAACAATTCATTTGGCGCACTATATTATGTGAATGACTATTCCAAATGTTTGTATTTATCATACAATCGCATTCAAAGACTGCGGTTCTTGAAGTCTTTAGTCAATTTAAAACATTAATAGTTCAAATCTATTTTGATCTGTTTTAGTACCACTTAAACCATTCTAAATGTATTGAATTAATTTTTAGTCACAAAATCATTTAAACAGACTTTGTATAGAAATAACCAGTCTAAATATTTAACGTCTATATTGCCACCAGCTTCATAATATCCAGCTTTATCAATACTGCTCCCGAACCTGAGAAATGAACTTCGCTTCCTAGCTCTACATTGCTCCGCCTTTTAATATTACAGCCTAGATGTTGATATTATTTTATCGTATATATATCGCTGTTTATAAAAATAACTATGCTAACAAAGATAAGCCGTAATGTAAATCTAGTGAAAACTTCAAATTAGGCAAGCGAACTAATGAACTGGTAACTGTAGATATTAAGTTTATATTTTGAGTTGAAAAAAGACAATTAATGAGTACAGGTAAAGTGATGAATTACGTTAAGAACATGTCAAAAGTATTCTTTAAATGATTCTTTGCATAATCTAATATAGAGACTCATCGACTTAAAGTTTTTATAAACAGCCTTCGTAAAAACTAAATCATCATATGCGACCTTTATTTTATATTTATTTTTTAATTCTGCCTGCCCTGCTCCTTCTTAACTGTTTCGTCTCTTTCTCTCAATACTAAAAAGGCGGAGTCAGATGTCAGTGTGATATTTTTTAGAAGATCTGCGCGGTTTCACTAGTGTTAATTAATAAACCCATTACAAAATATACAAATTATATATGACGGAGAATTATCCCCAGATCCGTTTTTTTGAAAAGTTCGACGGCAGCATGGCCGTACTATTTTTATCATGATGATCACCCATGATGAACGGACTGACGTCACTATTTTTATCATGATGATCATCCATGATGAACGGAAACTTCACTACAGTCTTCATTCACTTTATTTATTTAAACAGATTTTTACAGAGATCCGTACTGTCCGAGAGCTCAAGAGACTAATGCGACCGTATTTATAGGGTGCATCGCTTGCAAATAACGATGAATCATTTGAATTATAATGTTTTTGTTGATTATTTTTACATAACTAAATAATCAAATAATTTAATAATTATTATTAACAACAAAACAATAAAACAATTACTTATAAAAGGGTTTTTAGAATAATTAATTCAGTGATGTAACTTCATGCGCCGATATATATATAAAGAAGATCATATATTTATCCAGGGTATATGCAGGGAACCAATAGCTATGTACATACATAACACAATCAAAATTAGCCCAGTAATTTCGCAGAGTCACAAATAAATACACATATACACAATACACTTTCACCGTTCGTCCTTTATAACATTCATATGATTGTACTAGAGATACTCCATCTACAGTTGTAAATAGTGAAACGACTTCTTAACTGAGGATTATTTCCTTCCCTATATATACTACATACCGTTTGCTATTAACACAATGCAAATCTCTTTTAAAACCTATAAAGCCCACACGTGAAGCTATCAAACAAAGCGTGTCTCTTTATCGGTCTGTCTGCGTCTATCTACGGAAATGAGATTTTTGCCTCGCGAACGAATTTAACCTTACGTATATAACCGTTATCCGATCATGTTTAATTTAAGATTTTTTATTTTTCACAATTATGAAGCCCCTTTAATGTAGCTGTTTGTTGTTTTTTTTTTACACCTTTTAGTCGAACGTTTTTAAGGTTTTTGTGCGATTGGTCGAGACAATTCTGACGACTCCGGTGTGGTATGATTTACTGGAGTTATGATCCTATAGAAATAGATTATGAATGAATAGAAGATTTGATGCTTTCCAAGTTATTAGCTTAAATGTTAGACAGACATTTTTGTCAACCCACTTGTGTTCTTTGTGAAATTTCGATTCGAGATTAATATACCCATACATTTATATGATTATAACTGCAATATAAATTAATTGTCAATGTTTATTCTAGAGATTCAAACTTAAAAGTGGCAATAGTGTATTCACGCAAACTAAACTTACAGACGTACACCATATATTACCATTACTATTACCATTTCTTTAGTTAATACCTAAAGATTCATCGGACAGTTATATGAAGTTTAAAGCTGAACTTTTAATGCATCAGTCGATGGCGTTGCCGAGTCGCAGTTATGATAAATTCATATCCATTGAAGATATTTTTGGATTTATTATTGATTGGTATAAACTCCTGTTATTATTAACATATCATGTTTCGAGTAACATAGACGATTTTCTCATAATTCTTTTTTTTTATAAAACAGGGGGTAAACAGGCAGGAGGCTCACCTGATGTTAAGTGATACCGCCACCCATGGACACTCGCAATGCCAGAGGCCTCACCAGTGCGCTGCCGTCCTTTAAGATGCTTATACGGTCTTTTCTTGAAGGTCCCTAAGTCGTATTTGTTCGGAAACAATAATAAAAATTCTTGTTCGTTCTTTTGGCAAATAATGATAAAATTGTAATTATTGGACTTAGTCGAGCTCGCGAAATGGACATATTGGAAAAAAACTTAAAAGTTAAAACCTTTGTCTATATCGAGATCAGGGTGCGTCAAATTAATATACTTGTTATAAAGAAGTGTTTAAATAAAAACGACGACAATGAGCATTTCCGTGTATTATTCTAAATAATCGCCAATATCTTTATTAAATATTAATTTATCTTCTTGAATAATATAAAACATTCATAAAATGATTGCTATAATAGGAGAAATCAGGAGCAATACAGCTTCAGTTATAAATACAATTTAACTATACAATTATAATTTTCACTTCAGTAATATAAATCGGAACTAACCCAACAAAATTCGAATGCGCTGAATGTCTTAAAATAACTCTGAAAATTAGCCTCGTAACAACTACACAATATACACTATACGATCTGTATATAAACAAACTTACTATTTTATATTTTTTGTGTGTTCTTCGAGTAGGTTTTGTTAATACTTATTCCATTCTGTGCTAATGACAGAGATCACTGTTTGGGTTGGCAAAACAATGAATTAACTTCAAAAACCAAAACACCATAAATCAAGCGGTAAGTAAAGGAAATCTCGACAGAACGGTAATCTTCCCTTGAAAAGGTTCGCGTGCTTGACTCAAGAGACAAGTGTCCTGTAATGGATATCTATTAGCCACAGACGCAAAGAAAGCGTATAGGGCTGGAAATAATGTAACCAAAAAGTTTATATATGCAGTTTAATAAAGGGTTCGATTTTCAAACAATTCGTTTTTTAATCAAATCATTAAAAGTGCATGTCATCAAACACCCGAAACGTCATATGCTCGTATGCATATACTCTGTATGTTAACAAGTTTTTGACGTCGTCTACGGATTATTGTTTGAGGAATGTAAAATAAAACTTCTTTTGCGTTGTCTATCGAAAAACTATTCTTAAAATTAAAGCAATAAAGCTTGTTGAAACACTTACACCTCATAATATTATTTTCAAATCTATAGGTTTTTCTTTTATATGGGATTTTTGTACAGAAACTCTTCATCGACAACCCTAACAGAAAGTCCTTCCATTACGACGATTTCCGACACTCGTGGCTGACGCAGCTACGCAGGCACTTACCAGATCAAAGAGCCTATTTGTACTACTGGGTCAATTCAAGGACACGCCTTTGACAGCCCTATGCCCATGTCGGCTTAATTCAAGAAATAGTGGTAATTATATTTGAGATGTGTGCATAAATTGGTCCGTTCTTTGAGTTTTATTTACATTGCTTTTTTGTTTGTAAATAGAGTGGTTTTTAGTTAAGGGGTTGTAATTGGACTAGAAATCATTTCTGCTGACACAAATAAAAAACTGAATATCCAAAAATCTGAAACAATGCGAGGATATTTTTTGTTTCAAATTCGATTCTATGGTCGAATGTGCTATTAGTTTTTTAGTGTTACTACTTCAAATATTATAGGGAATTTTTCGCGTATTTCTTACAAGACAACTATACAAACTATACAAATACAAATCTAACAAAATAAAGAAAATTTCTTTCTATGTGTAATAAAAGTGGTTGAACACCTTTCTGTAGAAATATATACTTGAGCCAATATCATTTATATCATTATATACAATCTCATTATACACCTATTTGAGGTACATATAATAAAAATCGGCCTGTTAACTAGCCATGTTATAGCCCGTTTTTTATAATGACCCCGCATAATTTTTCGAAATGACCTCACTCATTTTTAATACAGGCCCTCCAATCGGCGGCCAGACTATCGCAGCACGCACCATATTCATATCAATTTTAGAAACTGCTTTTTTAAAGATTACTTCAGACTCTCCAAATTTTTATGGGGTTGATATTAAGGACTGGAAGAGGGGAATTAATTAGAACTGAGAATTTCATGTCTCAATCATTTCTGACGCTCAGACCAGACTTAAGTGGCTTTGTGTACAGGCAGAGTCCTGCAAACACATGAATATATGTCCTTCGAATACTGTGCTAGACAGATTTTTGACAAGCCAAACCAAAAACATTGCAGTACACTTTTGCACTGGTTTTGACCCCCCTTCTATTACAGTTAGCACTCAAACAGATCATTACTTCAGGATGATGTCCATATGCACCCTCGGAACTTTATTTCCAACTAATTGAGATCACCTATTATACACTCTATGTATTGTGAAAGTGAAGGTTTTTCATTTCAAACAATAGCCAAACATTCCAAAATGCGATATTATTTTATAAAATCATGTTCGAAATTTAAAAATTATGCCAATGACAGAACTTTGGGACCAACTACATAAATACAAAAAGAGATTGGCTTTAAGCCGCTGTACGTATTTTTTACATAAACTCGATCACAGCAGCTGGTTTTGGAAAACAATAGAAAGCTCTTAGCAAATTAGCCACTTCTTTCCCGAGAGCAGATTGTATGTAATCCGATGTTATTCAACGTGATTACTTGTGACTGGAAGTCGGATTGCGTTTCGTATATGGTACAGGGTGTAGGAGATACCCTAAAATATATACCAACAAAATATTCATACACTGTACACTTTAGAACGTTATCAAAATTACAAATAATTTTCTTTTTAATAAGTTTCTTAATTTAGATTTAATGCCAGTTTAAAAGGAGTAGACGAGAAATACCCGCATCCTAAAAGAGATTAATTTTGAAGGGAAATTCATATTTTGTTAAAGCGGTCGCGGAGACATGGAAAGACTTCGTAGAGAAAAAGTGAATATAGTTATGTTTTAACTAATATAGTTTAGGGTAGTTTAGGGTAGCTGGTATTTGCGTTCCGATATACGCCTATTACTTAGACCGAAAAAAAGATAAGGAATAAAGTAAGCAGCACACAAGCGATGTTGGCAATTCGGTTTATTTTCTACGCTCGTACTTTAGCGTATAATATTTATCTCAGCGTAATATTATAATGCGATAATAGATTTTTTCATAAAATTTTCTGATAAGATTAATGAACAAAACCTGTGGTGTATAAATGAAATCTGTATTTAGGTATTGATGATATTAAATGATGAAAATTTCATATTTGATAAATTAAAAATCCAGGCAATATATATAACTCCCGGAAATATTTTATAAATTTTTCTTATAAAGTAAGTATCCTTTACGAGCTACAGATAAAGAATGACGATCAAGAATTTCGGGCAAACTTCACGTGCGAGTGCTAAAACAATTGTGTTCAATTTTGACTATGTAAATATAATTAATAAATCAAAATTTAAGATACTATTAAATATTATGTTTTTATTTAATATTATCGTTGTTGTGTATTGTTTACTAACACCAAAATTATAAGCTATCAGATATATGATTACATATTATAATTGTATTGATATTGCAGTTAATGATCACAACTAAGGCTAAAGCTCATATTAGACTTATGGATAGTTATTTTTAAACGCCGAGGAGTTAATTTATTTAATTCAACACGTATTCTCATTTATTGTTATTGTTACTCCATTAAAATTGGTTCGAATTGATTTTTTTATAATCCGTTAATCGTATAGGCTACGCACAGCATTTATATTGTGATAATGAGGATAATCTTTCCCTTGTTTGCTTAAAAGTATACAATATGTGCCGTATTTAATGAGAGTTCAAATGTGAATTAGTAAATAATGAGTTAGTGAAAGTTTCGATTGGCTTTTAAAATGTCTGATGATCAGTAAACACTTCTCCATACTCCATTAAACAGGAGTTTACCTTCCATACAGTTGAATTGATGACCAATCCCTTGTTTCCGCCCCTTGTCGATTGACCGGAAATAGTGGCGTTGTATTTACAACTTCCGGCTCGGGGGATGGCGGGAAACCAATTAATAACTTTTATCGCTTCCGCTGTTGGCGTCTCGAACAATTAGCACGGCTATAAAAATCTTCACAGCTGATTGGGAACACGGGTCAAGTACATAAGATTGGGAAATGGATGTGACATTTTCATAGAGAAAAATAAAATATCGTTTATGCTTTGCCTACAACTGACAATCCTTGTCTCTTCTGTGTAGTACGAGGCTCAGCACGTCACCTAGGCTAGAGCGGGAAAGTTCGCACTAATTTGTTGTTTACAAAGAATTTCATGATTTTAAAATTAAAGTTAACAAATTGTGAATACATCTCATTACATGTGGTCATATTATATATTACATAAAAGAATTTGTTAAAAACGCGGCCATTCCTTGTGAAATGAATTTTCGAATGCTCAGGTTTTTAATAGATTAATTATCTGAGTAGTAAAAATTGTGACAGTTTGTATAAAAATCTTGAGGTAACCTCCATAGTAATAAAAATTTATTTCTTGCCAAATTAACACTGAAGTTTCTGCATCCTGTTATAGTGAAAACTGTATTTGAAGAGCCCGTCACTAGATCAGAAAACTCCATATGTCAAATGGATTGTGACATTCGGGATAACGTTGTCTCGTCGTAGTAATCATTAGCCATTGATACAAGGTTTAAATTCTCATACAATTTGTCATCTATTCAAACTGAAAATTACAGCTAAAAGCGCATGCTTTTGTAACTAGCCGTATACGCGGTGATCGATAATCGAATGAGTGTAGCTCCGGGCGCCACAAATCTACTTACTACCTCTTTGTTGGAAGTCACGAGACATGGAATGACAAAATGGAAGATGGTATTTTTATTAAAAATGGCGCCCTATTTTAGTGTCATATTGGATGTGCAAAGATGTGGAGGTACTCGTTGAAGTACACCCAATTAATGATTATGGCTACATCTTAATACTCTTAGCGCCCTTTTGTCATTGTTCTGGTAGTTCGAAAATATGAGTTAACCACATGTTAGAAGTATTTTTTTAAGATTTGTTAGTTAGTTAGCCCTAAATGGGCTAACTAACTAACAAAACTTAACTTTTTTTTATAACACAGGGGGCAAACGGGCAAACGTTGAAATATTTCTAACCTGAAATATTTATCGTATTTGTCAAATGTTACAAAATAAAATTCATTTACGGCCAATCTTGTGAAAAGTAAGTGGTCCTGTGTTAATGATTATTCTAAAATAGAAAATTCGTATCTGTATCTACCTAATATTATTAGGATAAGGAGGCATTGATGAATGATCAAACAAGTCTTACCTGTGAAACATAAAGCTGTGAAAAGCTCGTCCGTGTATTACCGGAGTTCTGTTACCTGGTCACCCACAACACAGGGTTTCCCTAGTGGACCAGTGTCTTTATTATAATAATTATGTAAACACAAAAATAATGTTCCCAACCAAACCACTAACTAGTAAAAACAAAAAAAACTGCCCAGAAGAAACAAAACACTGACCACAAAAAAAACAATTCAAACCCAAACGTAAAGCCGATATCCGATATTCAGTATCGCTTTATGCGACGTCAGATATTCCCTTAAAATTGTCACATTTACCATTTTCCTACATCGTTGAGTATCGTTTAAGAGCCTGAGGGAGGCCGTAATGACATCACCGCGATAGGCACTCTCGCAGCCGAAGATTTTTATCGGGAATACATAGTATAGATAGTTTTTATCGGGGAACGCTTGTGTCACAAGTCTTTGTAGACAGGGAACGTCATATACAATGACTTTTGATAAAGGAGACCTTAATGCGTGGCTTTAAATGTACAGCTTTCATGGTAAGCTTTGTCACGTTCAACATCTTTCGATTAATACGTAATTGGTTGATTTTTTTTCGATATTCGCTTTAAAACAGCGTACAGAGATTGGATTGCTTATTTTATAATATACGAATTTGTGTCAAAGAGATAAATTAAAAGAAACGTGCAGTATTTTTTACTATTATTAATATCCCAACATTACCAGTTATTTTTTTCTAAATTATAAGATATAAAATCTTCGTTAAGTATATGAGTCATTCAAAATAATACTTGATTCGGCTGTACATATCAATTAAATGCTATTCAGAATAATATAATTTGCAGATTGATAAATAAATATATTCTGACCCATAAACTGCCCTATAAACTATAAACTATATTACTCACAAAGATACGAATACTTTGCGAATCGTTATCGTCTTTACTTTTTTTTTCAAAAATTTTATCTTTTTTACAATATTTACTGTGGTCTTTTCTGTAAATACTGGAACAAGATACTTAAAGATGAAAATGCATCTAATTGAATCTGAAAAATCTAATTGAACGTTTATATTTCATCTGTGACATTCCAGATCGCATCTAATTTCATTGTTTGTTTGCAAGTATACCATTTTAGTAGCAGACACGACGCGTGCATGTGTACTGTTAAATTTGATAAATTAGTTTTATACTCAACGAAACGCCACTGTATAAACATAAATTTGATCCAGTTGATATCGGATTTATGAAGAAAAACGGATCATTTAAAATCGGGTAACGTACTCTGGCCAGTTCAACTCATTGTTCTTTTCCTTTGTAATATTTATTGATCTAAGAAACAAACGGACATCCTATCCTAACAACCAACTTTTTCCCGTATAAATCTATCGTGAAGAGTATTTTCCCCAATATTAATTAGTTCCTCATACGAACAAAGAGTAAAACTTTGTTGGATTCACACCACGCGTGAAACTTTTCTAATTAACTTGCTTCGACAAAAGTTTTTTCGTTAACGACGCTGGCCGAAGTAGCTTTTGTTGTAGTTTTAATGTTGTCTTATCCGTTTGATACATCCAATTTTAGGCTTGCCTTGAAATCTTCTTTTCATAATCTCACAACATCCACAGCCTTCTAAATAGCCACCTTTATTATTTGCGTCCCACGAGATGGAATTGGACATAGTGGTATATTTAATACTGTTATTTGAGTAAAATAGAACTTACACCTATTTATACCACTCCTGGTACCAACGAAACCAACCTTCATGCTGATGGATTTTTTCGCTGAAGCTCCAGTTGCTTGTGTTAAATAAAGCGTCGTATTTTTATACAACTTTTTATTATATTCACTTCCCTTAATTATTTGGTAAGGAACGTATTGTTATATCATATTTAAAAAAAATTCTTTGTGCGAAATGCATAGAATTTATTTTGTTAATTTTTGCTTAAAACTATTAATTAATTGTTTATTAATAAGTTAGAGTTTATTTTCTACCTGAGTTGTTATAGCCTAATGGTTAAAACAAAATAAAAAATAATTAGTTAAAATCCTATTCGAGGAACGTGTTCATAAGAAAGCAATAGTTGAGCCATCAACTCTCAATAGCATTGACAACAAATCTGAAAAACTGAATAAAACACATTTTGGTAACATTGATATTATTTTAAGTACAAATTCACATACAGAAGCTTACGAAAAACAATTAATATTTTATTGATTTCTTAGGAAGTATCGTAAATATACATGATACCAGACAAAGCCAAAAAAAATAAAATCGAAACAGAACAATTCGGAATTTTGCCGATTATTTTAAAGATATTTAAACTGATATGTCTTTTGTATACGAACAACTATTAGAGTACCACAAGGAGTATAGACAGAGCAGTGTGCCAGCGTGTTAGCAAAAAAAGGTAATTTCTAAAGTTTTTTTAGACGACTATTTGCTAATTCAAATCGAACATATTAAACAAAAAATACCGTAATAAATAACGTGAAATTTTTAACACAAGATACTGCATTCTCATATTTAATATCAAATCTATTAGGGCAACTTACTTATGGCATAAAAAAAAATTGGCACTATTGTTGTTTTATATTACGGGAACTGAGAAATAGGTAACTTTATAATGTCAAATGTGTATAAAAGCAAAGTTGTAGCTACTTATATTGTATACGAAAATATAAGATGTATGAGAACGAGTGCAGTGCTGTCGTTAAAAATTTCACCGAAATCTATGTATATAAATACAAACAGATCAATAAGTTAAATACAGATAAAAAAAGTAGTAACAAAACAGAAACATATTCTTAATGAAGACAAGTTAAAATATATATATAATTGATTTATAGTGTTCGGATACAGGCAGCTGAATTTCATCATCATCGACAGACGTTTCACCCCGAGACTGGAGCGTCATCACGATGATGCCTCTACGTAATGCTTCAAATTGGTCTATTAGAATTTAGTATAATGGACCGCAAAGTAACGCTTGATAAAATATATGCAATCAACTTAAGAGGAAATGTATAATTACTAGGTTCAATGTATATCCTAAAAACGGTCCTGTCCATAAATAAAAAATAGTGGCAAAAGATGCATTAATAATTTTATCCTTTCCACTCAAACACTTATCCGATACAAAAATTACAAGACACATTAAGTATACATTGTGCGTACATAAAAATGTGACAAATGTTAGTCTTTGGTTTTCTATACGATATTTACAACTTTGCTAATAATACCACTTATAGGAAACCCAAAAGCTGGACTGTATTTAGACCAGATTTTGAGGCTTAAAATAAAAAAATATATATATAAAGATAGATATAAGATATTGCAATGTATTATTGCTTTTTTTTTTCATGGTAAAATTATTGAAAGAATTGGCTACAATTACTAGCTGTGTTGAAACTTTTGATGTAAATGATCAAAAATCAACTTTAAAGCACACGAAATAAATTACAAATTTGTTTGTGCACTGATAAATTAAAGGAGCCATCAGACTTTAATGATTGAGGTCATTCCAGCGCCGTTAAAACTTATCTCAGTATAAGTGTGAGAAATAAATTTACTGAAAAGATAACGTCTAGTTATTTTTGTTTGCGCCTCAAAAATATCGTGAAAGCCACAAATCCAGCTTACTTAGCTCAAGTGTAGAAAATTCCATTTCAAATTTAATAACAAATCACAAGAAATTTTCGTAATAGTTTCCAAATAACAATTTTAAAAAATAAAGATCTGAGAGAGCATCAACGCTTCAAACTCGAACAATCGATCGTGTTTCATTTCATTCTTACGAATTACCGCTTCATTCAGCGCACCTCTCCTCATAGTTCGGATTCCACCACGCTCTAAAATGCTTGTATGTTGTATGTTTGCCTGTCATTTCGTTTAGAGCTGAGCAAACTGCGCAAACGTTGTCGTCATCCGTTGGATTCCTATATGTAAACTTTCGTTTCCAGCTCAAGTAATGACTGTACGTTTTGGGGTACTCGATAAGAGTAACAATAGTTGACGCTAGTTCTTCTGGCGTAGACTTACGGGCGTCTAGGTAGGAGCCCGGCGGCAGAAACCTGTCAATTAATTATTGAATTAAAAATCGCTAACAACAAATAATGTAGTGTAGTGGCGATAAACGTAAGAATTGGTTACTATTACATTTTGCTATGGGATTATTGCAAGGCGCTATCGGTATGAAGCATACCTATTGTCTGCAATTTCATAGGTTAAAGCAAATTGTTTCTAAACGTATTTTATTCGTATATGGACGGCTTTTGTTAACCGATACTACGACGTTCATTACGATAAATAATACGTAGGTTTATGAATAAAACCCCATCTTTTTACGACAATCAATTAAAAATATTTTTATGTTTCAATATAACACGACACTGCTTAATAAACTAAATATTTGACTATTGACGTTGATTGAACACTCGTACAATGAAATTTAAAACCAGCCTTATTTAAATTTTTTATCAGTGAGATTTCTTATCAATTATGGAATATTTGATTCAGTTAACAATATTATAACATGAATATACTCTATAGTTCTTAAATGTTTAACACTCACATTATTAAACTACTTTCTTTATATAGTTCTAAATATGTGTTATATTTTTATGTAATAACTAGCTGACCCGGCGAACTTCGTACGCCTTAGCGTAGCTTTGGCACTATTTTGTTTTGTATAATGACCAATCTTATTTCGTTTTGCAAGATGAAAGAGATAGAAATAAGCCACGACTCTCTCACTCTCTATAAGACGTTGACATTTACGCGTGCTTTACGAGAATCGAATATAAGTAGCCTGTGACTCCTTTCATATCATAAAAACAAATTGATTCATTGCGAATAATCATATTGTTTAAATAAAATAACTATTCAATAATGTAATTGTATCACGTTATTTTTTTCTGTTTTAAAACGTTATTTCAATATTAAAAACAGAGACAATTTTATAATTAGTACAGATTAGTTGTAGGAATAATGACACAGTTTACATGAGAGTATAGTGTGATAAATCGATATAACTTCACATATCATTTAAACTAAATGATTAAAATCATATTGAGACAATTTAACTAATATAATGTTTGTTTTATCGGAGCTAAACGACGTTGGTACGAATTTTTTAGAGACAACATCCTGCGTGTCGGGAATTCGAACCCTGGCTGTGCATATTTCATTTATTTTCTAAATGCTCAACGCTTTCGATCGATTTAGTTCGTAAGACAGTGACATTTAATAGATTGATTACCAGGTCTTCATTTTTTAAAATTTTATGATGATAATAAACTAACGTGGGCAACACACATAAAGAATAAAAGAAGCTACCATTTAGCTTAGAAACTTTGACTGGTTGATTGGAAGCAGATCACAACTATCACTTGAAAATAAACTCTTAGTATATAAGACCATTATCAAAACCATCTGGACATATGGTGTAGAGCTCTGGGCATCTGCAAGCACCTCCAACATTGAGATCTTACAAAGGTTCCAAAATAAAGCTCTCAAAATGGTCTCAAATGCTCACTGGTTCATACGAAATGATGAAATTCATGAACACCTAAGAATGAGAACAGTGAAGGAGGAAATTCGCCACCTCAATAAGTGCTACCAGGAGAGACTGCAAGGCCACTCAAACAGGCTTGCCAGAGAGCTCATGAGCGGCAAAGGCAACATTTCGCGCCTTAAAAGATGGCTTATATTGGACCTGGACCGGAGAAGCTAGCGATCTTGCTATTAATGAAAGGGTGAATGTTCAATGGAACATTATCCTGCACAAGACTATGACCACGAAAAAATCTAATAAAAGCTGAAATGCTGATCGTAGATGATAAACGGCACAAAAAAATGATAATAAGTCGTTTTGTGTAAAGTTCCATTATATTATGCACAGGAAGGATGCTATGCTATCATCACATCACAACCACATATATCCGCAGATACAGTGTGGATATATACAAGGGATATCTGGAAACCGCGTGCCTTAATATACTCAACTAAGAGGAAATAATCTTTACATTCACTCCGATAAGTTTTGCTTTGTCTATTTCTATCAAATTATATTCAGAGTTATAGAAAAAGATAGATGCGTAATAGTACAAATAATACTTCTTTTTCCATTCAAATAAAAGCTAATCCTTATTAACAGCTATACAATTTTCTTGTAGTAGGTAAAAAATAACTTATTATGACTAAAATTGAAATAAACTGGCTGGACTTTGTTTAAATTACAAATTTGTAGTATTTGATATTTCGGGCAAAAATTTCGCAATATTTGTATTTTTAAAGAACCATCGCATCGCGAGTGAAATTAACAGTAAAAAGTTTGATCTAGAAATTTTATTCAAATTGTGTATGAAGTATGTTGGGAGCTGCTGTTTTAATACGGACGATAAGCAAAATGCAAAATTTCATCCATATCACCTCGATGTCTGGCGTTCCACAAAGGCGGTTTTTAGGCACTTTGCGCGTACCACTTTACTGTGGAACCAGCTGCCGGCGGATGTATTTCCGAGCCGATACGACTTGGGTGCCTTCAAGAAGAGAGCCAAGCTTTATTTATCCCTAAAAGGCCGGCAACGCGCCTGTAAGCCTCCTGGCGTTCCAGGTGTCCATCGGCGGCGGTAAGCACTAATCTAAGTGACCCGCCTGCTCGTTTGCCTCCTGTCTCATAAAAAAAAGCATTTCTTGTCATTTGTTTTAACTCTAATCAACATTCCCGTAGTAATTACGATTTTTATAGTACACAAGAGGTTGACTCTCACGAGTAATCTTAATTACCGATAGCTGTTTAATGTACTAATTCCATTTAATGTATTAGACATTAATTGAAAAGCACAAATCAATTTTTGAATGTTTGCTTGTAGATAAATTAAAAAAAAACATGTAAGAATTGTAAAAGATTCTACGATCAAAAGATCGTTTGATCGATTTGATTGTTGCTCTCAGATATTAAATAAATTCCCCAAAATTGTTAATAATGTCGCCAAAATATTATATATTTATAATTACAACCAATTTATAGCTACAAGTAGGTAGGAAGTCTTAACAGTTATGAATGGTTTCATCTGTTAGACACTTAAAAGACCATTTTTATACAAGGAGATTTGAAAAGGAGAGTCTAGTTAGCTACACTATTTATACCTGACTGAAAATTAGTGGGATAAAACTCGGAGACACGCGATACTATTCCACGTACGGATATTTTATTTATGCGGAGCAGCTAGTTATATTTGTACGTTTAAGGTATTATAACACTTACTTAGAATAATCAGCGCCTCCAAACACGATTGGCACAACGTCATGCTGCAGAGCAGTTAACAGCTTTTCAGTTACATAATCTTCGGAGAACGAGTTCTCAAATGACAGATAAAAGAAATAATCCTTTTCCAGAATATAATTGCAGTTGTCCTCCTTCTCCCTGGGGCATGTGTACGGCCCGCATTTCCCGTAAATATCCACACTATAACCATAAGCAGAGAGAATATGTTGTAATTCTTTGGCTACTTTCAGTCTATTGCTTCTACTTTTACAATTAGACACAAACCAAGCGACTGCTTTGCTCTTATTCTGAATCCGACCGAACAACGCTTCATCTATAAAACCCTCAGTTTCATCCCAAACCATTTCATCTTTAGGTCCTATAACTCCTCCGTCTCTATCTCGTATTTGTATATACGGAAACGGAATGTCCGAATCTAATTTATACGTTGATGTCCAGTTGAAAAAATCATCATAATACGGCGCACATATCGGGTAATTATCAGCGGATTCCATGTTGAAGTATATAAATTTTTGATGATCACCACGCTGCTGTGGCAGTTCCGACTTGGACATTGTGATTATAGATCTTCCGTTGAATGCAATAGCGTCGAATTTTGTTGTATCTCCACCGAATAGATACCTATCCGTTGTGACATAACAGTTGATGAAGGAGCAGTTTCTCTCGATGAATTTTCTCTGTCCTTGACCGAGCACATAGAACGGTGCCAGCTCTTCCGATGTCCATAGTAAGATGAATCTCGTTTCGTTCGACAGTCTATCCGCCTTCCTATACACTTCCGCGAATCTGTAATCGCGAGCAACATTTTCAAGGGCCTCCTGAACTAGGCTTTCGTTTTGATATGAATATATCGATTTGTCTATGAATTGGATCCATGTTACTGAGACTGTGAAACTGATGCAGGTTATTATAAAGAATGATCGCGGCGTTAACATCTCTCTTACGTATGTAACAATGCGATGCCGAAGAGGAGTCCACAGATGCATTTTATTCGCCACATCATTACAAATTTCCGTTTTGCGCCATTCATTATTTTGTTCTTTATATTCATCTATTTTTAATCCTGAAAAAAAAAATAGCCGATTAATAGTTAGTATTGATTCAGCGAAATTAAATGACAACTTGATTGTTTATTTTATTTTTAATTTATTTAATAACAGCCTAAAGCCATAACATAGTTAAAAACTACCTTAACCTAAACTTACAAATAAAAACTCCTTGCAGGCTTCACTCATTCTTGACATTAATTGTGAATAACTTGGGATGATATCGGAACATGTTACAGACTATCTGTTAGCCCGAAGATAGCTATTTATAGCTTGTCTTATGGCTATGTTTACCATACAGGTAAACATTCACTCACATAAATACATTTAATTTTCAACTACATCTGACACCCAGACCAGCCAACATCAATGCTCATCATACAAACATTGACTGTACCGGGGATGGAACACCGGACCGGACTGGATCCGGGTATATGTGTGTTTATAATGAGTGGTTTTTCCTATAACTATATTTATCCTCATAACCTTACGATACCAAAATTGTCTGTTTTACGTATGTTCTTAGACAAGTTTTATACATAAATTCCGTTTTTCAAGAGAACTGTTAACCCGATAACAAACCCAGAATAGGACAGACATATTGTCTATTATAATTTCCAAAACATAATAACTATTATGTTGGAATGGAATAGGCAATAGTTGTAAATACATTTTAGTTATTCTTAAATTTCAACACAATATATAAATAAACAAAATTTTCATATAGCATTTATTTTGATCGATAAAGGTAGTGTATCTACCAATACAATAATAGTTGCAATTTATTAACTCGTATTAAGCTAATATTACGTTAATAAGAAGTAATCATAAATTCATAATATTATTATTAACGTAAAATAGTCAAGATTTAAGCATTATTTTACGTTATAATCGTCATTACAGAAAATGTGAAACCAGAAAACAAACATATAACCCGACTAAATAAAATTGTCTACTAAATAAGCTACATACATACATTTTTATTTCACCGCGTTCACTCGCACATGCGCCGTCACTTAATCACAATTCACAAACAAAGATGACTAACAATCGTACAACACGGTTAAATCTTTAACGTTATTAACTACTATGTGTAGAATAAATGTACACATATATTTTCATGTAATACATATTGGAATTTTGTGTTCGAATTTAAAACAAAATCGTGTTTTTGTTTGCTGCACGCCAGCCGCCACGACGGGCCGTTCGCGACTGCGCAATGCGGCTTAAAAACAAGGTCAGAGTCACACCATTGAATTATAGGCCAAATCACCCTCGTCTTTTGTTGCGTTTGTTTTTACAGCGGTAGCCCTATAGTTGACGCACTTGAGTTCTCAAAAGTTCCTGATACAAACATCGGCTGCGCAAATAGAATGTTCAATTTAATTATGCTTCTATACTGTACTGCTCAATATTGTTGAAGCTTTAAATTAGCTTTGACGCTTTGCTACGGTATGAAACGTATGGATGTCTTAATTAAGGCGAGTAAATGCAATGCCCACGGGAGCCAGCTATATTAATTAACTGAGTATATGTCGGAAAAACTTGCGAAAGTGAAAATAAACGCGATTCACGGTTGCCGCGTTCACGCAGCGTCGCCACTTTCGCTGGCCACATTTTTTCTATATTTATTTTCATATTAGTATTACATTATTAGCAGTATGAAGCAGTTTGTTAGTCTATTTATATAATCTATATCAGTAATGATCGTAAAGCGGGCAACAATTTCGGATACAAATTCAAAGAACAAACGGCTTTTGTCAGTAAGTCTGATTACTCATTTACCAAAAGTACATATGAAGTTTTGTAGCTTAATGTATAATGTTGTAGCGCCACTTGTATCCACTAGAACCTAGGACGAAAAGTATATTATATTCATTTATGTCCATACCATTCGGAAGAGAAATTGATCTCATCTTATATTTAAACTAGTACTGAATAGAACAAAACAGCTAGTTAACACAATGAAAGGATAAAGTTAAAAATTACCGTCACCTCGCGTCCGCACAAGTCAACAATCAGCATAAACTAAACTAAAAACACAACGTGGGAGTTGGATACAAAACAGACTCTTAACACACAGCAATAATTCGATAAACTTTTCCGCCTCCTTTCCACATACACGCTAGTTCCCGAATCAAATATACTCTCTAAAATACCTGTTAAATATAATTAAAACAAATCTGACATCTTAAGATAAAAGACTTATTTCTCTCTTTTCAATCCGAAAAGACTCGAAATATTAAAATTTTTATTATGTTTATTGATGTTGTATAAATGTATACTAACTCCGAAAATATTGACATATTTGGTAACTCTGTATGTAAGTAGGTACTCATGTTATATTCCTTATTTGGCTGAGCAACAGTTGCTCAGAGCAAGTACTATATCACACATACAAAATTATAGTGCACGACATTACATTTAAATAAACGTATTATACGTCTAATATAAAAAGGTGCGATAAAAATGCGAAGGGGTTTTTTTAAATTTTTTTTTTTTTTTTGTTTTTTTTTTTTTTTTTTTTTTTTTTTTTTTTTTTTTTTTTTTTTTTTTTTTTTTTTTTTTTTTGGTTTTTTTTTTTTTTGCCCCCCCCCCTTTTTTTTTTTTTTTTTTTTTTTTTTTTTTTTTTTTTTTGGAGCACTCACTAAAATATCTCACAGATTTGTTTCTTCGAACTTGATGCTTGACATTCCAGTCTTAATAAATTGGTGCCTGTCTCTTATTCGTATACAACTAACGCCATGGGCTTGCAAATACTTTGCCAGTCCTTAAGTATGTACAATATTGTAATAATTTTAGGAATTTTTTGCATCAGAACTTAAACCCGAGTAAAAGTAAATTTTCAAATTAAAACTTAAAATTCCACTCGTACGTTTGACGCATTTAGAATGACATACATTT
Organism: Pontia daplidice; assembly: GCA_963693355.1. Classification (NCBI taxonomy): domain Eukaryota; kingdom Metazoa; phylum Arthropoda; class Insecta; order Lepidoptera; family Pieridae; genus Pontia; species Pontia daplidice. The sequence goes on from CAVNZL010000141.1 coordinate 6,293,544, forward strand.
CGTTTAAGGAAACTAAACTCCGGTTAGCTAAATACAGGTAATACGAAACTAGAAATAATTAGTAGAGAGATAAAACTGAATTATGTGGGCCATTTTCATGTTTAAAAAGTGTTCACTAAATTATAAACACTGCCTTGACGTACGTCTATAGTATACGTAGCGTTATTGTAAACATCCACATTCGGATTTCACGGCTTATATTTTCTTTATTTCGTACGTTTGTCGTCCGTACTGGATTTTATTACTGATATTTAAGCTACTCTACTCTACTTACTTACTTACGCTGTCAACCTTTGTCTTACGTCTGTCAGAGGCTCTTTGTGCTATAACCACAAATACTAAAAAAATAATACATATTTAAAGCGCCCCAAAACTATTTTTATACGGAATGTTTTTGTTTAATTACCATAAGTTATTTAAATAATAAGGGTTTACTTATTACATTATTTACTTTACAAAAAGTTGATTACGATACAAAATTACTTAAAACATTATTCCTTTAAAATCTCGCATTAACTAAAGAGTTAATGTTATGTAATTCAACCCAATAGGATATGAAAAAAAATTATTAAAAAAATTGCAGTAAAAGCGGACTTGCAATGATAATTAAATTGCAAAAACAACGTAGCCTTGATTTAAATCTAACATCTGTCACCTTTGTAGCCTGACGTTGCTGAAATCCAACTTCGGTACAAATAAGACCTAAATCGCAATTTAATCCTTCAATTGAGTCTATATAATATGCGTTCTTTTCAACACGTATAACACAATTTGAGAGAAAGAGACAAAAGACTACTACCCAATACATTATATTTTAAGTACATTGCTTGGTATTTTATCTACTTACCCTTGTAACACGATAATATGCAAATCACAAGTATGAACAATGGCTATGTTGAGGGCAGAAGGTCTCAAATATAATGTGTTTGGCTGACGGTCGCTTAGCACGCTATTCATTCGAACTGTGACCATGTTTTAATGTCGGAGTTTTTACAAAACACAAGACAAATCTCTCAACTCAGTGTCTAGTTACACTGTTAGAGATCGTAGTAACACACTGTGGTGTTTCCCCTACGTTTTATTCTTGAAGGACTGAGTCGATCAGAATTATCCCGGTATCTGTTTCCAGAGAGCAGTTGTACAATCAATTTAGTTGTAATGTTTTAACATATGTATATAATTAGTTACAGATATGCTGGAATGTTTACCGGGCTTGTGAATGAAGGGTTTTGCCAGCATGGCATTTTCCAGGAAGGCAATACATGACGACCCAGTACAGTCAACATTTGTGCGATGAGCATAACTGTGTTTTATTAACATATACAGTAAAAATTATATATTTTAATAAATGTTTGTTAGCCTTGCACTTGAGGTTAACCGACCGTTTGTGTATTTTATAGTAAAAATATAACTATATTTTATCATTTGAGTTAGCTCCCATGACAAGCGCTAAATCGCTTACCTAAGAGCTCTAAACGTGCCGTGTGAAATGTATTTATGATACAAGTGAATATTAAAATTAAGCCATTACTCAAATGACGAAATATTAATAAATTTAATTTTACAATTACATCTTATTAAAGTCAATTATTAATATACAAAATTAGGTACATGTGTAAAAGGAAAAAAATATTGAGGGTAGTCCTAGTAGAGGTTGTTAGAACGTTACTTGTGGTTAGACTTTAGGCGACAGATTATCTTTTCATTACGCCTGCACAATTTACGTATAATTACGCGAGTGTTCTTTATTATTTTCACAACCTGTATTCATCTGTATTCCGCTGTTATTGATACATGTTTTGTCACGGTCAAAAAATACTTAAAAATATTTTTTGAAATCCAACCAGTACTTCCTGAGATTAGCATGTATAACCAATGCTTAGTTATACACACGATACCTCTATGAACATGGGCACTGGCATTGTGAGATAACAATAAGTATAATTAATTGAATCAGGCGTTACCACCACTTGACATACGTTCGATGATTCATCGAACGCTGTTCGTAGAGGCAACATCTCCTGATGATGCTCCGGTGTCGGAGCGAAACGTACGTCGAGTGGTTGTGGGTTTTTCGCGGAGTACTGCTTTTATACTGGTCTATTGGGATTTTTAACAATAAGTACTTAAACTGTCTATAAAGTGATCTTTATATAATGTACATACATGCTTACATGTCTGCAAAGGCACCAGCTCCCGTGTTGTTTTTTTTTATTTGTAATTTTTTAACATATATACTTTTTATTATATTTATTAGGTCTTAACAGTTACTCTGTAAAAGAACCTTACCACAACGTTGTATGGGTTAAAAATACAATAGACGGAAAACGTGTGGTCACCAAAACGATTTACAGCACTTATGTTTACTTTCAATACTTTGATCACTATTCGATGAAAATGTCTGTATTTATAATGCAGTATCAGGGGGTAATAAAAAGATTAATATAAGATATAGAGTTTTTTTTGAAAAGTTTACTTTCTCTGTTAGTAACGGCTTACCTCTGGAACTGTGCAGACCCACTTGGTAAGCATCTTAGATACACCTGAAAAATCAAAAGAGTTCCCGTGTTAGTATACAAGAAAATACGAACATAATTCGAATAGATCGAAAATGTATTCATCAAGTGGTTCATAATAGAGTAGACTATTAACAAGATTTTCTGTTGCCTGCTTTTGTTAAACCGTAATAATTTTGCAAATGAGTTATTATTTTTCCAAATACCCGCATTTTTATATTGTAATTACGTATTCAAGAGAAATTAAGTACTTCCAAAGTCAGCTAAAACTCGTTAAAATAGTTTTTATCACGCTTCGCGTTACATACTTTTTTTGTTGCTTATTTAAAGTGTATTGGAATAACACCTATAAAGAAGTATAAAAAGCAATTTTTAATTGACGTTTTCTGAACTATGATGGTATTTAAAACGTTATTTTTCAATTCCATAGCATAAAATAGCTTTCTTTTTGAAATCAGTTCTGTAATATGAATTGCAAACAAAATAGTTTTGATAATAAATTATTCCAATGGTCGTATAACTCTCAGTTTGTATTTGTCTGCCCTCTTTAATATTTTGTATGGTAATATTTTGGGTTTTTTAGTTAACGACAGTAGTGTCCTTGAACATAGCGATAATGGTACAAAAAGCCTTATTGCGTAGCCGTTAGCCTATATTAACATAAGAATCAGAGGAAACGTTATAATCAATTATCGGGTACAAAATAACAGTATTCCATAAAAATGTTTCCTTTCGGTTCGGTTTATTAGTGGTCATTGTCCGCTTGATATAATTTAATATGAACTGGTTTTATATATGCTTAAAGGTAGCATAAATATGATCTATTCCATTGATAATTTTCTTTATAGCCAAGTAGTTCCGATATCTGATCCATCAAATACGATAATGTTTTTTATATTTTAGGGAAAGATATGGATAAAGTTCTCCCATTTGGTGTTTTATCAGGTTTTTCGAAATGCAAGAAGAACCACATGATTTCTGCTATACACAAATTTAATATTATGTTAAAATAACTTCTCCAGCGGTATCACCAAGGGGTGATTAATTAAAAGATTCTTGAAAGGAAATCATGTATGCTATGCTAGAATTGATATAACTATATATAGCCTTCCTCCTGAGATGCACGAAGAATATTTTATCAATTCTTCTTTATAATATTAGATGGTTTCATTTCATTTAAATAAAATTCAAAGTGATCCTGATAGAATTTACCGTTCTTTTCGCGCCCTCTCATCTTTTGTAGATGTACAGCTTTGTGAAAGGAATTTATATTCGATTCGGTACAATGCAGTTGTTTTGACAAAAGGAGCTTCAAAGACATCTCAAATGATATATCGTGATGCTGACGTTATCTGAGTTCCACTTTTAAAGAGAGTACGCATTTTTTTGTCTATATTACAATGCCAACGCTCTGATCAAAACAGATATCAAATTGGCTGAGGTTTTTCTTCAACGCATATTATTTTTTTATCATATAATAAACAATACCGATATACTTTAGTAGTATATTTTACTATAGTCTACTTTACTATACACTATATATATACTATAACTAATTGTTATTGTCTTTGAAGTTGAAATCTTAGTGAGAATAGAAAATCACGCTCAGTACTCGGCAAAATGTTACAAATATATAAATCGTTATTATTGATTTTTCGTCTCTTTAATATATTAATAATTTCATATAAATAGGGATAGATGAGTATTTATATAAAAGATTCCAATTGCCCTAGTTAATTTTATAAATAGTTATTGAAACTTTTTCTTAGGTTCCGTCTTAACATCCGGAAACTAATAAATACCCACAGCTTATGAAAATACTATGGTATCATTGTACTCTTAACGCATCCTACATCATAATTAACATACTATATTAAAATATATATACAGTATAACGGGTACCTCCATTCTGCAAAAAAAAATATCGACAGTTTGGAAAACCACAAATTCCGAATTTGAATTTATCACAGATCAATAATGTTCTAAGTTCGATAATCGCACGTGTATTATCTGTGCCATTCTAATACAAAACTCAACCCAAAGAGGTCTGTAATCTCATGAAGTGGTCCGAACGCTGCGCCAGCGGGCCGGACCACAATAAATCTTTGGATTATCCCGTATTGGGCTGACTCGCCCCATTGTATGACGTATCTATTGAAAATGTTTAGATATTGAATTCTCTTTGTGATAAATATTGGACGAGTGTGAAATTTTGGTTTTGTTTATCCATACTGAAACCACTAAAAAATTATCTTACCCTCTGACGTCTGTATCAATTTGATTTTGATTAGAATGATGCCAAAGAAAAGAACAGAACCTGTCCCATGCTTTTGATAGGACAGGAAAAACCAACTGGATGGATCCTTATAAAACTGCGGGGGCCGTCATATTACCCTGCTGTCTTAATCGTTCATTGATGATAATGGAAAAGCTTTTAGCTTTCTCAGCTACAATAAGCTCACGGGCTTTAGGCATATACAAGTGTAGTCACAATGTCAGTTGACTATTGATCGTAATATGTGTAACGTTTATGAACAAATGTTGTGGTTTAAGTATGACACGGAAAGCGTTTCATTAAACCAGCTAGGGCTTATTTTATTCTATGCGTTAATCCCAAGTAAAGATTTCCATTTACTTTATAAATGTACTATAATATAACATTGATAAATGTCTTATCCTCTATATTTATTTTTATATGTTGATGATAAAATTGTATATATATGCCATTTGTTCATATGTATGTTTAGTATTATATCCCCCTTGTTTCTTTTTTTCTAATGCATCAGAGTTGTGTACGTACGGTCATTGGTAATATACCAACATCTTCCAATGTGCCCTGCCCATCTCTACTTTAAATTTGGGTTTACTACGTATTTTGCTTCTGTCTCTACGCAACTGTACGCCTACTCCGGATTTTTTTGTGTCCACGTTAGTTAGCCGTATAGAAGGTAAAGAAGAAGTGTTGTATCGAAAGTTACTTTTTAGTTTTAAGTTGTCGCCTTTCAAAGTTTATTTCAAAAGCCAGAACTTTCGAACTTTTTTTTCCACATTATACAACTTCTTAATTATTTGATTTTCCTAAATTATCTTAGTTGTCAAGTTATTCCATCGTGTGTTATTGTAAATGTAACGGTGGCTGAAATATTTTATATAATTTTCATAATTTTACTTTAGTTTAAACTCAATCGAAGCCCAACTTAAGTGCTTTCTATTTTTTTTCTTATACATAAGGGAGATTAGCATTTTTTGTACTTCATCTTGATTTTCGGAATAAAAACCACCTCGGCAACTAAATGACTCAAGTAGGTATTATCTATTTTTATACCCCTGTTCTAAATGTTTGCAATGAAAACGTTCGGTGACATATTTATTTACTGTGATAAATTATATTTCAAAAGACTTAAATATTTTCTCTTCTCTGTCACCCGAGAGCTTCTAGAAGTGTGTAATAATTAGCCATCATACAATTAAATTAGTGTTAACAGTATTTACACATTCCTATATATTTTATTATAATATCAATGAGCGTTAGACTCTACAATTTTCTTACATTGCCAAGAAGTAGAACTCTTGTATCAGCTGGGGCTAATTGGTATATTTTCTTGACATTTCATTGCTGACGAAGTTTCTTTCTCAAACTGGCCCCATAACACGTAGCCCTTTGACAAGAATGCTTATAAATGCTAAATGAAGAATATAAATAGAAGAAAGAATAAGTTTTAGCATTTTAAAATAAAAGTAGTTGCACTTGGAATTTATTAATAGATATTCGCTTATAACTTATACTACTATAACATACAGTTACACGCAGTTTATTCACAAGTTCGTACATTCTCACAACATGTCGCCCGGTCCCGGATAACAACCGATTTTATTGCAAGACTTTTCAATAATTTATATCATAACACATGCGGACTCGCTTCGTAATAAACTGTCCCCAAATGCTATAAATTCTCCTCACTGAAGTATTTTATATTCTCCCCAACGCTGGTGATTCTGACTACACTTAGGCTATTCATAGAGACACTGCCGCACGAAGAAATTCTTGAAAAGTTAAGGCCCCGTCATGAAGAAGAGATATTTTAATTTTTCGTTGACTTTTCTGGTACGGAACAGTTTTTCAATAATAAGCAATTACTAAATAAGCTCTCTTTGATATTACATTCGTAAATTTTAGGTAGTTTTTACAAGCTAGTATTATTAGAAATGTTTTAATTGAGTATAAATAAACCAGGTACATTAGGTAAACAAAATTATCTTTTATCACAAAAAAAACTTATATTTAACGAGTAGAACCAGAGCGTATAAATAAATCACATCAACGAAATTGTAACATAACGCTCGAACTAAATACGCTAAGTGGATTTGTCCGAAATCCTGACTCCCACAAACCATGGTAAATTTTCCCGGTACAATTTTCTCGTCGTTTCCCGGGTTTCGCAGGCTTAAGCAGGACTTAAAACCTAACTAAAGCGAATCGAACTTTTAGAGTTATAATGAATTCGGATATGTTTTGTTCATTGAAGACCCTTATTTGGTCATATGAAGCTTACGTTCTGAAATGTTAAGGTTTAAACATTTTTATAAATATAAGATTAATTATAATCTTTTAATTCTGAAATGATCAACGTTTAATGAAACCAAAATGTGTTGCTGTAAATAAAGAAACGACATTTAATGTTCACTCTAACATTAAACATATTTTATAATTTTAAGTAAAATGCATTTTTAACAACAATAGAAATTATTTACATGTGACACCTGTACAAAGAATATATTGTCAAACTTCAATTCAAATAAAATAAAACCATCTTCTCTACCCAAGTACAAATTAAAGAAAAACTCTTTCTTTACATAAATAAAGAAATTAATTAATTTTACTATAAAATATAATTTAGATTTGGGCAAATAAAATCTAATGAAATTGTACCAAGACTGATGTGGTTCTACATAGCCAGAAATTAAAATAAGTAAGGTAAATTAATCTATGGTGTCGGCTCGCGTAATTAGAAAGCAATTTTTTGTCACACTTTTAATCACCTTATAGATTGTGTATACTTTCATTCTCATATACCTAAAAACTTTTTTTATATGTATTTTTTATGTTTTTTTTTATGTGTTGACTATGTGTGATGCTGCATATTATTTTAATTAATTAATAAAAATATACGGTCGATTCGATTGTATTGTAATTTGTAGGACTGCATCACTGAGGGTGGGGCAACAATTATCATAATAATGCATTAATTATTAATACATGTATTACATTTCCAATTACATATCAAGAAATAAATGATAGATGTACTTAATTGGAAGCAAATGTACTGTGCTTTTAATTGTTACACAGACTATTCAAAATAAGTCAATCAATAAAATTAAGGTATTCTGGGACAAGTATTCATTAAAACACTTTTGTTTTTAAATTTTCCACATGATTGTTTTTGGGGCCTTTATAAAAGTCCTTGCCATTTATTTCAAAAAGTATAACTTGGATTTGAGAGGTGTCTAGGGAGTAACCTCTACAAAATATAAAATAATTAAAATTGTAAACTATAAAGAAATAAATTTATAATCTTAAATATATTATGACTACTGTGCTACTTTATCAAGTATTATAATTACGATACGTGTGTAATATGCCGTTACTAATTACGCGCTTTATCCATATATAAAGGTGACTTTTCTGTCTTAATTGAGATTATTAGACGCCAATTTGTAGATTTCGATGACCTCGAAGAGGTTAACAGTTGAAATAACATTTTCTTTCTTTTTAATACTCGACGTTGCTTGACCAGTCGCAATATAAAGATAACCACTGTAGTTTATCAAAGCCGAGAAGTCAGATATACTAAGTAATTGCAACTTTACCTTGTGTAGATGTAACGTGGCACAGAATAAGTGTGTTCACGATTCAGGTGAATAATACAAAACCGTAGAATAACTTAGAAATGAGTACGCATCACTGAGCGGAGCGGTGGCGTTACTAGACGTGTTTTTTTTATTATATCTAATATATAAAATTCTCGTAGGACGGGGTTCGAACTTGAACTCTTCGGAAAAGGCTTGACCTCAAGCTTCCATGCGTAAATCTTAACATGTTGAAAATTTCAAATTATTTTTGACAAGCACGGTGTCATTTTGTAAATTACACGCATAACTATGGTCGCAGTACATGCAATACAAGACTGTTTAATTTATATTTTACACATACAGTTATTACAAGCTACTAATAATTGTATTGATTTATTCATGCTGGCGCAAATCACCTTAGTTCAGCTGCAACTTCGTTTCTGAATTAGCAAATTAGAATTAAATTTTAGATATTTGTCCTAGAAATTTGACTAGATTTCATTGGACAAATATCATTAGGATTTGCTCTCTTAAGTGGTAACATCTAGTGTTGATGCAAATTTGAGTCCTATTTATGACATTCCATTACTTGCTGCAACACTTCCGACTCTATATACTGTGTTTCTTTATAAATGTAATCTAGGGCTGCCAAAGTTGGCTTGTTTGCACCGCACATTTCAAACAAGTGATTGAAAACTGTGTGCACACTACAATGTATTGTTATATGCTTTCAGTGCGATTTCAAATCGCTCCGCTTATAAGCGTGGCCTCCCAGAGAATTCAATCAGATTCAGTGCGCAGTGATCTCGTAAGGGCGCGTGCATAAATAACACGCGTCCGCTTCTATCCGCCCGATGGATCCTCGAGGAGTTATTACCCGACATCACGATTGATGTGCCACTAACGTGTGTGCACATACTTTATTTTTACATTGAGTAATTCCAGCATACATAATGTATTTTATATGTGATGACACAAGGCTAATATTTAATTTACTGCTCATACCTTTCATTGTGGCTTCAGTCTATATGTTTACTGTTTTGGGCCGTAGACATTTCATTTAAAATAGTGAAAACATGGCTTGCTATAGATCTAAGTTTTTAAGTTATTGTAAAACTTCTTATTTGATATACTCTAGGTCTAGGATAACAATTAATATGATTTTACTTATCTATACAATCAGTTTAAATCACATTTCAACTAGTGTTACGTGGTATGCTTCTAAAAGAAATATCCTTCAATCAATCCTCGCTTAGTTTATTCGACGCGGCCATTCGTCTAGCCTCAGAATGCTTAGGTGGATCTACCTGTTTACTAACATTTTATTAAGGACTTTACTCGTACTATAAAATACTTATCTACTCTGTTTTTAACCGGCTTAATCACGTGGTATTGTGAATTCGGGCGGTGTATTTACTAATTCCGAAAAGAAATAAATGTGTACAATTACAATGTGTACAATTAGCTTGGTGTTCATGTAATGAAAGGGCTTAAAAAAATTAAAGCAATATTAGTTTACTGGTTAAAATATCATCAAAACGAAAAAAACCAGGGTTAAGTAATCCTGGTGTAAAATTTAAATTTAGAATATATTTCACATTGTTCATATATATATCTATTGAATTGTCAATACTAGTCATAAGAAGTGCTGCTTTTATAAATGAAGAAAGTATAAGGGCAACCCCAATACAGAAAAAATTATACTTTATAATTTTTTACACATATCCAAGTCCATATATAATAATCACTTAATAATTAGTTTAATTAATGTTATTGCTGATATGCCCCTAGCAGTATTATGCAATTTTGTTCTTAATTTGCATACCACTCACATAGTTAACTAAAGAATACAAGGATATCATAATTATATTTGACCTCATTCCTCACTTTAGCTTTTATGGCACGAAAAGTAAATTAACCAGATTTTTTATTAATTGTTTAACTGCGGTTAAAGTTTGCGGTGCCTTTAGTTAAGGAATAATAGTTCTAATTTTACATATCGATTTTCTTCTAAATAAATAAAAATGACATTTGGCATCAATAAAATACTGGCCAGTGATACGTGGTCGCCGTTTTTTCAATGGATCTTAAGTATATTGGCTTTAAGTCAGACGATATCAACAGATTGGTCTAACGTCTACCAGTTGAAAGGTATTTTACAATTATTTTCCATACAATTATAATTAATAATATTAGCAATTAATTATAATATTTACAATTTACCAAACTGAAGTGACCATGTATTTTATAATCGTAATTATATATTTTTTCATCTGTTTACTTATTTTGTTCTTAGATGGAGATATTTTTGACTTCATCGTAGTGGGTGCGGGGTCCAGCGGTGCTGTGGTCGCTGCGAGACTCAGCGAGATTTACCATTGGCGTGTGTTACTGATCGAAGCCGGGGGGGATCCACCATTTGGAAGTGTGGTATGGTTTTACTATAAAAACATGACAAGTTTTGATTTAACTCCACGGAAAGTGAAACTATATACAAAAAACTATATACAAAACTCAATGTTTATTTTTAAACTTGGCCAATTATACATTTTTTAATTTAAAAATTACAGAACTAACTTCGTTATGTGACGTTATTTGCCTTTTCCGAGAATGCCGCACTTTAGTACGGTATTGGCAAATATACATCGATAGTGAGACGTAATTTTTCACTGTAGAGTTCTTGCAAGTTTTATAAACATTTTTTGTAATGATGCTTTCACTATTTCTTTTTGCTTACGTTAAATGTTAAATTAGTATACAAATAATATATTCGGACGCACAAAGAGTTATATATAGCAATGTAGTTAATATATTTATAGGCACCAGGGCTGTATAAGCAGCTAGCTCGTACCGAATATGATTGGAATTACAAAGCTTTTTTGGACCCTGGTATAGGACAGGCTCACCCAGGTGGACTTCTTCACATCACTCGTGGAAAGATGTTAGGTGGAACTTCATCTCTCGACTATCAAATCTATTCAAGGGGAGTTCCAGAGGATTATGATGAATGGAATAAAGTAGCACCAGGATGGGGATGGAGAGCAGTTTTAAAATATTTCAAAAAGCTGGAAAATATAACAGATTACTCAATATTTGTACAACCTGCAAACGCACAACTTCATTCATTTAACGGTCCCGTTGCTGTATCGAGACCAACGAGTTTAAAACACGAAAAAATACATCGAATTGTATTAAATTCTTTTGAAGAATTGGGCGTTAAAACAGTTCTAGAAAATAATGGACCTGAAAATTTTGGAATGTCTACGCCGCATTTTAATTTTGCAAACGGTAGAAGATCGAGCACAGCTGAATCTTATCTGAAACCAGCAAAAGACAGGCACAATTTATATGTTGCTAAATATTCTAAAGTCATTAAGGTTCATATAAATCCCCATAATTTGCAAGCTTATGGCGTTCGTGTTATTTCTCAAAACGGTGAAGAAGTTGATATCATAGCGAAGAAAGAAGTTATTCTTTCAGCGGGGTCTATCAATACACCAAAGTTATTAATGCTCTCTGGTGTCGGACCCAGAGAAATACTCAATAAATTCCATGTCCCTGTTTTAGCTGACTTACCAGTTGGTAAGAATATGCAAGATCATCCAGCTGTACGAATTATTTTTACTGGTAGAGAAAGGTACAAAACAAAATCAAGTTTAGATTTAAAAGCGTTAAGAACAATAGCTGTCCCAATACAAAATGGCTTTATAAGCCTTAACAGTAGCTATTCAACTCGGTACAAATATTTATATGACCGAAGGCCACAAATTCAAATTATCAATGTTCGGACGGAGCCAACATCTTATATCGATCCAAACATAGACAACTGTCAATCTGTATATAACTACGATAACGAATACTGCTTATCATTTAGCAAGGCGAATTTATTCAGAGAAACAGACACCATGTCGTTGTTGTTGCTGCATCCATTATCTAAAGGCCAAGTGACAATAAAGAGTGCTGATCCAAACGATGATCCGTTGATCAAAATGGGGTATTTTAGACACCCACATGATATCCACGTTGCAAAGGAAGGTATAAAATTTTTAATGCGTCTAGTAAATACAACGCATTATAGACATATTGGTAGTGAAATTGTCAAATTACGAGTAAAGGGTTGTGAGAGTTTATCATGGGGTTCTGATGACTATTGGGAGTGCTATGTTGCGAATAGTGTGACGTCATTTTTTCATCCAGTAGGAACCTGCCGGATGGCCCCTGATGGTGTTGTAGATGAGAGATTAAGGGTTTGGAATATACAAAGGCTGCGAGTTGTTGATGCATCCATTATGCCTGAAATACCTAGTAGTAACTCTAATATTCCAACGATGATGATTGGAGAAAAAGCCGCCGATATGATTAAAGAAGATTATGGGTATTTCCACACATTAACATAACCGGAAAAAGAAAGTTGCCTTATGAATAAACAATTTAAAAACAATGCATGTGTTGTTTTACTTTAAAAATTGGTGTCTACCATGAATGACGTCCTAATATGAGAATTGGCTAGTCTCTAGAAGACATTACAAGGTGTTGTAGCGTTATGAATAAATAGCCTCATAAAAAGATCATTATAACAACTGTAAAAATATGGAGAGCATTTTTAGTAAATAAATGCATAAAGCGCAATATTAAAAAAAATAACTGAGTCGTAACACTCAAACTAAAGTATTGTTTCTCCCTTTCAAAATATGTGACGCTGTGATGAAAATAGATCTATTTCAGCAATAATGCAATGGAACAATTTTGTATGATTAACATAACTGGGTACCACTGTTTTAACGTTTATGAGTAAAATTATCATACAAATATATGAGCAAGAAATATTTCCTATATTTGATTTTATTCGTAAATACTTATGTTATATATGTATCACTCAAGGTCATAGAGTCCAACAAGACCAAAGATATCACAATAACTGCGATTTATTTATTTATTTCTTATAATACAAGTTCATTTTGCGCCCCATCTTCTATAATGAGGCATCAAATAGTCGTCACTTCGGAGAGTATCGATTTCCATCACAAAGGTTATGGAAATGTCCTTCTTAAATGTTTCTTGATATACGAAATTATTCAAGTGTCATTTATTATTCCGTTTCATTTGAAGAGAAGATGAATCTTATTTTAATGATTTAAAATAATAATGACTTTGATCCTACTTTGTATACAAACTAGCTCATTTTTATTCATTCACTTTTCATCACAGCCCAAAAAACCTTTATTTTTATTAATTGTGAACAATTCAAATTCCCACTGTTTTAAACAAACGAAATACAGCGACGTAACTAGTGTTCTTAGAAACCTCTACATATGTTTCCCGTTTGAAAATATTTAATTCGATCTAAGAACAGAGTCTGAAAATCAAGGCTGCAGAACGTTTGGAGTGAATTTCAGGCAAATTGTGCATCTGACTGTGCTAAGTAGGATTCAACCTTGAAGAACCACGCCATGTTAAAAAAAATGTAATTTCGTTGGTTTGAATAGTATAATTTCATGTATCTTTTCATAAGTGATTCAAATGCTTTATATTATACATTAACATACATATTTAGCATGTTTAAAATTTTACTATTCGCACTTCCTGAAACTGGAATCTTAAATGACAATCAGTGGAATGTTAATTAGCTTCTTAATTATTAAAACAATCAGGCCAGCTTGACCCTTAAAATTGAGTGCGACAATACTTAGGCAGGCTCGTAAAGACTCGTTTACATGACAAAGTCGAGCTCGGGATGGGTAGAACATTATTATTCCAAAGCTCTACTATTTATTCTCGCCTAGTGTTTTTTGAGAAATGTCTCGCATCGATTTTTTTTTAAGCTATGACTAAAAAATCGTACCTTTATATGGTATAATGGAATCTACAGTGCCTGATATGTCTCAATTTCTTGAAAAAATGAAACTTCTAGAAATTTGAAATGAAAGCCGCATGTCGAACATTACTTACTTACTTATATCAGTTGTTTAAGCACCCATAACAGAATCTGTAACGAGTTTTTATTGGAGATAAATATCATGTCCTACGCTTTTTAAGAGTAGCTGATGCTGACACTCACAATCGATGGAACGCTAAATCGATTGATTTTAATTTTTTTTGAGGGTGCCTGGAAGAAATCGCTATATTGCGATATGGTTGCCGTGGTATTTCCGTTTCCGAATGTCGAGAAAATAAGGTTGACGAATGTCGAGTTAACGTTATTTCTATCTCCACCACATATAGTAGTGGTCTGTGCTAACGACATCAAACGGGATTTAATGTTGTGGAATATTATTTAACTTCACGTACCTCGTTAATGGTACTGACTTGTCATTGTCAATTAATCGAAAGATTTATAAATCTCTTTTTTCAACTTTAGCAGTTTGAACTCTGTAATGTATCTTTGGATCGTTTTATTCAAAATATTACTTTAAAAATGTATTACAGCCAAAAATTAAATCAATACAGCCAACTTCTGAATAGAAACTGTTGATTCAATTACAATCTTCTTCAGTAATAATGTGTACTTTTCAGACACCAATAATAAAAGGCGCTTAATTATAATCGATTTACGGAGGAAAATTCTTCAAGGCGCTTCTAAAGTTGATAGAACAAAGTTTATAATCTATGACATATAAATACTTCTACATGTGGAATTTGTGTAATTATTATACCTCAAAACAGGCAACGTTGATTTGTTCCTGTAATCAATTTAGCCTGAATTACAATCATTTCCGTTATGCTAAATTAATTGCTATATTTATGATGCGAAATAAACAATTTATATCGTTGCGGTTTTGTTTGCGTTATTAAATGTTCTATTTATTTGTAATTGTCTGAATTAACTCACTTCATTTTAATCATTTAATACAACACAGAATAATGTTTTTATGTAAGCCTGCTCGTAACTTACGCTGAATACATGAAATTTCATTTGCAATCGATATAGTTTTTAATTCTTTTATGTTATAAATTAATTTAATTATTATCAATATCCTACTGATAGTATAAACGCGAATATATATGGATAGATAATTTTTTTAACTTTTCCTCCTTCCTATTAATTAATGAATATATTTTAATGAAACTGAATATACATATATATATATCATATATGTCTGTGTCTGTGTATGTATAGCCATTATAACTAAAATAGTTAACCATAACTACACTTACAATGATTTTAGACGCACCTTTCGTAGTAATCAATTGATTCCTGAAAAAATACACTTATGGCTTCATTTATATTGCATAAATAATATAATATATGTTTATTGATATATGATCTAATTTAAAATTAAATTCCTTAAAGTGCCCAATTTGAATCCGAACTTGATATATATCTCTAGTAATACTTAAGTTCTATGGTGACATAATAAATGTTACCTCCCACTTTCAACTTGTCAATTTTTTACTTGAATAACAATTTGCAATAGCAAATGAGTCTCAATAAATTATTCAGGATTACTCGGTAGGGCGATAATGGGCGAAAAATTGCGAAGTGTGCATTAAATTGAATAATTTAAGCGTAAACCTGGGCTCGCAAATGAGATGGGAGATAAGCTTACAAATAAAGAAGATGGGTAATTTTAATAAATTTTATTTTATGACTTCATGGGTTAGCGACGTGGTTCGATTTCCGGTGAGACATAAATTGACAGAATAACTGTTGTATACATTGTTTATCACTCCAATTGCTAAATTATGTTTCGTATTTTGTAACCACATAATAAAATACTGTTACGTCACAGAGGTAACAGACACAATAATGCGCCTGCCTACTTTATAACCATAAATGTTATACAACACAAAAATTATGAGTATTTATCAACAGGCGCCGATCACTCCCTCTACAAGTTTCTAGCTAAGACAATAATAGTATATCTGCCTGGACTTAGATCTACACCCAAAAAGGCTAAAAACGGGAACCCTATTACTGAGACTGTCTACGTAGCGTGACAGTTAAAATTTTCACACATGTATTTATTGCCACTGTAACAACATTACAATAAATATTTAAAGATGGCTCGCATAAACAAAACGATTTTTTTAATTATAAGTAACGGCACCGTTGCGCGGTTTTTATGATTGTCGGTTTACATCACACCTATACATAATTTACAGTCGATTACTAAAATTAATGCGATCACGTCAAGATTGCGAATGGAATCGATTAGCATAGCTGCAATGTGTATCACTAATTGTATTCTAAGCTAAGCGTTTATAGAGCTAAGCCGTTATTAACAAGCAGTCAAGAGCGTGAGATTGTCGCGTATCGCTGGATTACCTTACATATCCCAATAATCCTCAAATTCGTATAACGTACCTGCTGTGTTGATAACAATTTTATAAGTTATCAAGGGACCAGCATCGCTAATTTAGAATAAGAAACACTGCAGTTCGAATTTTAAAAATTTGAACATCGCGCGTTTTTTTGCAACATGGCGTCATGGCATGATTCATTAAAATTATCAGTTACACTTCCAACAGTTTATGTTGTTCGTTAGAAAATACACCGAATAATTTTAAACAATATATGTATACATAACAATAATACATTCACTATTATTAAACTAATTTAAATAATTAATGCGAATACGAATATTTCTTTACAGTCCATAGATAATTAACTCCGCATCGATAAATATTTTGTCGATCATCAGGACTCGTTTACCTGGAGTAAACCACAGCTAGTAATCTATATAAGTTTCTCTGACTTCAATGTTTACCACGGATGACTGCGCTCAGTAAAAAATGTACTAGCATTTTGTTCATACGATAATATGAAATGAATGCTATTAATTAGTACAAATTTGTTGCATGATATTTTTACTTTCAAAACCTTAAAAAAGCGAGCTCGCCTCAAAAGTAGAAAATCTTTCTTACTTCTGTAGTACTTGTTAAGTAGTATTATAAGTCACCGATTACTTAGATATCTACATACTTGGAACACAATTCTTCAATTCTTTTAAGCAAGAAATATTCACCATTCTTAGTATTTGAATAAATATAAACTATTTGCAATTGAGCAATGTCCAAATCACGGCGTATCGGCACACGGTGAAGTTTCAGATGAAGCCACTATATATACGCCCCATCGTAAAACATTATAGTACTCACTGTACGACTTTTAAGGATCCCTTGAATAAGTCTACTGGCATTGATAATACATTCATATAAAAATAATTTAACTTACTCCGAAGACCTGTAGGCTGGAGGGCTAGAGGCAACTATATGATATAACATATATAGCTTAAATGAATTACAGCAGCTTAAATGTTTGGAATTGTAGGCAAGATGATTTCCTAATACAAATATTTAATCAGTATACATACATATGATATATGTTCGTATATTGTCTATAATTTGGTTATTTGTATGTAATGTATTCTATAATGAGTTGTATGTAAAACTATGTATTTAAAATACCATAGAGATCTAACCTGAAAGATAACTGGGGACATCAAAAAATTAAAATCCTATATTTGGAATATCAGTTTATTATACGCACAGCCAAGTCTACATATTTAATACTTAACTTTAAAAGCACATTAATATGTACTAAAATAGGGTCATCAACTAATTAATTATTGTTGCAGTCATCAGAACTAAAACATGCTCAGCTATACGGCTGAGTGAATCCTTTCATAAGCGTATGACTGTGACAGTATTAAATTCATTATCTATAATATCGTGAGACCTTGCCCCACATTAATTACGTAAAGGCTATTCAGCTAACAACCTTATCATACGTCATCGTTCATCATCATGTTAAAAAATCACTGTCCAAAATATAGTTTCGTAACTAAAGGTATCTCAGTAACAATTTATCAATTACGTCACGTTATCAGCATATCATAGTCTTCTTTGATCATATCCGCTGCCTTCTCCCCAATCATCATTGTAGGCGCATTGGTATTACCGCTTGTTATTTCGGGCATAATAGACGCGTCCACCACTCTTAATCCCTCTATATTGTGCACCTTCAATCTCTTGTTCACAACACCATCCGTTCCCATGCGACAAGTCCCTACAGGATGCAGTATGGAGCTAACAGTGTTGACAACATAACATTGCCAGTAAGCATCGGAGCCCCATTCGAGATCCTCACAGCCCTTCACATTCAATTTCACAACTTCACCTCCGACACTTCTATAAAACGACGTGCTGGCTAATCTAGTTAAGAACTTTATACCCTCCGCTGCCACGTATACATCGTTAGGGTTCCTAAAATATCCTAGCTCAATCACGGGTGGGTCTAGCGGATTTGTGCTCTTAATTGTTACTTGCCCTCTAGACACTGAATGGAGAAATACGAGTAATGTAAAATCCAATTCTCGAATTGTATTCGCTTTACTGACAGAGAAACAAAACTCCCTATCGTAGTTCCCTAAAGATTGACATCCGTATTGGATACCGGCAGATGCGGTTGCACCGATGTGTAAATTAAATATTTGGAATTGTGGCTTGAGTGTTCTGTATTTGTTTTGATAGTCATAGGGAGTAAACGTATGGTTTAGCTGGAAAAAGCCTGAATGTATTGGAGCAGGATAGGCGTCTAATTCAGCTGAAATTAGCAAGTTTTGTATCGCTGTACTCAAACCCTTCCTACCAGTTATTATTAATGGCATTATAGGATGATCCTGTAAGTTTTTACCGACCGGAAGATTTGCTAGTACTTTAATATTTAACTTTTTCAGCACCTCTTTGGGCCCTACTCCAGATAACATTAAAAGTTTTGGTGTGTCAATTGAACCTAGTGATAAAATAACCTCTTTACTAGCGTTAACGTCTATAACTTGTCCGGTGTTTAAAATAACTCGAATACCGTACGCTCGCATAGTGTTTGGATCAATATGTACCTTAATAACTCTTGCAAATTTAGTTATGTATAAGTTTCCTCTATCTTTCGCAGGTATCAAATATGCTTCTGCAGTGCTCGATCGCCGTCCATTTGCAAAGGTAAAATGTGGCCGCGATATCCCAAATTTTTCTGGTCCGTTATTCTCCAGTACCTTTTTAACTCCCATTTCATCAAACGAATTTAATACTATCTCGTCGATTTGTTGAAAGTATTTATTACTATTCGGTCTTGATACGGCAACGGGACCATCTCTTGAATGTAAACGTGCATTTCTAGGATTTTCAAATACCGTATCGTCTTTCATGCCTTCGAGTTTTTTGTAGTAATGCAGAACTGATTCCGAGTCCCAGCCGGGGGCTGACTGAGCCCAATCATCGTAGTCTTCTGGAACTCCTCGAGCATACACCTCGTAATTGTTTGACGAGGAGCCTCCCAACATCTTTCCACGTGTCATAGGAATATATCCATTGGGATGAGTTTGACCTATCCCAGGATCTAGGTAAGCTTTGTAGTCCCAATCATACTCCGTGTGTGCCAACAAACTGAACAAACTGGGTGCCTGAAACATTTGATGACATGTTTTATACACAGGTTTAGAATCATAATTAAGAAAACATAAATCAAGTTAATCAGATGTTATCAGCGGTGCACTATTTGTGATAATAAATTGTAAATGAAAAACCAGTAGCTCTTGAAAAGTATTATTTTTGGGTAAATGAGCAGGCGGCCGATTATCGAATCCTGAATTATTTTTAGAAAATCTTAAGAAAATTATACTTTTTTCAAGAAGCCTTGAAAAACCCCTTGAAACGCTTTGAAAACACCTAGGAAGTTTAAGTTTATGTTTATAAGCGATAATAAGTTCTTGAAAAAAAATAAATGGAATTCCTTACCACACTCGCTGGTGGTGGATCTCCTCCAGCTTCTATTAGCAGTACCCGCCACCGATATATCTCACTGAGCCTTGCAGCAGCCACTGCACCGGCAGAGCCCGCACCCACTACTATGAAATCGAAGGTATCTCCATCTGAAAATATAATAAATAGTCTTCTGATAATTATTCTACGTATTCTTATTAAGAAATCTTTCTCGCTTACCCTTCGCTATTAGTTTCTTGATATATTATTTAAATGTATAATAAAATTACTTATTTAATTGTTTTAAAATATATTGAAGCAATTGACAAAAAATCTCCTGATAATACAATATTCAGTTTATCAGATGTTATATTCCATGGAGGAATACTAGATTGTGACAGATTTCAAAACATGTACAATAAAAACGTTCACCGCTTAGAAATTACGTATTTTATAGATAACCATTACTTAGTATGTATAATGTCGGTCCCCTTGGAGGTGTACGCGCAGTTTGGACTAACAAAAAAATGTAGAACATTATTTCAATCAATAAAATAAATTGGTTTAAGCTATTTGTGCCCACTGTAGTCTTTTTTTTATCTTATATATGATTTTCAGACTGTTACTACTTTAGGATAAAGCTGTATTATGATGTCCTTAAATAATATTGGAAAAAAAAAATATTTAGAGACGGATAGTATAAGTATATATTTAATAAGTATTATCTTTTTAATTATTTATACTAACAACGACGCACAGAAAACAATAATAATACAAAAAATCGTTTCACGCCATTACTCATACAATACAACTGAAGAATGAACAAAAAATCAGGCATGTGTGAATCGGACTCGTGCACGAAGGAGTTCAAACTTTAAGAAAACAACACTTCTGCATCCACCCCTGTCTCCCCCTTAATTATTTATTTACTGTTATAATTTAAATCTAACCTAACCATCACAGAAAGACATATGGACAGACAAAGAAGTCTCAGAAAAAGGATTCCCCTTTCATGCATAATAAGCATTTTCATTCATGATAAAAAAGCATTTTTTAATGCTTTAAAAAAAATTGTTAAAAATCGGGTGTATAGAAATGTCCCTATTATACACAACCTTGATAAAAATCAAGTTTATTTTGATCTTGAAGTAACAACTATCTGTATATTTCGTAACAAAACATAATTTTGGATAACATTGCATATTAAAACATTTATAAGGTCACTATGTTGCAATATCTTGTATTTTGAAGAGATTTTTTTAAAGAATTGCACCGTATATCATATGTCCCTTAATACTGCAGCATATGAGACAAAAGCGTTTTTTTTTAGTATAATTAGTCTGATATATGTATTATGCCTAGTATTGGTTGCTATTCTAGACGATGTAGCGGAAATTGCAGGAAAAGACTGGATGAAAGTAAGCCAAGACAGAGAAAAATGGAAGAAAATCGAGGAGGCGGTTCGAGGCTCTTTACGGCCAAACGGGGCCCGATAAATTTCAAACACGAAATTAAAAAAATAAATATAACTAACAACTAACATACTGATAAAAATAATTAATTAATAACACTACTTAACTAATGGAAAAAAAAAGTAAATTTATTCGGAATAAATAAAGCTTTATTATTATTATTATTATGTATTATGCCTTATACCAGTGTTTTTCAACCTTTTTCATGGTGCGACCCCCGTGTTTAAAAATTTTTTTGCGCCCCCCCTGTTCTTATAAAAATTTTGCGACCCCCCTCCCCTTTCGGTTTTTTATCATGTATGTAGGTGTATGTTACAGTATTACCATTAACAATATTAATTGTCTTTTAATTTTGTTTTTTTTTACCCCTCCCCCCTTTTTTTTCCCCTCCCCCCCCCCCCCCGTTGAAACTCAAGTACCCATTTCTTTGACCTCTGGCGACCCACAGGTTGAAAAACAAGGCCTTATACAAACAAAACCCCCGATCGCCCAGCAGAGCAAACGTCGCAAGTGGATGTCGGTAAGTAAGTAAAAAGTAAGTAAGTAGAGACACACAGAAGAGATTCCAACAATATTCCGAAACAGGCACTTGATTGCCACCCAACAATGTGGTAGCCGTCCTAGACAAGGCAAAGATCAGTTACAGAGGAAGCGAGGAGAGAGAAGTAAGATAAAATGCTCAAGACGTTATTTTGAACGCGATGGAGGGACTGTACAGGTCCTTTGGGTCATCAAGAGGATATAGTGAAATATCTGTTAGATTTTGGTCGTTATAAATAAATATAAAATAAGTTTGAAATAATTAGGACGACTTAATTCGTGGGAAATTGTTGCTTTAATTATGAAACAAAACCCATTTAAAAATAATTAAGATGAAGTATTATTATTTTACGATAGCGAATATGCCTTACTAAATTTGTTTTATAAATGTTGCGAAAATTTCTAGAGGAATCTTTGGTATTGTAACATTAATTATTATATTTTAAATTATAACTCGTATAATTTACATGTTTGATTTTATACATTTACATATTTACGCCCTACCGTAGGAAACGTTTTTTATTCATTATCGACTCTGCCTCTTTAGAAACTACCTTTTCCAGTTTCAGTGTCACGGTCCATTATTACAAATTATAATTCAGTTTGATTCTTAAATTTTTTACCACCTATTTGTATGTTAATATCCACACCATACCCAAAAATGTGATATGTCACATTATAAAAATAAACAACGATAAAACAGCTATACAGACGCATCACATTGCATTTACGCGGGAAAATAACTAATTTGTATTTTAGCGGTGACAAGACGGCAAAAGACCAGGTGTGTGTGATATAAAAAATTTGTAATAAGGTGGTCGAATTCACCACAACAATATTAAGGGAAGCCCCATTATTCGTTTTGATTATTACATTATTAAATTAACGTTCGTTATTTACCTTTCAAGTCGTAGGAAGTGGGCCAACCGGCGGGAGCGATCGCCTGGGACAGAGCAAACACACGCAACATCCATCGCAACCACGGCGTCCAGGCCCATTTCGACTGTAGGAGCCCGAGGAATTTATTCGCAGCTACATTTAAATTCATATTTAAAATTCGAACACTTATTTTTAAACTAAAACAAAAGAGGTTACACTCCTCTGCTTATTTTAGAACGATTTGAAACAATCCAATAGATACGTATATTTTTTTGTAGGAGTATACAACCGAATGCGAGCACCGCTTAAACAAATATAATTAAAGAAAATTTCGTGCCATTCCACAAAAGGCCGAATTTTATAAACTGGATCCTTGTGTATTTGACGGCTCACATTATATAAGCATGCTAGCGCGATTGACACCAATGTTGCGTCTATTGTTAATGGTTTATTTACTGACTGTTTCCCGCGTCTTTCCATAGAATGGTAACGTAAAGGATGTGTAGTCAGAGGTCGATATGATTATAATACTCCTTTAAGGTTAAGGCTACATTCCTGAACAACATAGACATATAATTACTCCCTATTTATGTTGACTTAGGGTGAAGTACCTCTTTACTATCTTTCTTCTCTATATTATAACTTAAATTATTTTTATTTAAATTTTATTTTCTCTGAATTTAGTTTAAATACGTAACTAAACCCCGTCGAACTACTACCAATTTTAATAAATTATAATTTGAACTATATATATAAATTATATTTTGAATCGTACTATAATGAATTAAATAAAATGGACATTATTAGATGCAATAAAATAACTGTTGTTGTTAAGACGGGTTGGGTCTTATATAAATATTAGAAAGAAATACATCTATCGGGTTGTAAGTTTTAGAAATAAAGAAAGGTTAACTGTTTTTTAAAATATTATATTCACGATATACCATTTTTTAGAAATAAGTTAACTTATAAAAACTAAACATACAAATATATATACTAAATAGTTTTTACTATAAAACGATAGTTAATTTTTAATTATTCTCTATATCTTAATTTACCTGTCATTAACCCAGAAATAAAACAGTTAAATTAAAGTAAAAACAGTCTGTTTCCTTTTTATTTCTAGAGTATTACTTTTCGGAATTTAAAATTTACTTTTGTTTTTCTACATTTTTATCGACCATCTTTTGTCATACAAGGTCATATCTTTTGTGCTATACCAAAGATATATCCCTTTTTCAACTGGACTATGTAAATTTTAGTTAAAATTTAGTTTTTAATAAAAAAGGATCCGCGCAATGATGCAAGAACGCGTTTCAATCAATGAATTTAACTTGACCAATTTATGCAAGGACAACAAGTTGCCTCTACTGGAATTTAGGTTCATGCAAACTGTCCGCGTCCTTAAATCTGGAATATACGTGTGTATACACTCTATCTTACGTACTATGTCTATCTACTTCATCGTTATCACATACGACAAATACAAGTGAGAGGAAAAATAGTACTTTGTAAGACAGCAGTCCAGAAATTTCATGGCTCGCCCAATTTCTACTAATACACGTACAATATGAAAGTTTATTATAATTCAGGAATCATAAAGCGTATATTTATCAATCAGGAGATAATATTAATTTTTCTTGATGATCAGGTGTCAAATATAATATTTCGTCGGAATCGGTGCAACCTTCAAGATTGCGAGATTATATCTATGTGAGTATTATATATACAATTATAAATATTATCCATATAATTATACCAATTAAAAAAAATAATATTAGTATATCATTTTATATTTTTAAATGAGTGTTTGTAATACGTACACTTACGTCAATGTTGCAGTGGATGGAAAAATGTAATATGTGTATAAAATATAAATATATTAATCGTAATAATTTGTACATAATTGGCAAGGTCGCGACCATTGCTGGTTTTATTAGCTTCACAATTTTATTTCTAAGCTTTTTGTCGAATATAAAATATCTTTATAAAAGAAATACAACTAACCTAATATATACAAAATACTTTATATGTTGCTCATTGGTACAAATCGAAGGGCACAGCCTTAATTATTTAACTGCCCTACAAAAGTAATTCATAATGACCAAAATGTAGGCCAATGGCTTGTGATTGTTAAGTCTTTCTTCTACTTAACCCTTTTTTGAGTTTAAATTGATAAATACATATATCCTTTCACACACTAGGCTCCACAACATTAAAATAACTTATCTGCCTTATATTTCTCATAGGTTAGGTTAATTTTTTGGTTATTTTTAATAAATAGTTTAAAACCTAATTCCGCTTGCAGTTTGTTGATGATCAAAGTAGGTGGCGAAATTTTACGAATAATTAACTTTGATTATGATTGACATTGAGCAAAATTAATTCGTGAAATGTGGCATTTCTTAATATTGTTGTAATCTGTAATATAAATTTTATTAAAATTTTAATTAAAATATTCCACCATTATATAACAACTTAATTTTAGATAATGAAATTTAATTGTAATTCGTAGTTTTTCACAAGAACACCCCTTCCTTCTTAGTCTATTTGTTTAATCACTTTGATTAGGAACAAAGATGCTATTTTTACAATTTTTTTTCTTTTTTTCCTTTACTTTAAAACTAAACTATCAGAAATCATTACTAGCCTATATAGTTTTAATCATATCTAATATTAAGTAAGACATTAACATACTAGGTCAGGGTCTTCAAGGCTAGTATTATATATAATAACTATATATTACAAAAACCAGTTTTAATATAGATAGTATGCTGCGTGTTTGCAGGCAGTAAAAAAAATTTGCAGGGTTATTTGGGTGGGCTACGCGTTTAATTGTTACATAAAGTAGCGCGACCTTTTGTTGAAAAAAATAATTGGAAATCCAATTATTTTTTCAAGGACTAATTGAAAAACTGATAAAAGTTTTCACAATTATAAAATTACAAAAAAAGTGTTTTGATTAAAACGTAGAATTTTCCAAAGTAGAGAAGACGAATGCTCATTTCTCATTAATTTAACACGTCTCATCGTAGTTCTCCTAGATCGTTATACTTGACCCAGTATTGTATATAATGTATACACGTATACTCAGACTCCTGGAGTGAAAGTAGCAGCTGATACTGCAATAATTTGATCTAGTCCTTATGCAGAAAAAGCCTCAAAAATATGAAATTGACAGGTATTCAAATCTGGTTGTTGCGGTGGAGAATTACGGCCAGCTCAAATATAGTCACGTACCATACACATTAAAAAAGGAAAAACAACACCCATCCAGTCTTCAGTTTGAAAACACCCTAGTTCATAAGAAACTTAGAGGATGAGTACTTTATATGTTTACTTTTACCTTTTTGTTTTTTACTCCGTTTTTATCGCGGAGTATTGTTTGACTTCGGCAAAGTAACGCAAGTAACTTATTCATTAAGTAGGTATATCTTATAATATATGAATAAAAATATAGTTATTCTTTTAATTTGGCAACATTTAAGCAACTTCTTATATTAATCATGTGTATTTTTCAAGACAAGATTTTATTCATTTGAAAGTACTTACAGAATGCACAATTGAAAAAGTGGAAGAAAACACCTCTCTAACTTGACATAAATAGTTACAATTATCTATCAAACTAAGTTATAAAGACAAAATTAAAAAGCTTATTATTGTGAATTACGATACCTAACGATTTATATACTAACTCTTTATCAGAATTTACAAAGCTCAATTTATCTTGAAGTCTACATTATCATTTATCTGTGCTCCAACTGTGACTGATAACTCTATTGAAAATATTAATATCTATTTCTAGTGCACAGTGCACTCTGTGACCGTACTAGCAATTCATAGTATGTCTACTGTGTAGTATCAAAAAGTGACTATTGGTAAACATGCCTCGTATCTAATTTAGCGGTATTTATAATTTATACTTAGAATATAATAGAATTAGTTAATATTTTGGTGATCAATTTATATAAAACTTATGTACTTGTAACCATTAACCTTACCTAACGAAATGGAGCTTGTAAAATCGACTTCAGAATTACAAATTCAAGAGTAAGTTATATTTACTAACCTCAAACTACAGGTTAAACGAATACGGTATTTATTTTTGTTTAAATAATCACATTTACCCTATTATTATTTTTTTTTCTGTTTTCCAGTATTGCCGAAAAACAAAGTAAACGTGATGACTATATTGGATGGAAAGACTATTTCATGGCAATGGCATTTTTAGCTGCAAAGCGTAGTAAGGATCCTTCCTTCCAAGTAGGAGCGTGTATAGTCAATAAGGAAAATAAAATAGTTGGTATTGGGTAAGCTTCCTACTAAAATGCCTATATACATATCAAGCCATTACTTGTGTAAAAATCCAAAATGTTGCATTTTGTAACTACAACAATTTATTATTTTTGGATATTATCAATACTTTTCTTAACTATCCTTTTGTCCCTAGATGCCTTAAATTCTTAGTTTGAAAAAGCATACAAATTAGTTTACTAAGTGCCATATCTGCATGATTTGTTATATTGTTTACAGCATATATTTAATTGTGTATTACTATTACTTCAATTGCACAATTCAATTATAAAAAGAAAATTCTATTTCCTTTGAAATACATAATCAAGCATATCATATCCCCAACAACCAACAGCATCTGTAAAAAACATACATGTTTCCTCATTGATGGTAGTTAGATTGTACTTTATATACTAAGCCACCTGTTTGCCAGTGAACCCATAAAAAATTATACTATTCCAGTGAGCTCTAATATACTTTTAGGTATAATGGAATGCCTATAGGATGTAGTGATGATGATTTCCCATGGGCAAAAAATACACCTTCTCCCTTGGATAGTAAATCTCTATATGGTAAGTTACTGTTTAATGTTTAGTGTTTTTTTTCCTTATCTTATTTTCAATAAATTCTAACTTATTCATTTTCATATATAGTAAGCAAAAACAATTCGTATAACTATTATAACATTATCTGTATAAACAATACTTTAACAGCTCAAGTATTGCAACTTGCTAGTATAGACAAAATTTTGCAAATATGCAAACATGCGAATGCATTAAGTGATGGCATAATAGAAGTAATCAAATTTGGACTAAAGATCTTTAAGGGTTAATCAAATTATAATTTTTTAGTGTGTCACGCAGAAATGAATGCAATATTAAACAAAAATTCTGCTGATGTCAAAGACTGTACAATGTATGTTGGTCTATTCCCTTGCAATGAATGTGCAAAAATTATCATCCAATCTGGCATCATTGAAATTGTGTATCTATCCAACAAAAGTTGGGATAAACCTAAATATGCAGCATCCAGAAAAATGCTAGATGCAGCAGGTGTAAAATATTGGTAAGTGTTACCACCACATAGTTCTTGAAAATATTTGGAAAAAAATTACAACTTCACTATAATAATTTTTGCCTAAAAAATTGCCTTCTTTTTTTGGCTTAAAATGTGATTGAATTCAGGTTGTTTTGGTATGATGGAAATATATTGTTTTCTTTTTCAGGCAATATATACCAAAGCAAGATAAAATAGAAATAATGTTTACACCTTCCTGCAGTGGCAATTCATAACAAAAACTGAAAATTAAGATTTAACAATATCATCATTGTGATATGAAAATGATTATTTTTAAATTGTAATAAATATATTTCTAATAATGAACTTATTTAAGTGAGAACATGTGATATGACAATGTGCACATGCATTTTGGATATGTTTTGTGGAACAGAATAAAACAATTTTTGTAAAATATTTTTTATTACTTTATTTACAAGGGGTACACAATACTCCAATTGGGGCGATAATAACAACTGAACACTACAAACCCATAGGAAAAAAATCTTAAGGAAATAACCATTCATATATTCTGACTTACAAAGCATTTTGCCGTGCCAATTATATGAAATTTTTATGATATCTGATAAAACTACACAAATATTCTGAAATAAAAATCTAGCAATATAGAAAACTAAACTATAAATTTTTCCTTCTAATAACACATACACAGGCAACATATTTAGGCATAATTCACAAAAAATCAATCTGTACCTCATGTCTGTTTTGTCTCTTTTTGCCAAATTGCTATTAATATATGATAAAAAGACACAGGTTTTTACTTTAGTTGAAACAGTTGGACAAGATTTATTAATCAAAGAAACATCTTTTCGGAGTAAAAATTTGTGATTATTTTAATGAACTCATTCAGCTTTAAGTCTCAATTAAACATTTTCTGCTTTAAAGACCTGTTTCTATGTTTAAAGTTTATAGTGAATTAGACAAATAAAACTGAATGTATTAATCACATAAGTTATTTCTACTCATAATTAATCATGTTAAATTATCAATATATAAACACTAAAATACAATTTTAATAGTCTTGTTTATAAACATTTGAAAATTTTTCTATCTGAATAGACAAAATAGTTATTTGACTTATACTGATGAACAAAATTAGTCAACTTGGTCTCAAACTAATGTACTCTTTCTTTGTGATTATGCCGATATGAAGCAAAATGATTTATTTTGTATGAATTAAGAGGCTCAGAATATTAAGTTTAACAATTTTTAATTTTAAAAAAAATTTAAAAATCAAATATAACACAGCAATGTAACCCCTTTCATGCCCATATAAAGAAAACACGGGTCATCATATTTGAAATAGTTTTGTATAAAATAGCTTTTGATCAAAGTAGTCCAATCACTCATGTTATTGCTATGCTTGATATTCCAATAAGTAAAAACATTTTAGATACATTTGTTTAGTAGAATTACGCTAATGCGTAGTTTTGTTCCATGAATTTATCACAAATACAACTATACAGAAATCGTCAAATTCAGCATTCACCTTCATTTTTTTAGAAAGGATAAATAAATGGTAAAAGTAATTTCTATCTTTTGCCTATACTATACTATAGATTTATAAATATATTGTTTGAGGGCGAATCTGCGTATCGCTGATTATTAATAAAAGGTTAAGGTAGGTCGTGAGATATTAATCTGAATCATTTATTTATTGTAATGAAATGATATAAATTTGTATGCCTCCATTGGGTAATAAAAAATAATTTTGGTAAATTTTTTATGTTATTAATTTAGATATTTTTTAAATACAATATGAATGTTTGACAGAAGTAAATTTATATAAGCCTCACCAATATCAATTTTGCATTCCGCAAATTATATGGTATGGTCACATTTATTTTCCAAATGCTTTAAAAATAAATATTGAAATATCATCAGAAAAAAACATCTATAAACTGTAACAGTACTATTTTAGTACTTTCTTTGCCGATAACTGTATATTTTGTATTTTGAAATCCACATGAAAATTTTACCTTTCCCATTGTCTATGTAATTATTACATATGAAAAATTGTTTTAAAAATATTTAGTCCGTACAATTTGTATAGCAGTCAATGAGTCGAATTAAACCTAACTGTATTTTACAGCGAAAACTTAAAGTATTTATTTACAAAGCGAACCTCGATCATTTATTGCGTGAGGTTTTTCACACATTTATACATAAAACCAGAGATTTAATACAAATCCTATATAACTTGAAAATTGAACACTTAAGGCCATGCTTACAAAATCAACAATTAAATTACAGGAAGCCAAAATTGATGATATTTAATAAGAGATAAGCGAGAATTTCTTAAAACTAAATGCAAGGAACATTTAAAGTATTAATGGTATGCTCTACAAGGAAATGGACTTATAATTTATTATTATTCCATGGATACTAAAATGTGTGGAAATAGGGAATTTGACATTATAATTTATTTGAATTTTCAAATTCCAACCAATTCACATAAAATTTAATCGACTGAGAATTACTAAACCTTCAAAATTATACAATCGCAAACAAATTATACTTTGTGACACCCAAAACCGTATTCATGCCTTAATATTACAACTATTATTAATTTTATCGATCGAGATATAAAAACCATTTTTGGTGAATCCAAACATTTTGCCCACCAAAGCGACCTCCATTGATTTTATTTAACCATTATTGCGTGAAAATTCCTATAGAACCACTAGAAAGTCTTGGTTTGCCACGGTCAGGTCAAGTTCCTTTGGCTGTACACCATCTAAATGATTTTCCTCAGCTTGCGGTGGTTTGAACGCGATCGCGTAAGGGAATTTCGCCCTACACGCCTCTATGTAAGCTTCAATTTCCTTTTCGCAGGGGCCGAAGTCGCCTTCTCTTAGACTTTCTAGGACTTCGAGACAACCCTAGAAAGTGAATAAAAGATAATTAGTATAAAGTACATATATTTGAGCATATATAAGATTAATTATAATCTTTTAATTCTGAAATGATCAATGTTTAATGAAACCAAAATATGTTGCTGTAAATAAAGAAACGACATTTAATGTTCACTCTAACATTAAACATATTTTATAATTTTAAGTAAAATGCATTTTTAACAACAATAGAAATTATTTACATGTGACACCTGTACAAAGAATATATTGTCAAATTTTAATTCAAATAAAATAAAACCATCTTCTCTACCTAGCAAAGAGTATAGAAATTAAAGAAGAGAATTAATTTTTACACATTTATCACCAAAATATAAAATACTTGTATCTTGGACGTAAAATAAATAGAGAGCACACCTGTATGGTAGTGTTGGGAGTATCCAAGGCCGTGGCGAGCGCGAGTGCGTCGCCGGTACGTTGCGGCACGAGTCTTCGCAGCGCTCGCGCACCCCACAGAGCGGCCGCCTGCGACTTCGACCCGCACTCGCTCACGTACTCTTCCGCTATTGTCCGAGCGCTACGGTCTCCGAACATCTGTGCACGTTATATTGTCTTTTATTGACACAACTGTTACTCATTTAAAGAAAAACACTATTAACGTATTTATGTTATGTATTTTTGCAAAATTTAAATAAATTTTACATTATTTTTAATACTCCCTTCGATTTTAGTCGATATCAACTTCGGAGCAACAAATACAGATAACACAACCTCTCTGCAGCTGCGACACTTATTTTGACAAGACCTTTTGTCTTCCGAAAACCGTGACTACGCACGCTGTAAAGTACGCGAAACGTCGGAAAATTTTAAAAATAACGTAATCTTTATCTGTGCACATTTTGCTCTATTAGCACCGGCACTTCACCGTCGTACAGCTAATTGCGATAGAATCATACCGTTTTCGTTTCCGCCGTGATGACGGCTGCTACGTGTGGGTTGAGTGTAGGGAGCCGTTCTTCCAACCAGCACTTGAACCTCACGAGGCAATCGTGGAGATGCTCGTGGCTCTGGTCCAGCGCCCATGCGCGCTTTATGCTTTGCAGCATCAGCAGGGGCTTGTCTGAAACGGATGTTATACATTAACTTTACCAAAACTGTATATATACTAGCTGATCCGGCAAACGTTGTTTTGCCATACATGTGATTTAAATTTTCAATTCATAAATAAAAATAAGGGTTGATCGTAGAAGGGTGAAAATTTAGGATGCATACAGCACTTTCGTATGTTGTATCATAAAAAATAGAAACTAAAAATTTTGTCTAAAAAATAAAAAATTAGGAGTGGACTACCCTTAACATTTAGGGGGATGAAAAATAGATGTTAGCCGATTCTCAAACCTACTCAATATGCTCAAAAAGTTGCATGAGAATCGGTCAAGCCATTTAGGAGGAGTTCAAGTTCGAACATTACGACACGACAATTTTATATATTACATGTTCTACCTCAGTAAGTTA
Source organism: Pontia daplidice (assembly GCA_963693355.1). Lineage (NCBI taxonomy): Eukaryota > Metazoa > Arthropoda > Insecta > Lepidoptera > Pieridae > Pontia > Pontia daplidice. Next base: position 6,326,238 of record CAVNZL010000141.1, read on the forward strand.
CACCTGATAATTTTTAGATTAGCCTATGACTAAAAATCGTTGTCAGGGTGAGATTCGTGCCTTATTATATATTAATTAAAAATAGTAAATACCTTTCCTATAATATATTTCGAAAGCCATTAAATATGTGTCTATCCTGTCGGCAGCCAGCTGCCGGAGTGGCAAAAGGAATTTTATTGCTTGTTCTAATGGGTCTTCTACCTGTAAAATGATAATAACTATCTTAATATGTGTCCACTTTTATTTGTACAATATATCTTACTACAGTCGGTTTCACGTATAGCTGGCCATCAGTAAGTAAGACAGGGATCTCCATATATGATAAGTGGCTAAGAAACATTGATATGAACTTAAACACATTATTCTACACAATCAATTATATGATTATTTTATAAATCCTCTTATAATTATTATGCATACAAACGCCATATATATTTAGAAATACGCCATCTAGCGGTATATAGGTTGAATTCAAAGAAACTAATAGAATCAGTTGCAATGTTAACCAAAATGACATCGACATATAATAGAGGGCGCTAGGTGTCGGATAATATCTAAAACGCTTTTTCGAGACTAAAGTAGAAAAGAAATGCAGTCTTTTGTTGTATATATTAAAAAGTTGATATACTCTATAGTAGTGTTTTTCAACCTTTTTCATGATGCGACCCCTTTAGATAAAAAAATACTTCGCGACCCCCTTTGACCCTTCGATTTTTTGTCATGATGTATGTGTATGTTACAGTATTACTATTAGCAATATTAATTGTTTTTTTTCCTAAAGTACCCATTTTTTTCAACCTCGGGCGACCCCCTTACAAAAGCTTCGCGACCCACAGGTTGAAAAACAATGCTCTATAGTATATATAATATACTAAAATAATGTTTTGAATTGTTAATAATGAATTAAAACTAGCTGTTTTAAATTCATATCATCAATATATCCTAATCATCGGAATACAAAAAAAAGAAAATTGTGTCGTTCGACTCACCCTGGCTAACTTGTCAGGTATCAACTCGTCGAGTTGGGGAGCTTCGGGGTCGCCTTGTTCCTGCTCCCGCCTCGCCTTGTGATGTTGCTCGCGTTTCACCTGAAATTTATTGCTTTTCTACTGTCATTCATGGTTTAATAATCATTCATTTTTAGTCTATTCTTTTATGGATAAAGAGAATATAGCAGCGACTACAATTTACAGTTAATTTAAATATGTATATTACCCAAGCTGATATCCCGCTTGATGGATGGTGTAGTTTACCCACGTTTTTCAGTTATAATGACGTCATACAAATTTTTAATTACAAAAATCCTAATATGCAGTTCAGGCTAATAGCACAATATAATTGGACTAGTATACTATAATTGCTCGATTGATTGAATGTACATTAATAATAAGCTAAGAGATAAAACAACGAAAATTCTTTTGAGGAATTACAAAGTTTATAAATACATTAGATTTCTATTTAACCATCTTGTCTTTAATTAGATTTTGATAAGTAAGTTATATTTGAAGCAACATTTCATTTATTGACCAGACGAATGATATTATTGACGAACGGTGTTTGTGATGATATTAGGGCAAATTTAGGCTATATTGGGGCAAAACCTACCTGCACTTGCGCGGCCAGCGCGCTCTCCTGTTCAGCTTTGCGTTTCGCTTTCCTCTGCTTGTTTCTAAGTTTCTTCAGTTCTGACGGCGCCAAATTTTCTGTAAACATAATTAGTATTCCATTTAAAGCCTTATTAAAATACAATACAGCGTAAAGTCCTATGACGTACGAAAAATACCGAAAGCAGCGTGCTTAGCATGATAAAGGTAAGTCTCATTTAATTGATATGTCATATGTTATGCATAACAATTAATGATCGTTTTATGAATGAATATATAATATTTATAAAACAGTTATACACAACGAAACACATTCTATCTTTAGCAGGAGCTTATACTATGAAAATACACTAAGTATAAATTATTTAAACGCATTAATAACTCGATGGTTATTTCTAGATCGTCTTGGCGTAATCAGAACCCCATTAAATCATAATGACGTCCGATATCCGCATTTCCAGTAAAAGGAATCGATTATAATAAACAATCGAAGCTACACGGATATCAAATTGCAATTAATCTGTGAATAGGCAATTAATTGATTGTGTATCGCTGGATATCTTTACTTTTATAAATCTACGCGCGGGTTTTTTAAACTGGTTTATAAATTTGGCATATCTGATATATATCAGATGTTGTATATGTAGTTTACATTGTTGTAACTGTTTACATTGTTTTCTTATCCATGTGTTTTTGACCTTATATATATTACTCATGTTTTGGTATTTAAATAGTAGACCTGTGGGTAAATATGTGTTTCACTAAACTTACAAACACTAATAGGTTTATGAGTTCCACAACCCTTCGATTACAACCCCATGGTTGTGTTCAAATCAATAGTCTAATCAGCTGATAAGTGGGGCACATCCTGTCGTCTACCGGGATGTCGTCACGTCCGTTGCAATATCAGATACAAGTAGAGCGTGGCAAGAATCGTGATCACCACGTGAGGCCAAGTGCGAACATTCGTTATTTAAATTATGGAAATTAAAGGTATTTTACAAGTAACAAGGGAACTGAGAGAAACATTTTTACTATGAAATTTTGTATAGTACTACCATATTGATTTATTGTAAACAAGTAAACTTTAAATGTAATCCATTGTTCCATATATAACATAAATCTACCTGATAAACAATAACGTTTAAAATTATGTGATACCGAGGACCAAACGAAGGAATTGAAACTGAGTTTTCTCTTTCATTTCCTATAGCTTGAATACTTCAAGATATTGTAAACATAGATATGACATAAACAAAAAAAAAATATTTTTAGAAACTTCTAATATTTATTAAATTTGTTCATTAATAAATAATACTAACATATCAGCGTTTCATAACAAAAATATTCAAATACTTTTATGTGTGATCGCAAACATCTTTTTTCACGCTTAAAAGCTGTTTATTATAAACTGATATTCTGAGACTGAGCCGGTATAGTTTCGCAAACTTCAGCGGTATTAGGGGCACCCAGTTAAGGTACACCGCCCTTCAAGCCTTTGTCTAAACATTGGAACATTGCAATCGAATTTAATATTAGAAAATATTACACTTATATTTCGTCTCCCTCAATAACTATTGCCACAATCACCAAATCTTTTGTATTGATAATTGCGTTTCTATATGCATAATATGATATATGTTTCTATATTTCGTTTGCACCCTGTTTTATAAAAAAAAAATAGTGCTCGATGAGTTTATATCGATTTTTGTCAATAAATACAAAGCTATGGGATTGTAGTCTAATCATATACTGCTTATATTCATAAATATAAGGAGAAAACGATAAGACTTAAGCACCGCGTTCGTATCGTGATAGCTTAACCAATCTCGACTATTGTTTGCAATTTTGATGCAGTTCTAAATAACCGTAAGGCTGAGATCGCAGTTTTCGCAATGACGATCGCCGTCAGAAGGTGCCGACTACGATCCATAATAATGTTATCTTCAAAGAGACAAAGTTATTTTGTTACAAAGATAACTATAACCGCAATTAAACCATACAGAATACATTGGAAAGTTATAAATTTAACATATTTCACAACTTGTAACATAAATATGTTTTTATTTAATAAGACGTTCGCAACGATCACACTGTCACAATTAATATCTGTATTATATCTTTATAACCACTTGATCGTGACTATCACACACGACAACCATCGCATTCCTATGTTGGGCATATATACATACATGTGAGGACATTTATTTTCAACACAATAAATTAATTTCATGTAATAAAACGTAATTATTTCACCAGCTTAATATACGCCTAGAATTACTTATATATAGCAAAGTTTATATAAATTAACTATTTGGATGTTTAATATTGATATACTTATGACTATATTGATATCAGATTTTTTAATATGATTTATTGATTAATTTACAATATTAACCATGAGTATTTTGAAATTATCTATATAGAACACATAATCAATCGATGTACTGCATAATACAAATGCATCACGTATTAAAATCGTACGCTTAGGCATAAGACACGCTAAATAAATATTACTTTAAGATAAATTGAGCATTTTACCGATTCACCTACAATTCATTTAAATTTGCCATTTTTTACGCGTTTACTTTTTTTAAAAGCAAAAGTCCCAACATTTGTGTTTTGGAAATTTCAACATATTTACGGTGAACATTAATTGAAAATATGACAGTCATGCCGAGGAAACGAACAGAAATCATATTTTAACAAAGTATCTTGCTTGTCCTTTATAATAACGACCTCATATTGAGATTTTATAATAACATTCCGGGTTCACCAAAAGATTTCTTGGTTATAATGTCTTGCTGGCTTCTCTGTGATGATGATTAAGCTGACATTTTTGTTTTTAACCTTTGTAACTTGTGTGAAACGAGCTTTTACTCGAACTGATCTGATGTTTAATAAACATTTAAAATTAAAAGTATACGGGTCACATTATTAACCACGATAATATGACTCTTTGAAAGATATGCTAAAATATATAACAAACACACTAACTAAAAACACAATATAGCGAAATTCGTAAAAGTTCAGTCATCTCGAGCCCATTGCAATTGTTAATAGATACGTTTTACCCTATCAAGTCGAGGTAGTTTTCGAGGCCACGTACGGTTTTAATGGCGTAGGCTAATGAAAACGGACGCATTTTCGTAAGAATTCGTCTCCGGTCTGTCTACTGTCTAGGCCACGTATCATACATGGAGACTGACATAAGATATTATTTACTGCTCTAATTCGCAATGACTTCGTCTATTATGTGTGCGCACTGCACTTCATTCGGTATTTAATAATGTCACATGAAACTGCAATAGTATATTCATAACGAAAATATTTAGTATAATTTTATAAATACACAATTAAAGATTGACTGTTTCTCCTTATAAGACTTAACTCGGTAATAACCGAGTATAGTCATCCAAAAATCTTTAGGATATTATATAGCCTATGTCCTACAGCAACCAATACTCTTAAAATATATGTATGTTTCGATCAAATACTCTCATAGCGCGATGTCTTAGGCACCCAGCGCCATCTAGTGGATACGTTGCACATTCACAGAAGGCGCAGTAATGAGTACAAGCCTGGACTAGCAATATCCACCCTAATCATTTTAGGACTGTAGGAAAGGGTTATGGATTTATTTGTGCAAAACGCACTATTAAATTCTTAAGTTATAACATGTATTTTGAGTTTAGAATCCGGTAATTCCTAATTATTTGTTATGCTTACAACTGCACCCAAAAGTGATAGACAATGGAAACTGACTCATTTTCTAGAACGTTATTACAAGAATGACCGAGAACAATGAACTAAGCTTCTATATAATTCAGAGGTTGGCAAAAATTCGAATGGCACCGGTAGCCCTGACAACGCCCTGCGCATGAGTGTCGCAACGGACCATACCGCAGCTTTGATCCAGTTTCATATTCACTTGTCTTTTGAAATGCCCAACGAGTCTAGATTGTTGTTTATTTTGAGAGCAATTCGTGCGGAACTATAAACCGGATAACCGCATAACGTAATTCTATTTATTATGCAGCTTGGATAAATGAAACCATAGCTTTTCGCGATAAGCTATACATACTAATATGATAAATACGAAAGTCTTTTAACCATATCATCAATTAAATATCGCTGTTTTAAATAAAAATGTGCATGTTTGATCAAAAGTGCTACATTAGTTCCTCCTGCAAACCCAGAGCTCAATTTGTGTACAAAAGGTACGACAGATTTTGGCAGAACTGTGGCATGACGATAGTGCTAAACCACAAAGATTAAGAGTCGTAACAATACATATTTTAAAGAAGCTTGATGTGTATACTATCACATAACCACGATTTCAGACAAAGTGCACCTCATTATCGTCGCAGCCACGTATACGATCTATTTGAATAATGACTTTTGCCGGCATCACGATTGAATGTTACGAAACGCGCACGTGTTTTGTATATTAATTAATATCAGTCATTACGGATTGTTGTAATTAATTTATTTGGATTCATCCTTGACTTGACAGGTATCCGGGGCCACACCATAACACTGGAAAGCGTATCCCAATAACGAATGTTCTAAAAAAAATAATTTATTATTTTCTTGGTGATCACATCTCGCCTGAACGAGTGGTACAATTTAGCGCATCTTTGTTCTTATTCTGGAGGAGAATTTTATGAGATAAAGCTGAGCAAGCAGTGCCATTAGATATTAAAATTTCTCAAAAATCAATTTCAATTTTCTAAGTTAAGCTCGGGTAACAGCTGTTGGATCAAATACAACACATAAATATAATCAAATATACCTTACACTTAGGTTTCGATTTATTTATTTATGTTTATGAGACAGGGCGCAAACGAACAGGCGGGTCACTTAGAGAAGTGCTCACAGCCGCCCACGGACACCTGCACTGCTAGGAGACTTGCAGTCGTGTTGCCGGCTTTTTAGGGGTTGGTACACCCTTCTTTGAATGCACCCAAGTCGGCTCGGCTCGGCTCGGGTCGGGTCGATCGGCTCGGAAATACGAGCAACTATTTCGCCCAAATAGTGGTTCCCGGTCGAACGTAAGGCACGTTCGACCAGGTAACCGCGCTGTTGTGGCACGCCAGACATCGGTGATATGGACGAAATTTTTTATTATATAGAAAATTTCGTATATAGAAAAATAATCTTAAAAAATATACAATTCCTCAAATGGGTACCGAGCCCAAGATGTACGGATTATACCTACACTACACTATCCATTAAATGGTTTAATCATTTTAAATATAATTAAACTGATGTCTTTAAACGTTGCATTTAATATAAGACGGATATAAAACATCTGACCTATTGAACTAAACAGGATGCAAAAGCGCATTTGAAGTGGTATATTGCGCATCATTGCAATTTGTTTTATTATTAAATGTTATCATTTAATCGCATTTTGCCAGGACAGCTTTACTATATATTTTTAATAGCATTAACTAACAGGCTTGGAGGATTAGTATGACAATAGTATGGCAACATCCTGAGGATGCTCCGGAGTCGGGGCGAACGTGTGTCGGTTGTTCGAGTTTGTTCGCTGAATATTGCTAATTAATTGGTGTGATGTAATTGTACTTTAGTCATATGTTGTATATCGCTTGATAGCTATAAGGCCACCCGTTTGTTTTTAGCATTCGTGGGTAGCAACGAAGTGCAAGTAAACAAAATTGTAGGGATCGAAAAAAATACTTTTTCTTTTCCATCATATAATATTGTGAAAGTTCAAATTGAGCGGACATAAAGCTTTTATTATTAATACTAAAGTATTCGTCTGTTTACTATTGTGTATCATAATGGATTTTGTCATAAATATTCACTTAGTCAATGTGAGGATCATGGGTTCATTAAATGCCTAAAGCATTTATATGTAATCTTGGCATATTTCTTAAGATAAATTCACTTAGACGCTGTCTGTTATAAGGTTATATCCGTTGACATTGACACGCAGAATCGTGACTGCCTACTCTGTATATTTACTTCCGGTTTTAATGTGACAATGACAGCTTAATGTGAAAGATAATTTATCAACATCTTAGAATGTAGTTCTTTAAAAAGAAATCCTTTTTTATATACTCCCTTTTTAACCGACCAAATTATTTATGAGACAGTATGCGAAGCAGAAATGAGCCCATGATCTTCTCCAGTATTGTCATATAATGATTATTTCCATAATTTGTGCTATTATAAGCTTTCCTTGCAGCAATTTCCAAACTGTGTCACTATATCAATAATAACACCGCCGAGTAAATAGTTGTCTCATACAAAATAGCAGGTTGTTTCAGTTTCATTAATGGTGATAAGGCCAGCTGGATATTAGCAATTCTATATCCTGCAATTGACTTTCTAAACAACGGATAAATAGCCCAGTTTCACTGTCGACACGATTCATTTCTCACAGTGGCGAAGTAGATTCATATACCAATTATTTAGTATTATAGTAAATCAAGCGAGGATTGCGACTACTCAAACATACAAAAATACGATAATGTGAGTGCACTTACATTTGTGTAGTAGAGTCTATTCGACAATTTAACAAATGAAGAAAGTTTAGGTATTCAAAATTGAATATAGCTCAATAATCATCTAAAACATTTTATTATTACTTTTATATTACATTAAACAAGTAATGTTTCATCAAAATTCAATTAGCTACAAAAATTATATGTTTTCGATGTAGTAATGACGTAGGAGGTACAGATGTCTGAGAAAATAATAAACTCGTCAATAATAAAATGATGAGTATCTCTGCACTATAATTGATGCTGCAGTTAATATTAAAGGCAATAAGCAAACGACTACATTTAATAATTAAAGTTGAATTGCAACATGAATAAACAAAACTATTTACCCAAAATCATTTTTAGAAATAATTAAATGAGCCAAAACGAGAAGCTTAAAGAAAGAACGTATACACTATTTATTTTACTTAATAAATGTAAATTAGTTTTAACACCGATATATTAATAAGGTGGAAATACTTTCGTTGAATATTGGGCTAGTAACAGTGATAGACTGTAAATATGGATATATTTAAAACTATAGTGCGTAAAAGGTCATAAAATATCTCTTAAAAATCTATATTATTTTCTTTGTAGTATATTGATACTATTGCAAACTGTTTGAGGCGTGAGTAAAATTGGCGTAGCGTACTTTCTAAGTTAATGGCAAAATGAGGTGGATTTATTTGTTTACGAATACACCGCTTAGGTCGATTACCTATTCCATCAGTCTTAATCCTCGAATGTAAGGCATTGGCTATGAAAACAAAAATACTATCGGATCTAATACGGTCACCGTGAAAATCCACTTAAAACAAAAATATTTATCGACCATTGCCCGAGTAAATAATGACGTTAACAAAAATAAATTTAACTCATTATGACAGGAAAGGACAAATACCACGCACAGGAATTACGCATATCACCTTGTATTAAAAAGATTTATTGGTACAGAGGAAGAAGTGCTTAATAACATTGTTGCCAACATTAAAAATTATTCTACGCACATTATTGACAAGCGAAGCGCCCAGCTTCGCAGGCTGTAGATGTTTCAATATATTTTATACTGTATTTTATATTCACTCGTCTTAGGCTATAAACTGCATCAAAATATTAAAATTTGATTTAGATGGATAATTCAAAAGACTCTAATAGATCATTTTACCAGGAATACTCCGCAAAAACCAGATAAACAAATAACTTGATTAATTTAAGAGCAAACGGACGAATGTTTGTTATATGTAGTGATAACCACTAACTAGCCTGGTAATCCCAATCCCCTTGAAAGGCTCTACGGAAGGCAAGCTCTGCATATGAAAAAGCTTATTATGTTATCGTTGTCCTTTATCTTTTTTAATATTCATCGTCCCACAAATCTCTCGACTAAATGTATGTTTAAGAAATTAAATGAAGGCCATCGTCTATTTACCTGAAAGATGAGACATTCATACCACAACATAATTTAAATTCTCAAAATTTACTGATTAAGAAACTTTCCGTTAATTTATGTTTAAGGGGTATTAGAGTCTAAAAGCATCTTAAAGGGTGAAGTTTGAAATTTGAGTGAGTACTTTTAGTTGTTGTGGGTGTAAGTCTTAAATTTGAGACAGCGTAGTTCATTCACGCGTTCCGCAACGATTCAAAATATATCCACGTCGGATTCCAGCGTGTCTCAATACCTAGATACGAAAACAGAATTTTAATTATTCTATCCAAAATTGTTAAACTTTGCCCCAATTCCCACATTGCACTCATGTTAACATATAAAGCCGCGTACGTGCCAATTATTATTATTATTACACCGACAGTCATAAAACGCCTAGTTTACAGCCTTGGCGAACATTTTGAATGGAACAAAGTGACATATGCAATAGCACAATTGTTTGTTAATTCTGAAAACTTATCTTAAAATGTAATGAGATCAATGCAAAAGGCCTTTTTATATCTTATTTCTTAATGGATGAGTAATTGTTTAAATAATATATATTTTTCTAAATTAGAAAATTACGGTTAGTTTTACAATTGTTTTGAAACGTTGTCATCTATTAAGGATCTGAATAATAAGATCAATTGTGAGCTCTAGAGTTTATTTAGTTTGAGCAATACTAAACTCCAACAAATTACAAAATTTAAGTTAAAATTCTATTATTTTGAAAATTTTCAAAGAACTTTATCAGTATTGGATGCGCTATAAGAATTAAGTAATTTAGGTGATTTTAAATATTGTACTTATATTAGTTAGAGTTATAGAGTTATATGCTGTTGATGTTATAAATCTAATATTAAGTTAGTCGTAGGGTTTGGCCTTTGGGGGGCCGGGGGGAAAAGGGTTGGGTCACATGCTATGGCCCAACACATGCTGGGTGGCATCCTTTTTCAGGTGACCAGTAAGATAGTTGTAAGTTTTATTTATTTATGTTAAGTACACCTATCTATCTATTTTTTTGTCTACACTGGTACTTGAGAAATAAAATTGTTTTCTTTCTTTCTTTCTTTCAATACTTCTTGCTATATGTTCCGTATTTCTCGACTTCGATGTGCTTTCAAAGGTACTTTCTTCAAAGGGATATATTATAAACACAGATATAGATCATAAATGGACTTCAAATTCATTCTTTCCTATATCAATGTAGATCTAGCAAACTATACGTCGAACTCCTGACATTTCTTGTAGCAAGCAAACCCTTCAGCCCTAAATATTAAAATAATGTACATATGATACATATTACTGTCTCTCATATCATGTATTAGGCTTCCCGTCGTTTCATTCGTCGTAAGCTGCAAATGTCAAACTCTCAAACAATTATTATCAGATGATTAGATCGACCGTAGCACGAATTCGATGTCAATGTCGCCTTGTCTTGAAAAAACAACGGCTTCGTGCTCGTGTTGTATTCATTGTCCTGGTATGTGAGAGTCGGCCTCGCCTAACTAATATCAATTAGCGGTTTCACCTATTTCGTCCGTTTTAAACTTCTGCGGTTTTCCTCTTGCAGATCGCTATTAAACCGATGTCTCGAGTCACATGCAAGAAACCTTGACATATAAACGTATTTAAAAAAGAAAATCTTTTGTTCGCTTATGAGTGTCAAATAAATTAACATCCGGGTTATGTTCTTGTTAAAAAAAAACACAACGATAATTGAATATTATTCATCGTACGTTTACAGCAATGAACCGTTTTGAACTATAAAACTAAACATAAACCAAACGAGCGATCGCGCAATTCGTAGTCAGATATCGTTCATAGATCACGACCGCGTAGTAAACAGTCCTGAGAAAAACCCACACAATTCCTATATGACGAATACTACAAAAATGGCCAGTGGCTAAGTGGTGACGTGGTTCGGCGTAGGCGCATCGCACGTGGCATGCATTTTACGAGCTCATCGGGAATACTTATCAACACGAAACGTAGGCGTGACGCAGACAAAATAATACATTGACCTTTGCAAACAAACATTGTCGCTCAATCAAACAAAATAAATACCATAAACAAACAAAGAGTACCACAATTCACAGTATAAAGAAAATACGAACTAAACATACATACATACGAAAAGTGACAAGTAATACGGTTCAAAAACAATGTAAATATTATTTAAGTGAAAAAAGTTATTTTTGAAATTAATTCGCATAAATTCCAGCAATTTAATATAAATTTCACCAACCGCATAACTCAGGGCACAATATAAAGTAATAGTGACGATACGAATGCTCGCTCGACTATTTTGAAGCAAGACAAACCGCAATGATATCATCAAGAAAATGTTTAAGATTTAGAAGCGTCACGCATGTCTTTGCAATGACAACATCGACGTCAAACTTAAGTTAAATGAATCACGCATCAAGTATAATTTGCAAAAGAATGTGAGCGATGACAAACGATGAGTAAGATCTATGATTTGTGTAATATAAAACGATTAAACGAAATGGTAATCGGAAATGTGAGGAACAGACAGGTCAATTTACTGAATATGTACTATGTACTAGGCATATCGTACAACTCTTCTCTAGGCTTATACATTCGACACTTGAAATGCTTTGCGATATGCATTTTAAAAGTACAGCCGACAGAAAGGACTAAAGTGTATTTACAATATTCCCTAGTCTACTGAAAGAAGAAGCTATTCATAATATGGAGTTTCTAGAATGATCTAATAGCCGTGACGTGCATCGCCATCAATGGAAGTCCACGTGGCAATTGTCATCGAACACGCGCACAAATAATAAGGCATCTTGAGATCATATTTTTGCTTACAACTTGCACGTATCGGAGCTACCATCTATGACTGATAGACCGCTATTCTGAACAATGGATCGTACAAAATCAATATCAACTTTAGACGACCAATGAGTCTGTTTCTTTTTACTAAAGACGTGCAAACGTTGTTTCATTACTGTTTGAAATTTTATATAGAACTCGAACAAGAAAGCTCTATTTTTTACAGAATATGGAGCACGGTATACGGGTCAGCTAACCCATTTCATTGAAGGTTATATTGCGGGTCTTAACTAATGCTTATGACTTAAACCGTTAACTGCTGTCCCAAAGTTTAGAGCCTATATTGAATAAGCTGAATTTCATTTTGAAGTAGCGATAGCTTGCTTGGTCGTAAATAGAAGAACCTAATGGCAAAAATCTCCCTACCATTATTTAAATTAAAATTGGTTTATCATCACAAAGTCGTGTTAAAGTCAAATTCCGAGGAAGAGATAATTGTCGAAGCGAAGAATAGAGTATTAGACACGGTCCGAAGATTCCGACCTATCTAGATGACATGGGTGGGAAATAATAAATCTACCATTGACAAGGTCTTATTGTATTACATTGAATTTATGTATTTTCCGAATGATTTACATAAGTGTGAATCAATTGTTTATTATGCATGAAATTGCGGGAAAACAACATTGTATGAGGTTTAATAACCGTGAAGCGATTCTTTAAATATATTTGAATTGTTATTATTTTGTTATGTTTTTCGTGAGTCGCATTTTCCGAGCGAAAACAATTATTTTAAAACAAAGGGCAAACGGCTGATATCGCCGCTCAAGGAAAATCCTGAAATTCATTTAAACACTTGTATATTAACAATTTTAAAATTCTGTTGAATTTTTATCACAAAACCGATGCGTAACAGGTGAAATAACGATACCAAGTCTTAAATTAGATTCCGTCATTATTCAAATAACTAGTATTACTATTTTCGTAACAAACAATTTTACTATAGTTAAATGTTAATTACTATTATTTTTAAACCGCTTCAGCAGCAAGTGGTAGAATGAACAATTTCTTGGGCTTAGAAATGTGTACTATTTTGTTATAATAATATTATAGCATTCGCTTTATTTACACAACCGATGTAGGAGCAGTTTGAGAGCACTGCTTCAATATTTAATAAGCCACTGATACGAATCTGAGGATATTATTAGATATGTATGAAACGATCAAGATATATCTTGCCGGATGCGTTATCGCTTGCCAACTGTCGCGTTGAATATAAACTCAACATTTGTATTATATTTTAAATAAACATTATTTATCATTGCTATATTCAATTATCTATTTTAGAAATATCTAGCTGACCCTACGAACTTAGCTACGACTTAATTATTTATATTTTTTAATATTATCGTATAATACTACCTAATTTGATTTTATTTTTACTTATTCAAAATATTGTTATATTTTTATTTTCAATGGCTGTGCCCGCGACGTCTCAGCTTGCGCGTGAGCTACATGCGCTACATACTGGACTTACAACATTACTTTATTTTTCTAAAATACAAGAATTAGCCAATGAAAGTCCCGTCAAATCGGTCAGTCCAACCTTTTTAAAGATTAGCCGGAACGAACAGACAACAACTTAAATATTTTTTGGTATATGTACCGTGTATGTGTGTTTAAGCATTAAGTTAAAAACTGTTATTTCAATATGAAAAACTAATTTTATTTATATGTATAGATGTACCGACTGCGAGCCAGTTCATTACTTTTCATAAGTCTATGAAAAAATTTTAAGATTTTACTCAACCTGTATTGGTATCATATAATTATAGAGCACATGGACAGTTTCCTAATTATGTTTCCTATGACTAATAGAGTTGTAAAGTACATAGATGTCTTAAGCAAACGGATCTAGGAAAATACGTTGGGTTATCTAAATATGAGTTAAGTAAAATTAACGAACTAAAAAGCGTATGTCACGTATGCACATACGATAAGGTGCGATTTATTAGTTAACTCTGGTCTCTCTGAGCTCTCTGGTCTCAAAATATTTTTTTTTATGTAATATCAATGTCACCTAGTGAAATTTCAGCTTTCTAATTATGTATTTCCAATCGTTCCTATAGTTTTGGAGTATATACGAACCTCCACTTTAGCTCTCTACTCTATAGGTCACCATTTAAGAGACATCATCTTGAAATTCTAATGTGACAAATATAAAAAACTAATTCTAGTTTACTAAAGAGAAGAGGTAGCTGAACCAAATAGGGTCCTCACTGCACTGACTAATGTGCATCATCATATAAGTTTGTAATTTTATAAATTTCATATAAAACCCTAATAGACCAATCTATAGGCAATAAATACTCCGCGAAAAGACCACTCGACGCACTTTCCGACACCGGAGCATCCTCAAGATGTTGCCGTATGGACCCTGTTCGTAGGGGTAACAAACATCCTCTACTTTTGTAATATAGACTTCCGGAAAGTAACGCCTGATTCCATTAATTAGAAATTTTCTTTGTAATTTCATAAATAAAAGATGCAGAATTAGTACATCTCAGTTATGATCCTACAGGATCGTAAACGCCTTTCCGTTTTTACGTTTTTACCCTAATACTGACTAATAATGACTACTGTCACCGGGCCTATACCATTCTCAGGACATAGTTAAGAAATTAAAATTTTCACAGATAATTTATTTACTGTTGCCGCAACCACAAACAACGGAATTAAATACAAAAATCATACCGTTCGTGTGCGTCTCCCACTCGAATTTGTACATGCGATTTTTAATTTTATTTTTATCTTTTCAACATTCCCATTCGCCTAAACCTCCCACATTCACATACCAAGACATTCAAAACGTGATGGATTGCATTCAAGTTTGAATCGAGTTCCCGATATAGGTTAAAAACAATAGAAGACACTATCGCATGTCAAGAACAAGAATTATGCCGACCCGAATCGTGACCAGTCCGTATCTAGACCGGAAACCGAGACACGTTTAAGAGTATTTGTTATGACTTACGTGATTGTAATCTGATATTTTCGGTGTAAATTAGGTAATAGATTGTGTTACAAAGTGGACGAGGCTTTTCTTCATGCGCTTTGCACTGAACGCCAGTATAATATTACGTCATTTATAATTGTGATTCACACTAGCAAAAAGGGTTTCTCGGTGAGAATAAATATTAACTAACATGAGAATTATATACAATACTTACGAAATATTAAGCTAGCTTACGATAGATATTCTTTTGTAAGCCATCGATATTGTTGATCTCTGACGTGTGTAAAACACGAAAGTGATCAACAAATTAAAACTAAAAAACTACAATAATATAGATTATTTCATAGGAAATAAAAGTATTTTATAATTACATTGCTAGGCAAGAGAAACACATCATCCTGCTCTGTACAAACGCTACTATTAAATATATTCTAATAGATATCATTGGCATATCTAGTACAATAATGTTAATGTTATTTTTATATTATACAAATGTCTGTGGCAAAAATGTAGATTGAAAAGTTATGTACTCGTATAAAGAACGAATAGAATTAAAAATATATTGCTTAGAAAGAAACTACTTTCTTTAATAACGCTAAAAAATTTATTTTATGCCTTCGTAAAGAATACTTCTTTTTCCATACACAGTACGGGCTTTTCCAAGTTATTAAAAGCAGACTAAGCTTTATATGTTAATAATAGACGATGCAAACTTTATGTCCGGATCGGTGACAAGGGAAAATTAAAAGCAGCTGCTAAAATTGAAACAGGGTGAATATCTTTATCCCGAATAAAAACTAGCAAAATCCATTCGTATACAAAATGAAAGTGTTAATTACAAAAATAAACTTTCTAATTATCTCAGCGTCGTTGAGACAAAAAACGTATTATTCCATTGTCAGCAACATCATTAATTAAACATAACATCTTCGGGAAGCCCATTATTACGCTGTTATATAATGGCGGAATCAAAATAGTAACCGTTAACATCCGCAACTATTGTTTGCAAATACAAGATCAAAGTCACTGTACAAAAAGAAAGTACGGTTATATAAAAAATATTTCATATTATATGGAGTCCTGTCTTTCTTTCGTCTTTTTGCCTTGAAAATCTATACGGGAAAGAGTACGTGTGACGATGGCATGAAGTCAGTTCCTTTGTAATTCATCCCAACGTGTAAGAGAAAAAGCTTGTACTATGCGAAGAAAAGCTAAAAAACTTACAGCAAGGGCTAATTCAATCATATTGAGGTTTCGTACCATGTAAAGATAATCGAAAAGATATTTAATAAAATTAAACATCATCAAGATCATTGTTTTTCAACCTGTGGAAGCTTCTGTAGGGGGGCCGCCAGAGGTCGAAAAAAATGGGTACTTTAGTAAAAAAAAACAATAAAGACAATTAATATTGTTAATAGTAATACTGTAACATACACATACATACAGGATAAAAAACCGAAGGGCCAAAGGGGGTGGCGAAATATTTTTTTATACCAGGGGGGGTCGCATCATGAAAAAGGTTGAAAAACAATGATCAAGATATTTAAATATATTTGAAGTGGGAGCCTATTATTTACGGTCATGTGCTATTAAACACGCCCGTACTGTATAGGCAAACTTTTAGACCCACGTATCAGGCGCAGAAGGCTGATCAGCAACTTGCATATTAATGAAAAAAATATGAGACATACGGAATCTGAAACCTATTATAATACTAAGAGTTATAGAAAGAGATTGAAATTTGATCTTGAAATATACGTGAACGAATTTGCATTAGATCAATTGCGATACTAGGTAAAAGAAATCAGTACAAAAATAATTACAGCACCGGTATCTAATTAAAATATTTTTGGTTATTTAGTATGGTAAACTGCTATTTCTCAAGAATGTTAGTCAATTCTGCATTTTAGTAGACGACGAATACACATAACGTTTATAATGTTGGTTTATTTTGAAGCTATTCGTAATATATGAATTATGCAGGTGTAACTTACCCACACACAACATGACGCTTAATGGAAAAATTTCCACTGCTCACAGGCTTACCTGAAGAAACAAAAAGGAAATCACTTAGATTTTTTAATTATAATCACATTTTTAAGCTTAAACATATGCGATTTTTATGTAAAAGCACATTTAATAACTTTAAAAAGTTATAAAACGCGAGACCAAGGGTTCATGTATGTAAAATTACTATTAGTCCACTCACTAACCACTAGTCTTCCAACACGGCATTGCAGGTCTGTTAACCTGAACCGCTATACGTGCGCTTTATTGTAAAGAATTTTTTATCAGATTTTTAGGTAATTATGGAATTTACACATTCTAAACATAAGAAAATTTTCCTTCATTTCCTTAAATATGTTGAAATAATAGTCTTGTAATTACAGAAACCCTTCCAATTAACGTAAAATAATAGTACGAATAGTATATTGAAGAGAAGAGGAAAAAAATAAAGAAGCTAATATATAAATTAAAATGAGCATTTGCCTAAATGTGCTAAGGAGTTGATTTTTTAGATGTTTCAGGACTATTTTACTAACAGCAAATACGTATATTCCCCTATGTATGTCTCAATTATAACTGAAAACTGTTCTATAACCAAAAGCAATACAAAACACACGCAATACGAATGGCCAACCCCCATTGTCTGGTGTGATCGAGATTTAATTTGATATTAATTCATGTTTCCGACATACGTACATTCATCATTTTGTAACCATTTGTCAGCTACAACATTTTACGTAAGATTTTCAATACAGTCTTGAAAGTAAACAAAATTACTAATTTATACACATTTGTGTAGTTGAACATGGAGTAGATACCTTATATATAAAATTTGAGAATTGAGTAGGTCTGAGAATCGGCTAGCATCTAATATTCATCCCCCTAAATGTAAGGGGTAGTCCACCCCTAAATTTTTATTTTTATACTTTAGACAAAATTTTTAGTTACATTTTAATATGATACAGCATACAAAAATACATACAACACTACATTAATACCCCTCTATGATTAACCCCTATTTTTTATTTATTAATTGTAAAATTGAAATCAAATGTATGGCAAAAGAACATTGCTGGGTCAGCTAGTATAATAGCAATATTAACGCTACAGTAAATAGATAAAGGACAAAATATTAATATAAACTCTACAAAACGTAGCACCTAATCCACTTCAATTTGTATAGTAGGCATCTATCACGAATAACACCAGAGATTACAGACTCATATAATCAATGGGAGAGTGAGTAAAAACAATACACTTTCACACGACCGGCTATGGAAAGCGAATGTGACAAGAAACGCGTAAAAATCAACGAGTTACCTTCGAGTAAATTGTATGTGACAAGTTTCACTCATTTTTCGAAAATTTCTACTAATACTTTCACGAGGTCAGTAGCTTTAACAGTATTGTATAATGCAGTCAGTAACAACCTATTTCATGTAGATTATTATATACATATGTACTATAGGATAGGTAGGATAGAACACTATACGTGTGGAAATAACTCCAAGTATATTTGAAGTGTAAAGCAATCACTGGTAGCGAAACCCACCATTAATTCAATTGCAATGTCTTATTATTTCAATTGGAGTAATTTAATGAAATATATCGATTGGATGGACATGGCATGTAAGACAATAAGTTTCGACATCCAATCGAATTAACATTGAGCATACAAAAGCCAATAATAAAAATCTTAACTATTTGTTTTGTTGACATAACTGTTACCTTGTCTTTTGTTGACATAACTGTTACTCATTTAAAAAAAAACACTTTTGAACGGATTTAGTTATGTACTTTTTGCAAAAATTTTATTTTTCTTCATTCGATAATTCATAAATCTTGGCCTAAACACTGTTTTCTTCATAATTCGAACACTTTCATAAATTATATAACCGTTCTCAATGCGTATGCTTAGCTTGCAAGAAATAAATCAATTTTCTAAGAAATTTCTTCTATTAGAAATGATGATGTAAATTAAGTATATGCTCGTGAACTCGTGCTCGGGAATTATCTCCTTCCACCAAGAAACAACTAACAATCATACTGTTTTACTTGATTTTTAAAAGTTCCGTTCTATTTTTGCAAAAATCATAGATATTTATATTAGGTTGTCAAATATCTCCCTTCCGCCTTTTTGTCTTTTGAAATTCGCTATGTACAAAGCGCTACAGAGCTCGTATCTGGCCATAATATACATAATTTGAAAGGTCCTGACATAACCTACAAAACGACGCTATGCATGATTATTTGGATATTCGTTCAACAGTTCATAAATGTGCTAAACACTGGTTCACTAACGCCGAAATTCGTGCTATTAGTTTTCTTCGTAAAGGCAAATCCGATAGAGAAACGTTCCTTGAATCAATGGTGCTTTTGGGGATGGAACTCTATCACTTCGAACCGCGAGGAATGGTTTCGACGATTCAGATGAAAACGCACCATGGATAAGCCAGCCGCCGGAACCTGTGACAAGAAATACCGATCAAATATGACTATCTTAGAAGTGCATCTCTTGACATCGCCCGGAGTGGGATTAGTCACCAAACCATTTTAAACCATCTGCAAATGATGGATACAAAAAAAAGTTAATGTTTGGGTCACATGCTACGCAAAAAAACCTCTGGACCAATCATCTCCGCATATGCTCCTGACAACAAACAACTCGACACAATCTTAAGCATTGACTGGCGACGAAAAATGGTTCACAATTCTACTATCGGAAACATCAGTCGAAGGCCGGTGAATCGTCCCAAAAGGATTGACGGCCAGGAAGGTTTTGCTGTTTTTGGTATTGGAGGGAATTATCCACTATCTTCTATGCCAGACGCTTAATTTACCATCTATGCAACATGATGACTAACAGATGAAGTTTTCCACCAGGACAACGCCATACCAAACTTCGTTGATGACTCGTCAGAAGCAACGGGACTCGGATGAGTTTTATCATATTCAATATACCGGAAATACGCCAAGTGATTACCATGTTCCTTCCATGGCGAAGCCCTTGTGCGGTGTAAAGTTTATAAGTCGAAAAGAGGTTTGTGAAAAGTGGCTGTCCGAGTTAAACCAAATAAAGGGAAGCTTCTACGAGTGAGGTTAATAAGTTGCAGTCAGATGGAAACAGATTATACGAACAAAACGGCGTTTGAACATCCGATCACTGTACCACTTTTTATAAAGCAGTAAAGGCAAAAAGGCGGAAGGGATATATTTGACAACCTTATATCAATCCAACTGAGTTTTGCCTAAATGTGATCGACATTTTTTTTTTCTATTAGAATACTGGGGGAGTTATATCGAAAATTAAACAAAAAGTTTAAAGTGACTGTCAATTAATTATAGACAAATAATTTGCAATAAAATAAAATTGCGACTATAATTAAAGATCTAAACTATCCTATCTCTTAAGTTGGACCAGACTGCTCACGGTATGCCAATATAATTTAAATAGTTTAGGAGTCCATCGCGTACAAACATCGTGACAGACTTTTATAATGAGATTTAGGCGTGTCTAAGTGCGATTTTTGGAAATACAAATTATCATACTATTCCTAGCTAAAAACTACAGGATACAGTTATACTGAGAACTCTCACATTTTCCTCGAGTCTTGTCAATAACAAATCATAATATATGGGCTTTAGACACGAACCTCAAGCAATTACGTCAAAGACACCATTTCCAAGAAGAGTATTTAAACTTGACAGATGGTCCAATTTTCTTCTCATAGCATAAATGTGGGAATCTCAGAGTTAATGTGATATGATTAATTATCACATTAAGTATCAGCTATTGATTATACGGAACTTTGCATTGTGTAAGGCTGAAGCGATTATGCCTTATTATAAATGTACGTAACGCAAATCAGTTTATGTAATATAAAAATAATAATAATAATAAAAAAATATCTAAGTATATTGATCGCTCGGAGAGGTGGTCACTATGATGCAGAGGTTTGTAATTATTTAATAATTATGAATAAATAAACCACTATTTTTGTATAAGTGGACCTCTCACAATAACACTGTTCCATGGATAAGAAAAACTAATCAATTTATTTTCGTCTTAAATGTTATATTACACAACATAAAGTATTGACTGTATAATTGTTTTAAAAAGATTTTTATTACATCACTATATGTTTCAACTTAGGATAAACTCTTAAACGTCATTTTTGTTAATTGTGACAAAATCAATATCCAGAATTATACTAATTGCACTTCATTAAATTAAAAATTCAAAAGTATTATATCTACCATAGTAGTAGGTCACCAACTGAATATTAATAAAAATTCGATTCAATCGATATTATGAACGTTTAGTTGATATTACAAAAACCCCTTTTGCCATAGCTTGTATACATACACATTTACATACTGTACATCTAGTTCTTCTGCTAATTTGTCTTATTGTTATCCCAATGTATACCACCTACACAAATGTGATCTAATTTTTACAGCGGTGTCAGCTCGAATACCGGTTAAGTCGCTTATGTTAATGCTGCATGTTTATTGTTATGTATTATGTAGTTGAAATTATTCTACAAGGCCGCGAGTAGGCGCAGTACATAAGTAAAAAGAGGCTTTAGTAGCTGACATGATAATTAACCTTTTCACGAATATTAAAATAAAAGAAGTTTTCAACCGACATAGCTGTTGAAATGGATATACTATTTGATGATAAGAAGACATCATATAATGAATTATAAAAAATAGTACATGTTTTGTTAAAATATAATTTCAAATAAATAATCTTTGATATTCATTAAGTACCTACTAATTATAAACCGGTAAGTATGAGATCGCCCACATTTGAGATTAGTTTTATGGCTATATAATGTCAGCATTCCTCACTAGAACTTTCAAGAACTCACGAGTGGTCCACGTTCAAATAAAATGTGAATGAAATTCATAAATTCAATGTACTTTGTATTATGTAAGATTGCTTGTAACTAGGGCTGAAATAAGTACATTTTAGTAACGTTTAGTATATAACATTATTTCGAAACGTTCTAATAATATTAGACAGCCGATGATTGTCAAATTTAGTTTTTAATTTTAGTTCCGAGCGGAGCCATTACGGACTCCGCTATAACAAATTCTAGTGTTTAACGCACGTTGGGACCCGGGTTCGTTCTCAGTGGTGGGTAAAATAAATTATTTTAAAAAAAAATTCTTTCATAGTGGAAAAAACGATTAAATTTCAAACTCCGTTCCGCCAGTCAACGATTATTATTATAGAAGCAACAAAAGATAATGTCATATAACACACACATACAAGGCAAATAAATACAATAATAATATTGGTAACACTCTATAATGATTCGTTTATACCTTTGTCATTTTATCTACTTCATAATTCGTTCTTTATATGCTCATGGGTCTGGGCGTGGTCTAACACGATCTTGTCATTAGCTGACCATTATGAATGTTTGAATACACGTTTCATTTGTCTTATTTAACTCCATTGTTTGAAAATATCATTGTATGTTGCCGCATTGTAATTCGTTAAGATACAAGTATTCAAAGTTTAAGTTTTTAAAATCAAATTATTCAATCTATATCTTGCAATAATAAGGTAAACAAAAAAAATGTAATCATGTATTTGCAAATGTATTTTATTTTTGAAGCGAGACGTATAAACAATTGGTAATTATGCTATTTGAATTATGTTAACATTGCGTTAGGTACATTATCATAATTATATAGTTCTTAGATATCGCCGTTGCCATCTCTTCGTAGGTATGAAGTATACAACATTTCTAGATGTTTGATATCAAACAATGCTTACAAAAGGTGAAGGCTCTATCGGCTTTGAAAGCCGAAGCGATAACTAATTTTACTAAAGTTTTCAATCAATATTTTTCCCATATAAGATGGATGGGAAACAGTTTTATTCACATTTTATGTATATAATTATATTATCGAATTTACGAGTGTTTCATTGAATATACACTTTTTAAAATTTATGCCTTTCACTTTGCACGTATTATTAAATTGTCACACTTAATTTATGATAGGTATTAGGTAAAATAAGTGAGTGATATTAAAATATATGCGTTCGTGCGAGAAAAACATCTCCAACTTACTTTATCGTTCTCAATTAATTCATTATATATACTACTATATGTCACATAGACTGAATAATTCAAAAAAAGTTTGATTAATATTTTTGTACGAAAACATTTACGCATACTCCAAATTATAAATGGAATTACAGAATAAAACAAAATGAAGGATCGTTTCATATACAAAAATGATGACTTTTTTTTAATGTTTTCTCAGCAGCTTATATAAATTCATCACAGTCTGTTGTCCATTAGAGTTTTTAAGTAAATTTAATCATTATTACCAGATGCGACAACCTTACAAGGACACATCTGACGTAGAACATACTTGCATAATTGTGGCCAGGTGCAGCTTTTTGTTGACATACAGATTTGTATTAATTTTATTTATGTATCGGCTTGTATTTGCTATAACAATAGGCATTTCTCGACGTTAACAATTTTCAATATATATGATAGAATCTTATGCACGATTTTGCTATTTAGGCATGCATCCTCCATTCGGGAGGACCTATATTATATATTATAAGTTAAAGGGTGTTTAATAAATTTTCATTAGAAATTTCGCTTTGTAGTTATTGTATTTAATAGGAGTTTATATAGCAAAATATCTTCTTAAGACTAGCTGTGTTTTAAATTCACTGGAAACAACTGGATTCAAAGCGTACAAACAGAATGTATGAACCACCGTTGACATTCACAACTACATAATGTATCTCACTAATCAAGTATCCTTAAGTAGTTGTGTTTGAGCTTTGGAGGTTGCCGTAGATAATTAAGGCAATGGAAAAATTGTCGATTTCCTGTGAGTCCGGAATGTGTAACTAGGTAATAGCAATAGGAAATGGTTAAGGATAAAGGTGCGGCAACATACAATTCTACACTAACAAGGACATAACTATATTACCCAACAGACAAGGTCATTGCAAGAAGCGCCAATCAAGGACTGGACATCTATTTGCGATAAGACTGACTACATGTACATTAGCTTATTCTTGGCCACAAGTAAAAATATTTTTATGACGAAATGCCATTTTCGAACTCAGATGAGAGAACGAACGAAGTCAGTGTGAGTGACAATGCACCCATTTCGGTTACTAATGTCGAAAACTCTCGGCGAGACTCGACAAGTTCGGCTGTAAACCATTCTGGGAAACACAATATTTCATCAAAATCGCTTCGGGCAGTGCATATCACAAACAAAAAAAGAGACAAGTTATGTAATAACTAATTGAAGTTTTTGTAAAATCAAAAACCCACTCAACTTTGAAGAACTGCCTACGACGCTGAATTGAATAAAACCTACACGAGTCTTTATGTCTCAAATTCATATCATTTGATATTTTAAAAATGAGCAGATGATCCGTGTGAAGGCAAAAAGTACACTGGTACCCCTGTGACATAAGGTGGAAAATTCATAGCTTCTATGTAAAATTCAAAATTCTAGAAATGTGGAAATTCTTAAACTAATACAGTACAGCGTTGTTTCTAACAAATATTAGTCACGGCGATCGTAAAATATATAAATTATAAACATGAGACTATTCAATTGAAAAATACACCCACGATCGTTTAGGTTTCACAAACAAAGATAGCGCTTATTAAATGTATTCGAAAAACCTAAAATAAACCTATCATTAATTTCTTATTGCAACGCATATCCGCGTTCCTTTTCCCTTAGTAATATCCGTGATCTAGACGTTTGATCGAGATCATTTTGTATTTGTCGTTGGCCTTCAATTACATGTATATTTGCTTCTATAAATATACGCTGTTTTACAACTCAAGATGCATTTCGAATCATATCAAACACCTCAAAGAAATAATACATAAGAATATGACTTATTTGTGTGCATAAATCGTTTCGTAATATTTTCGTACAAATTCGCGGCATATAACAATTTCTCTACAGTTTAGTATACAATCTTGTAAAAGGGAAGGAAAATCTTTAATCTGTTAATTTATACGAGGATATAAAGTTTATAATTAGCATTAACTAATTAAAGTTGTAAAAATCCCTGAGGCTCTGTCTTTGTTTGGTATGTATAATTTTTTGCTACTCGGCACATACCATTCATGAGACCACGAAGTCGCACGACCTTGTATGAACTGTGTATACTTTGTGGTTCGTTTATCGTTTAGTGAACGTAGTCCATCCAATCCTTTAAAGGGCAATTTATCTATTCTCTCTACTACCCCTGTGACAGAATATAAAAATGAATAAAAATCTTCAAGATTTTCAATTCCCTGTGATAACTCAACTAACATTGTAACTTTTGCCATCACATTGTATTTTATAAGGGAATCTAAAATTAAAACATAAATCATACTTTTGAACGACTCGATTCAGTATTGACCCTAAAGGCGTTCTTATGATTCTCATAGAATCCGAAAAATGTGAAGCGACCATCTGAGAATGGAAACTTTATTAGTACTTATTCGTATAGAATAAAAAAATATAGAAATAAATCAGTTAACTGCAATTTTTTAACTAGATTAGTTTCATCTTTTTCTGCCAAATTTGCTTTTTAATAAGAAAAAAGAAAAGCCTTTAGTTAAGGCGGTGCGTCTTAACTTCTTTAACTAAAGACTAAGGTTTTAAATGTACGACAACTATGATTTATTAAACTTGAGTAAGACTTTCGTAGAAGCTACATAATTTTGCAAGAAAGGCCATAATACTAATAACAGTAAACGGATTTTATATAATTCACTGTTTCTAAAAAGATATTTTCTCAAAACTTATTTCAACCACAATGAGATGATTCCTTATATGTGTACCACGAAATAGGGCTATTTAAATGCAACAGATGCGGCCAAAATAATTACAAGAGAATAAGACACCGTCCACAGAATCGGCGCAGGCGCATGTCACGATTTCTAACAAAGCCTTACTGGGTCAACGACTTGACGTGAACCTTGAAATGTTCTTAGATCGCGCATGTGTATCTGACCCATTTTCACGTGAATTTACGATACTATATTGCGAAACAAGTGATCTCTTTCAATAGGTTTCAACGCACTAAGAATGCTTAAGTATTCTAAAGGCTAAGCAATTCCATTTCGTTCGATGTTGATTGCTTAATATTTGATTGTTTCGATGAAATAATCAAGGTACGAAACATCAGATACATTAGAATATAAAAATATTAATTCATATAATTTATTTCTTACAAATAGACGAAACATTAAATAAGGAAGGATCCATTATAATACGTAGGTGGATTTAGATTTACTAAGGCTACCAATTTTTATATGGATGTATCGTTACCATGGTAACAAGGTCGCTATAGTAATATCAATCGATTTTATTATAACAAAATCAGTTTTCGTTGTGGTATTACATTTATTAAATTTAGAACAAATAATTATACAGTAGTTTTAGTAATAATTAGTACATGCAACGAACCGTTTGTCTTGGCAAAAACATGAGATTCGTCATTGCAGATTGCAGCTGTCACTATGTATATTTGCGAGTTATTTACGCAATCTGCTAACATGTATTTGATATAAACAGCAAAGTATAATCAAAATACGATCACTAAAAATTGTACTTAAAACATATTTCTAACATAACAACATAACGTAACATCCAATTTAACGATACCACCGGACTTTAAACTAGTGTAAGTATAAAATAAAAAGTTGTCTATAAGTCAAAAATACGTAGGAGTAATTTCACATTCTCAATCTTAACTAGCCTGTTTTTAAAACTAGTAGCACAATTGTTAAATCTTTAAATAAAATACTGTATAATGGTTTCAAACGCCATTTATAAATTTATGCCAATGTGATAGATTGCTTATGTTACCGTGAACACGGTTACATATATTATTTAAGTATAACATTCAATTGATGTGATTCAGAACCGTTGTGGGACTAAGACATCTGATTAACTGTGAGATTACCTGATCTTATTCGCTGTATCAGCATGTGAAATGAAATAACGAAAAATTATTTCATACCTAGCTGGTTGTATCACGGCACTGTTCAGTTCGTCACAAATGTATATTCATACAGTCAAAGACATTTAGCCTTTGTTGCATACAATTATAATATCAATGGAATGACTCACATCGGTTTCACAAAGGTGAGCGCCTACTTGCGATGGGAGGGGACATCGTCTAATAAATCTGAGAGGTTTAGATATTAAATGTTCAGATAACATTCCGATTATTTATGTAATAATAAAATACATGTGTACCTACACAATAAAATTGAGCACCGTCTTCTGAAATAATTCTTCCAGATTAGGGTGTTATTGGTAAATCAACAATCAAATATATCACAAATCAAAATCCTAATAGACCAATATACAAGCAATACTCCGCGAAAAACCGTGCTTTGTACTATGGACTTCCGCAAATTAACGCCTGATTCTATTAATTATATCACAAATCGTTATTAATCTTAAAATATAAATTTATCAGCAGTGATGTATATAAGGATGAAGTGATGTTTTGTAGTTATAGTATAAACCTATTCTATATTGTACAAAACGTCTATTTTTATCTATTGCATAAATATTTTCTTACATCAACTATTTTAATAACATGTCTAATATTGACAATTATTTACTTTAGCAGTTACATATTTTAAGATATAAGAAGCTTGAAAATTAATAATAATATAATACCCCCCAACTCTCCAAATTGATTGCTTAATCCTCACATTAAATAAAACTTCAGGGTTTTAAGTTGTGAGGTCAAAGCGCAATAATTTACAGACTAATTACAATATTCGATCACTCAATATGAGAGATCTAAATGGCTGCGACAAATCACCCAGGTATAACAATAGTTGAATAACATGTGGCAATATTGCATCGCATCTTATTAAGCTATGGCAACAGAGATTGCGGTTTTTAGGATGCAAATGCAAAGTGCATTCTTTTTTAAGAAATGTATACTAATTACTTCCAATGAAAGAGACCGTCTAGTACATTTAAATAAAATGCGGTTTTTAACACTAAATTAAGTTTATAAACAAAATATTTCCCTATTAAAGCACGCAATAACCATCATACACCATTCGTCACGTCTTTATTCTTGGGTGCATCTTTTACCAATTCTTTATATTCTTAAGTTATTGAGTCCCGGGCAGCGTTAATGTTCTCTTTTAGATCGCTTTCAGACCTTGCTGGATTACACAGCATTTTGCCCATTTTTCAAGTTCTCACAAGGGATGCTTTTAAAACCTTAGTTGCATTTACATTGTGACGTACCGTCAGAATAGGTAAAACAGAATACCATGTGTCAGTTTTAGAAGCGAGACCACGACAAAATTTATATCATATATTATTAGTTCGAAAATGTGAGTAAAGATTTTCCTTTAGTCGTTTTTAACGCCCCATACTTATTTGTGAAACTGCCTTGGGAGCCTTCAAAAGAGCCTACCAATCCCTTAAAGGCCGGCAGCCTGCAAACCTTTTGGTGCAGGTATCCATGGTTGGCGGTTAGCACTACTCAAAGTGACCCGCCTGCTCGTTTGCCCTCTGTCTCATTAAAAACACCGTATAAAATCTATAGCCTCATATTTTTACGACTATCTTGCAAGTATCGATAGACACATCGCTATGATCACATCATAGAGGTAGGTTCTCGCAACGATTTTTTTTTTTAATTATTACTCGATTTTCAGCTATGTTTGTTATTTATGTCCCCGATGTTTGTGTTCGATGAAGGTCTGAACTGTCCATGTCTGTAGGGATAAACCCTTTGTAGTTTGATAAGCAGTTTTGTCAGTAATGTTGCTGCCAAATGTTATTTTCCGTGCAGTGTCGGCGATAAGTATACCGTGAGCCGTTTTCCTTCAATTTCAGGTAAAACTTTATTGAAAATAATAATATTATATTAATCATAGTTTTTGTATGTTTGGAAACAACGGTGAAGGATTACGTGGCAGATCATTTCTAATTTTAATTCAAATTTCACTTATTTTTATATTGAAAACCATAAAAAATGAGGACATCGTCTATGTCAGTTTTCCCTTTACACGTCATCGAATAAGAACTAAACGAACCATTTTGAGTTACTTAAAAAAAATTTAAGATTAGTGTTAAATTATAGCAAATAAGTTTTTCTTTAACAATAATAAGATGGTGAATGTTATCTTATACGGTTATTTTTTCAAAGGCCTGCTTATGTGTATAAAACAGTTAAGTTGAAAACAGACACCTTTGCAATATATGACTGAACGAACTCCTTTGCATTGGGACTCCACCAATAAAATCCACCAATAAAACAGAATAAAACATTTATATTTTACATTGATAGCGACACCATAAAATTCATATATAATAATTAAAGTAAAATGCATAGCGAAAAAATACAAATAGAACATTATTATGGTACCTATTTGTCGAAGAATAATAAATCATAATAAAAGTCAATTAGGTATACATTCAATTATTCCCTTTATATAATACATATGAGTTCCAACTGACCTCACAAACAACCTGAACCTTGCAAAAGAACGTAGGCTGTTTGTAATTACCAGATATTGCGGGTAGCCCTTGTGTTAATTAAAGAAAGCTACCGGTTTTGTGGGCGTGATGAAATATTACCAGCTAATACAATCAATTATACATACCTAACACCTTGATTAGCTACTAATCAATTCAATATGATTGTCACGACTCGGAAAGGCAAACGTGATTGAAAGTTCATTCACCATTCTTCAATTACTATTCTGAATTCGGGGCAAATCCATAGAGGCGCGTGTTAATGTAATTAGCATAATGTGCTAATTTAAAATTATTTGCTTTCTTATTTACACTCTTATTTTTCATCAATGATATCTGACTAACATTTAAAATAGAGCAACCAAAGATATATGATCTCCTATATATTGTATATTTTAAGACACGCCCGGTCGATTGGATAACTTTATTTTGGGGTACTACACAACCAATAAACGTGTTTTATATAACTGCATATACAACACCCAGATCACAACCAACGGCTATGCTCATTCCAGAAATGTTACTGTATGGGGAAACAAACCCGACACTGTTCGGCTGTTCATCAATCCTGCTTGATGACCATTGTGCCAACATATCTTCCTAAAGCAACTTAATCTTAAACTGATACGCTGAACACATCTCTAGCAACGAAACTTAATAACGAGGCTTATGTAATTACGGAGATGACCAAATGCGTCGGCGCATCCGGATACTGGTCAAGTTCACGGCCTACGTAACTGGTATTGTTATCGACTAATCTTTATATCATCTTGAAGTAAGAACCAAGCTTATTAACATAAATACATGTAAACATTTTTATCTTTAACAGGACATTGGGGACAGTTATTTGGGTATTTGTGGCGAGAGATTGATATTCGTTTATGCTTAAAAAAACATACAGAAAACGTTAAATTGACACAAAATTATATGCGCGTGACCTCGATACTAAATTGATTGCTAGGAACGGTAATATTAATGTGTTCAACAGATGTTCGTAAACGCGATAAATCATGGACCGTCAATTCACGGAACTAAACGTCTCTGGTATCATTATCTAGTATAATTGCAGAAACAAAATAAGTTAATGTAGGATTGATTTCATTTGAATTAGAAAAACAAATGTTTACATTCCAACCTATTTCACTACATGAATAGCAATCAGAATTTAAAAAATAAAAATAAAAAACAATATTCTTTTCTTCTACCGAATTACCCAATGCTCCTGTTTGTCAGTCTAAAGGTGTCTCATAAACCGTGATACTTGCATGGCTAAATTTTTACTCATGATACACTTAATCATCGGTATAACAACAAATACTAAACAACTGAATAAAATATATATTGTCCCACACTAATGCAACCCACATAGACGACATCGCGTGCGTCTACTACTAATATCAACAAATCTGACCCCAGGTCAAAGACATGACCGTTTCGGCGCAGTATCATCAAACAATCAGCATCCTGCCTGCGGTGATCTTCGAGTCAAGTTCACGGTGACTTGCGCCGGCGCCGCTTCGGTGATCGTACCATCTATTGACCTAAACACGCTGTGGCCGACTTCTTGGCCATTGAGAACGTATATCAATTACGTAATCACAATTTGCGTGAATTATAATACGATTTTCATTATGATTCGCGATTGACATATATCTGGCTATAGCCGGCTAATTGCCGAGATTTGATTTTCCAAATGATAAAACAAGCAACCCAGCACAACAGGCGCAATGGATTAAGAAAACGTTGCTGTTTTGAATACCATAGCGATGATTTCCGGGGCGATATCCTGGCGCAATGGTCATCATGCCGTAAGTCCGGAACAGAGCATCCCAAGTTCAACCCCCCAACAACATTGTTTTGATATATAACTGACAACCAAATAAGTTTTTAGTGGTGTTTTCGCCCATAAAACAAGATATCAAAGCACGCGACGATAATTTAAACAATGAATCGCCTTAAAAAGTGTACCAAATGCAAATGATAAAAAAAATACTACTAACAAACGAAATTAAATAAACGCGACGCGTAAATTAATACGTTACAAAAAATATCCTACAGCGTTATAATAATAAATTCAAAGCATTAAATAACAAGATTCCTTAAATCTTCAACCGTCGCCGCCTACGCACCGAGACTTACCTTAGTCCTAATAAATACCCGAATGCACTTGACTTATACGATCGCATAAATTCATACGAAAATGGCAAGACCACTTAATTTTTTAAAGTCTTTAATATTAACAATGAATATGTAAAAAGGCGATAACACCGCTATTGTTAAGATTAGAAACCGATCGAGCGAAACCTTATGAGGGTCACACGACCGCACCTTTTGTCTCTAAATTACATTTTGTTTTCTTCTGTCTGGTTATTCCCCGTAACCCAATTGACCCGGCTATAAATTTCCAATTTTAAGTACAAACGCTTATTACAAAGATGAGCCGGCTAATCGATTCTTCAACATTGTAGATTTTGTTATGTGAATTATGTGAACCATTAAAATTGTAAAATTGTTTATTTATAATTTAAATGAGACGATTCCGATCAGATAAGCTTATAAAAACAGACAAAGCTTTCAAATAAGTGTCCATTCCCAATATAGAACGGGAGCGAGAACATTCGCATATCGTTGATGGTAACTCTACCATTGTCAATCAACCTTGACTTACATAATTGATAATTTGAACATAACGATCCCGTGCGATAAACGATTAAATGACAAAATAGCTATTGACCTTATACAAGGAGCATTCACACAATTCGATAACTGTATAAAATAGTGTGATATGTTAATGTCACGCATCTCCAACTATCATTTATTTTCAAGGTAAGCGCATTGATGGGCGATCAATCATTTCGGATTATACGTTATCAATCAAGTGTTAATTGGGTGTAACATGGCCCATTCACATTTGCATCACGATCGATCTTGCATACGTTTGCATAAAACATTAGTTAACCTAAAGCCAAAGGTGCGTGTGAATATGTTAAGATTAGTCTCATATGTAATGAAATCGAATTTTTGTCGTAACTTCGATCTATTTCTCACTATGTTCAATTAATATTCATTTTCATATAAGAGCCAGGACAATGACATGAAGTATTTATCAGAAATCTGCATACTGCTAAGCTGTCCATTTTGTAATATGAATTCTATCCCTTATTTAGTGTGATCGACTACATATCTATTACCTTACAGGCATGTTTTATTATACATAAGTTAGAACGAACAAACAAACACAACTACGTATAGTGTCCTAGATTCCTAAACTATATTACTCTACAATAATTACATACAATCTTTGTATTAAATTTTATAATGTATCTCACGATAATCTAAATGTTATGTCATCACACACGATGCAGGAAATTCTATATACCATTAGATGTTTTACATAATAGCAAAACTTTGCTTAATACATTATTAAATTTAATAATATAGATAAGCTAAGCTAAAAGCCCATTAACGTAGCAATTTCGTTGTTCCAGGTATTGTAATGACTTTTCTTTTAATGTAATCAGTTAAGGTGCGATTTCCAATATAACTGGATTAAAAACGATATATTTAACGATATTGCTCAACCGCTTTATTTTAAGAACGCGCTTCATAACGAAAACGACTCATTCCTGTCCCTTCTAATCTCAGAACTATAATAATTATATGGAACAATAAACTATTCATAATGATCTCAAATCATGGTATAATGCCGAATACAATTGGTTTGGCACGTCTTACGATGGTTCATCGGAAATAAAGTCTAATGCACACTAATGAAACGGGACATCGCAAATACATATTATATACTTTAACTTTGATGGCAACGTTATAGATTCTAAATTTTAACTTTAGCATATATCCATTACAAAAATAAAACCGGTGTATAAACGACGAAGTTGTCTGTGAACACACAGAAAAAGAATATATCTGAGTATTTCGAGTTCAGTAACCTTTGATTAAACACAAATGATGCTGTTTTGTGGATTATAAACAATTTAAATTGGGATCTTGTTAATCCTTGATTTCACATTCTACAAAAACCTTTATAATACTTCTGTAGTAATCGAGTTATTATACTTCAAAGACGATGACTGATGACGTCGTCACCGTTCTGAGAATGCTTTTCATTTGTCAAGGTTATTTTAAATGTATTTTGAGTTTGAGAGGTTTAGTGATGTCATATAAATATCATTTATACAGAAAACGTTTTAAAATTAAGTGACCAAGTCTAAAAATCATTAACACAATTAACTATTTACGTAAACAACAATGCAAGTTACGCCACACAACAAGAAGTTCAATAATCATAACATTGTGGCTTTTTTCGCGCGCTTTTCGTCCGCCATTTTGTGAGAACGCGAAAGTGGAAAGTCACTATTGTCAGTGTCTCGGGCGCCAGCAATGCTCTTTCTATGTGAAAACTTGGATAACAACCACGATT
Source organism: Pontia daplidice (assembly GCA_963693355.1). Taxonomy (NCBI): domain Eukaryota; kingdom Metazoa; phylum Arthropoda; class Insecta; order Lepidoptera; family Pieridae; genus Pontia; species Pontia daplidice. The sequence goes on from CAVNZL010000141.1 coordinate 6,360,574, forward strand.
ACTGTACGATAATCAAAAAGATTCAATCATTTTTCTCATTTAATTAACTTTCTTACCGACTTGTCATGGTGGTTCAGAGGCCATGAATGTTACGATATTATAGAGTACGTTATCACATACGAGAATGTTGAGGCAACAACAACAAATCTTAACACCTGCAATTCAGTATACAACATAGTTCACCAAATTAATTACATTCCAATTATGTAAGTTTGAATAATCATTAGTGTCAAATAAGCAACAAATAAGGAACTATGCAAATGCCATCATCTCATACTACATATATATTAAACGCGAAAATTTATCTATATGGATGAATGGTAACTCTTCGCGTAGCTCTTTTACGTAAAAACACTGAATGGAAAATATCTAAAAATCTATCTATATAATATTAAAAAAAAACTATAATATATCTAAAAAATATCTAATCTTATGTCTCAGATGTTATACATTATTGCAAAAATAAAACATAACTACAATAAAAAATTATAATTTATATAAAATGCACATGAGACAAATTGCAACGTATCCTAAATATGTAATGGATGTCTACTAACGATGAACGAGAGAATATTAAAATATCACGTTATCAGCTAAAATAAACTTATAACGTAAAAAGTACTCAGATTCACTTCTTCCTAAAGGTACCCTGAATCGCATAGATAATGAATGAACCTGTATAAAACATGCCAAATTCGTCTGCCAATAACACTTTCACACATTACCAGTCAAAAAGTTGAGGTCATAGGTGAAGTCAAACAGTGGAATTTCACAAAATCAATCATGTTAATTGCGGGAAATAACGCTTTATGAATATAAGTTCGATAAAAACATTTAAATTATTTGATAAAGCCATGATCAATGTATGCTAAATTATCTCACACACAACATTTTTATCTTGATTTTAAAATTAACTACGATTACTCGAAGTAAACTACGATTAACTTCAAAGTTGTTTAAGTATTACTGTTCACAGCTGTACGTTATCGAAAGTAAGATCTGATGACGTAACGGTTAATAGATTTTCCCAACTAGAATCCATAACATGGAAAATTTCTGCCTTGGATTTTCCTTCTATAACAATAGGGAGGCAAACAGGCAGGAGTCTCTGATCATAAATGATAAAGCTGCCCATGGACATAACAACGCTCGCAAGTGCGTTGCCGGCATTTCAGGTGCTCTTTCAATTTTACATGTACATTGCAGATGAGTTATCAGTTCTTTGAATCAGGTTAGCGCCAAAGGTAATAATTATATATATGTCAAATGAAATATTTACATTACTTTCTATATTATACATATAATAAATTTATTATTACTACCATTGTTAACTTTTTTGTGCACTTGACGAAAACGTAACAGAAGATTTTATAATAATAATTACACTTACATACATTTAATTTTATTTCTCATGATACTAATGTTGACTGTACCGAGGATCGAACCCGAAACCCTCTGTTTGGCAGACCGGCATGGTGACCATTACGTCAACTGGGTCGTCAAATCTTTGCATAATTTTTGCTGCTGATAAGTACATCTTACAACACGTGATAATAGAATGTCAGGAAGTGTTTGGAATCGATATATAACTGCGAAGGTGACAAAACAAAGACCTGCATTTGACAGATGCATTTCGATATGAAATGATGAAATTCTATGACGAATATCTTAACATACTAGACAAAATATAATAGTCAGAAGAGAAATTTCTGCTACCGATAATTTATTGCCGTCCTTTATCACGCAGGCTTATTAAAAAAATTTTACAAACGCAATAAATAAATGTGTAGTAGGTCTTTGAAACTTAACCCATTTTCCCCTAACTAAACGTATTATCATGCGTCACCAAGAACTTTTCCACTACTTTATAAAGTATAAATTAAAAAAAAACAGTTCGACTTTATAAAGCATATTAATATTTAGAAATGTATCCACGAACAGCTGGCGTCTCAATGTCGGCCCAAACAACAATATTATTAGTTATGCAAATGCTACTAGTCTGTGCGATATTTCTGTCCATCCATTAATCAAACCGATACTGCTCTTTACGACACCGGTAAGTGTCCGGCGATTCCGTTTTTGCCTAAATATTTGGCGCCATAAAAGAATGCAAATCAAAATCTATCTTAATCACACTGCTTTAAAGTTCTAAAACATTTAAAGTGGTATAGACCGGTCCTTAGGTAAGGTTTGGTAGTGTTAGGGGACTTTGATCATTGTGTATAGAGCATAAGGTCGTATACAGGTTATATGATACCGGCTTTTCGTCGGGTTTTCCGCCGGCGAAGTATTCGACCGGCCGCGGCATCCGAAGAATGCGGAGACGGCATAAAATTTTGGCATATTTGGCCCCTATATTAATTAACATCACACCGCGTCGGCGCCTGCATATTAAAAAGCTTAATCTAACTAATTAGTGCGATACAAAATAATAGCAAAAAACATCCTTATTGTTTTTAGGTAGAGATCGCTTTATATTTTATTACAACCAACGTACTACTACAAATGCATATATTTCTATCAATTGTACTATACAAGATTATATTCTAGTTTAGAATCCAAATACAACAAAAAACAAAGGTAGAGGAGCCTTACAAACATATGAACATAACATAACGACGCAAGAATTTGACAAATAAAAACTTAATTATGTCTTTTAATTATTAATAGAATATTATATATTTAACTCATTAACGGTATAAAAACATAATATTTTTACAGCGTATCATAAAATTTATGATTAATAATTAAGACGTCAATTATAAATACTTTATCGTTAACATATTATTTTGAATATTTGTGAATTATTAGAATTATTATACCATTTTTTTTAAATCTCTTCGAAAATTCGTCAAGTTGAGACGTATCCCACAATCGGTAAAACATTCACTATCTCTGAGAATATCACCGTACAATGTGAAACCGTTTAATTTATCAATACACTATATTCTAAAGAATTATACGATCCAAAGTAATAATGATCAGGGGTTTAAGACTGTTTCGTCTGGCTCTCAAAGTCCTTCGTGCTAGGCAATCAACTTCTTTAAGTAAAATATATTGCCATTTGCCGAACTAAATCTTGTTGGAAACTTTTGACATCCGCTAATTAAAACATTTCAAATGAACGTTGTCGCTGGACGGATACCTACGTTTCCCTTTGGTTTGTCGATCGTCGGGATCGTTCACATCACTTTCTATGGCAACCTGTTCTTACATTGATTACTTTTTATATAACTTTTACTTTATAATTTGTAATTGATAAGTTGTACAACTAGTGAGCGCTCCAGCCTCCTTGCCCAGCAGCTATATTATTTACAACTAGCTGATCTCCGCTATCAAGAGTCGTTATGGTTACTATATCTTCATAAATCAATTTACATCTTATACTAATAAAGCAGAAAAAAGTTAGTGCGTTAGTGGTTTAAAATGTTGTTCAGTGCGCATCTTTACTTATATCTTGCATATGGAGATATGCGCGATATTTCCTGAATTAATAAATATAATATTGTAAATTCCATTCAGTAGTTTACACATTCGTCTAAAGATAATGTATGATATGCGCTTTCGATCAAAATAACGAACACACCCTTAAGTTGTGACATCACCAGATTATATCTTTTACTATTATCTTTGAAACAAGTATTGGGATAAAGATATGTTAAATTATACGATAAAGGAGAAAATAGATTGCAACAGAGAACTGCTTTCCACATGTTTAGAACGTTGCGAACGTTGCGTTTTTTATGTCGTGCATGTCAATGAAGCTTTCAAATTGGCGAAGATTTTATTAGTCAATGTTTAGGCACAGCTGAATTAGTGACAAACTGTGGAAAAAAATTGACACCAAACAGTCTGAGAAATAATTGCACACAATTATACATACACTGTATGTGTGTACGCAGACCGGTATACATTTCCAGGTATATCTATTTAAATTACGTTATAAATTGAAATCGAAATTTCGATTACGAAATGCAGAAACAATTGAGTTATTTTCCACGCGTCTAGATTTAAATAATTCGATAATGGCCGAGATGTTTTTGATACTAATAAAATTTGATTTTTATTATAATTTTATTTGAAATAGTAACAATTTATTAAAATAGCAGCCAATAACGAAATGAATCTCAGAGTTTTATTTCGATGATATTACTAGTTTCACATACTTACCCCCACACGAGGGGCATTCCTGTTCTGGGTGACGTACTCTTCCATGGCAAATGGTTAACAAGATTATTTTTTACAAGAACCCCTCAAATAGTGTTCCAAAAGCATATACATTATAATACACCTCAGATTCTGCTGCATAGTTGAAAATATTAGTTAGGTACCTTAGTAGCAAGCACGACTTTAAATAGCAGATGTGTAAAATAATATGCAAATCTTATTTTACTATTTAAACTCTGCACTCCTTGTTAATCAAACGTAAGAGCTGCTATTTACATGGGTCGTCGCACTGTCATTACCGATATGCTTAGGGAAACCCAACAAACGGGACGTACGCGGATCTTTACATCCAAAGAACGTAAAGAGCCGAAATTGAAGGAAATTCAAAGAGCAACCGAAGAGAGAAACCTCTCTGACAATTACACATGTCAATATAAAATTTCAAGGATTATTTTTTTCAAAGCGTCAAACTTTAATTGTTATTTTTAGTTACCAATACATTAATTATCCTTTGCTAATATCGGTCACTCTATAAAACTAAAATTTTTACTGTGTATTTAACAGTGTATATCTATAGCAAAAATAAATCAATGTATTGCAGTAATAGGTAAACAACCATACATCTGTACCTACCTAATAAGGACAACATACTAAAAACTAAGATAATTCAAAACATGTTTTACGAGGTTTTTCTATTACAGCAAAACACGGTCCGTGTAATTACATCAAATCTTGGTAAAAAAAGTCATTTGAAAACATATGATAATCATCGGTGTTCATGATACAAAAACGTTTCTTTAACAATTCAAGCGGATACGCTAAGGTCATTAGGATAATTGATTAAATATGAAATAACAGGCCGCAACTAATAAGACGTAACGTACTCATGCACGTAACGAGTACGTACATGAGTACGATTTTTGGCATATGATATACACAGCTATTCAAAGCAAAATCAGCGATGGAGCGAAAAAACTTACATATCTACGGCTGAATGTTAATAATAGATAGCATCTGAGGAAGTTTATAGTAGTGAGACGTATTTGCACTTTTTAATTTATGATCGGTGACTTTATCTCAGAAAAATTATCTGATATGAATTATATGCATTTAATAATAAGAAAGTGATATAATAAGAGCTTTCTGTTGAAGCGGGCACAGCTAATAAATCTATTGAAGTCTGAATGTTTTAAAGTGTATATACTCTTAAATGTGACAAAAATGCAATTAAAAATTTAAATTATGAAGCGCACAAATGCGGTAAACGCTTTGCATAACTCGGTGAGCGTGAAAATTTGCATCTGGAGGTGCTAAATATACAGTAATTAGAACAAGGTTCGGATTGCGACATACTATGAGAAATTATACAAACTGACCGACGAATTAAAGGTTATTAAGCATTTTACGATAGTTTCATACTTTGTTGGTTCCGTTATGAGGGCTCAAAACACTAAAACACGTATTAAATCACCGACATCTCAAAAATCTATCGATCTTTAAAAGATTGACACTAATATGTATACTGCAAACATATATGACCCAAAAACTGCGCTGATTCGAGTTATCGCCTTCCATGAGATCTTTATTGCTCTAAGACTGAAATTCTAAAGTTGAGTTATAAAACATATAACCTTTTTATAACTGTTCCACAGGATGTATTAACAAGCAATTATAACATTATGGAGTTGCAAATGCGAGGAATGAAGTGTGCATTTTAACTGTCAATGTCAATACTAACTCGGGACTAATAGATGCTGAGCGCTTTGTAACTAGTCTAGGCTCTGGGAAATATCAGCATAAAATAACTTTTTTACAGCCTAGCTTTTAAGAATAAACCTGTTATAATCACAATAAAATTTTCTTGTTATGTAATCTTTAGTATTATACACTCAATTAACCTAGTCAGTTAGTATAAGAAATTAATGTCTATACCGATAACAACCTCAAATTCTTTAAAAAGAGAGTCTCCCTCAAGGCTGGGCAACACAATCACTTATAAAGTGGGTGTGTATGCGACGATTGCCATTTCGGCTAACCCGCCGGCTCGTTCACCACCCAATTTATAAAAAAAAAACCATAATTAATTACTATAACCTTCACAGCTCCAAATGTATAGTAATAAGCCCAAATTCAAGGTAATTTATCAAGAATGAAAGGAATGTAAAACGTTTGAAACGAGTCTCAAATGACGTCAAATAGTTAAGACCCATCGGGGACCGTATAATCGAAACACAAACAAATATTCAAAACTAGTTGGCGCCAGCCGACGACAAAAATATCGTTTAAGCGTTTTTTAAATCAATCATTAGAATTTAAAATAGCCTTTTAGAATTCGTTGATTTTCGATATTTCTCAAGTCAATAATTATTATTTCCTCTTGATATCGATGGATCTAATTGATGAACGTAAATTGGATTCTTTTGTACCCGTTACGGCAATCAATGATGAATATTTCAAACATTTAAAAATACAAATAAATAAAAAAGCGAACCACACAGTAAAAGACACATTTATAAGAACGTATAAATACTAGAAAGACGTTTAATTTTTCTTTTGTTTTTATATTACCCTAGTAAAGTTGTCTTTCATAAATTTAAAAAAATAGTGTAATTACACTTATTAAAATTCAAAACCAAATCGACAACTCACAAAACATCCTCAATTCTTAGTTCTATTACTAAAAAGCTTAAACTAAAAGTTCACGACATTTTACCTACTCATACGTAATATTTGATCTGAACTTTCGAACCACGTAATTACCGGTCTCATGTGGTCTATCTTATATAATATTTATGGAGTTACACATAATTTTCTTTATTAAGCAATATTGTAATGTAAGTTTATCTGTAATAAATAAAAATCTTTTCATCACACTCTACTCATACGAATCAAGACTGTATCGGATCTTGTAACTTGTTTAAGCTGTAAGGGCAGCTTGCACAAGAACTGTTAACTTAATAAATGAATTTAGAACTAATAATGATAAATCCGCTGGCTAAACATAACACAGTTTTGTAAAATATAACTGAACTTCATGTAAAGCTGGTGGTTCTATGTAGTAAACCTAAAATATATCTTGATAAACAAGTAGCCCCACGATTACAATTGATTAGACCAGTGTTTTTCAACCTTTTTCATGATGCGACCCCCCCTGGTATAAAAAAAATATTTCGCGACCCCCCTTGACCTTCGGTTTTTTAACATGTATGTAGGTGTATGTTACAGTATTACCATTAACAATATTAATTATCTTTAATTTTGTTTTTTTTTACTAAAGTACCCATTTTTTTCGACCTCTGGCGACCCCCCTACAGAAGCTTCGCGACCCCCAGGGGGTCCCACACGTTGAAAAACAAGGGATTAGACAATAGAAAGATAAATCTGTAATTGTAGACGTGTAAAAAAATAAGAAATTTTGTCCAAAAAAAATTTGCGGTGGACCACCCTTAACATTTAGGGGGGATGAAAAATAGATATTGTCCCATTCTCAGACCTACCAAATATGCATACAAAAATTCATGAGAATCGGGAAAGCCGTTTCGGGGGAGTTTAACCACAAACAAAACACTTGAATGTTATATTTTCTGGACAATGGAAACGCCATATGATTTTTGTTTATCAGTTATCGCGTAAGTAAGTAGCAATGTATGCTATAATAGTTAATATCTTAAAACCTAGTAATTACCATAAAAGCGTCTTCTATCTCGTACGAATAAACTCAACGCTCATATTAATTCAAATTAAAAACAATATTTGTTTATAAGATTCGAGGTAGCATTGAACTCGAATCACGGCTTAGCCTCAATAAAATACGATAAGGTATACTTAAAACACATCGAAATTGATTGCATAATTTAATTCAGCAGACGCCGGACGCGACTGGTTCGGCGCCTGCGCATCAACCCGGATCCAAGGTTTGAATTTAATCTTGATCACCTATATAATCAGATAAATCTTTTCAAAAAGGGAGAATACTATTGTTTTTCATCCACTTTTATGAAACACAATTTCGTTTGTTGTGTGGTGGAAGATAGAATTATTGTTTTATTAATACGTAGTAGAGCTAGAAGAAGGCTTTAGGCTACATAACATTACGACACTATCAATACTAGCAGAGCGTTCGTTTAATGAATGTTGCTAAAAACAAATTTAACTTTTACTGAATTTGATTGCAATGAGTATCTTATCAACGTAATGAGCGTGTTAAGAGTACGCATAGTTTTCTTAATTAACACGGGTGAAAATACCAGTAATGACGTAACGATCAAATTTCAAGGAGTACTCTTTGGTTGACGCGTATTTTTTTAATCATAATATAATTAAAGCTAGTTATTTTTTGTTACATTGAAGCGATTGCGCATTTATCTATACACCATAACTTGGTCAACATCTTTGTTCTTTATCTATTTACGCAACACAATTGTACAACTTTTCCTCATTCCGCAAAGATTTGCTTTTAAACGACCAACACGTATTTACGATTATTCATTTAGTAATTTTAGGCTTAGTTAAGAGATAGACGAGTCCAATATAAAAGAAAGCTTCTGGGAGCTTTATAATGGTCCGTAGTTTTCAACCTTCATTTACAACATATATTAAGAACGTATAAATAAGCTACAGGTATATAACATATATAGTATATAAATAGTTACATAATAGTTACAGCCTAGTTACAGCCTAGTTAAATAAGAGCAGAGTTCGCAAACATCTAATACTATATATGAATCGAATGCTGCCTCAGCTTTATCATAAGTTCAATATTGAGTTTATTGGATTTTTTATACATATAAAAGCACAAATATTTCAATTAATCAGTATTATAACAAAAAGCGGGGAATCACGCTGGCGAGGTGGCCACAGCGAAGCGCCATCGTGTCGTGGAATGCGGTACGACGCGACGAAGACTCGGTACCAATAAAATAATGCCGGGATTTGATTCTCAAGCAATTATTAGGCCAGTCTATATAAGCCGTAGTGAGGACTAAATAGGCATTATGAAAGAGCTATTAACATAACTCGATCATAAAATTACAGCTAGAATGACGAACACGTATTTTTGTTCTCATAACCGCACTCAATATGGATTTATCAATATTTGCTTAGACAATTACGCGTTCACTACACTGCTGATGTAAATATCGCATCAAGGCATAAATTGAGTCATCTTTTAATTTAATATCCCAAAATATTTTACTCAAACTATCAGCTAACTCGAATGATAAAATAACAAAGTTAAATTCATTGACACAAAACTTTAATATGCAAAGAACTAAATAAAGACAAGTGTCCAAAATAATAATATGAAAAAGTTCGCAGCACGACAATAACGAACTAATTCATTTCGGTACTATCCTTCAACATCTTAACAAATGTCGAGACTGGAATTGAACCTGGACATTCACGCTCGGTGTATATTTACATATGATTATAATTTAAGGCTTAATTATTTAATGCAGTTCGCACAACTGTTTAAATAAATTACTTCAAGTTTATCAACTAGATCATTGTTTTACAACCTGTTGTTGTAACCCCCCTGGGGGGTCGCGAAGCTTCTGTAAGGGGGTCGCCCGAGGTCGAAAAAAATGGGTACTTTAGTAAAAAAAACAATATTGCTAATAGTAATACTGTAACATACACATACATCATGACGAAAAATCGAAGGGTCAAAGGGACGCGAGATTTTTTTTTTAGGGGGTCGCATCATGAAAAAGGTTGAAAAACACTGAACTAGATAATAATGAACACACGAACGCAGCTTTCACAAAGTCTGGATAGATACAGAAACAATGCGATTGTCATATATATATGATATAAATGTTATGTAACAAATAAATAACCAGTTCCGTTGTAAACAAAAAAACGCATCGGTGCGATAACCTCATCACCACATAGTGGGGTAATCCCAACCGCATTCCGTTCAAATTGGTACATCAGATCCGGGATTGTATCAGGGGTTTGTTTGATATACATTAAACAATAAAATTACAAATATTGTCAAAAATATAAATTATATAGATATGTATATTAATTTACCTATTAGTAACTGAAACTTTGATATTAGTTTAACAAAATTACAGGAGTCGGAAAGTCGAATCGCATCAAACAAACTCGTAACCCAAGACAAATTCACTTTTAATTAAATTCATGGCACATGTTTTATGGCAACCGAATATTGAAACTTAACGTGAAACTTTTATACGTTTGATTTAGGTGTATACTGTATCGTATGGAAGTTATGCAAATTGACACAGCGACCTTTGGAGGACGACGTATGCGATAACATTCAAAATAATCGTGGGAGATCGAAGAATTTTTTTATTGGAAACGATCTCCTTCTTCTTGTCGTGCCACTTTATGACTAAAGGTTGGCTGTTAACAATTTAAATCGTCGGGAGCCTTGCGCTAAACGGAAGAGCTCCACTCCCTTATATTTCGCAACCACGACTTCTTCCTCCTGCCAGGCCGTCTCCTGCCCTGTACTTTTCCCATTATTAGTAATTGCAACAAACTGTATAGGTCGTGACGCAAAATATGCCCTAGATAAGCGACTTTACGCTTCTTGACGGTCTGCATAAATTTACGCGTCGACCCAATTTGTTGGAGAACCCTGTCATTCGACACTTTCTGGATCCAGCTGATGCGAAGCATGCGACGATAGCACCACATCTCGAAGGCTTCGAGGCGCTTTCTAGTGTCTTCTTTGATAGTCCATTGGAAACCATAAGGAATATCAAATTGGAATTCGTACAATATTAACAAATGGCTACACGCATAATACTTCAATAACACGTAACGGTAACTTAAGTCTAAATATTGCATTAATCAACAAGAGATTGAAATATTTATAGATATGACCGAAAGTCTTTGCAATAGCGAAATATTTGCAGAATACACAAATAGAATTCTGAATAACTATAGTACTTAATCTCTAAATAGTAAATTAATCAAATTCATTTCAATTAATTGACGTTAGTCAGCTGTGTAATATAAATAGATTATTTACATCAATGAGTAAACTAAATGACTAATATGATCCGAAATAATATTTCCTAGTACTTACTGAAATCGTCGCAAAGACGAGATGGACTAATCAAACCATTACACAGGAAATTATTTTTAATATTTTAAATATGCCATCAAACATGTATAGAAAGCAATGATTCTAAAATCTGAAGATTTCCGAATGCCGAACTAAAGAATATTTAATTTTACGAGGTCTGTTTAAAAATAACTCTGCTACGAATACTTTCCAAGGACGCGTGAGTCGTTGACACGGAACAAATGTATCATGCGCGGACGCATTATTATAAAAGTATATAAAAAAAAAATATTCCGAATTCCAAAACATGAAATAATACCCAATAACACCTATTTATAATATCAGCGTCACATCGTATTGGCGCCGTAAATTCAACCGTTAATCAAACAAAATCCTAATCTGTAGCACCAGGATCTTCGATCCTGTGTGCGTCGCGCGGCCGTAGATGTTTATTTGTGTGCGTATTGTGCGCACGCGTCTACTGCGCCGTATTTACGCTCGCGCCCCTACCACCGCGGCCACTCATGAGCCGCGCGACTCGACGAACACACGTACACCCCCCCACAGCCTGTGACCATCGGAGACCACAAGAATCCCAGTTGCTCCCAGCATGTGCCAGTGTTTAAACGCAAGTGAAAACAATTTGTGAAGTGACTGTTATGTGCTAAGGCACCAAAGTGTAAAACCGTCGCAGCCTCAACCGTTATCAGTTAAAGTAAGCCTGTGTTTTATATATTGCTAAGAGTTACAACCCCCGACCCAGATCACACGGAGTTAAGTGTTAACAATGTAAATCGCAAACAATATATCTGACACGACTTTTGATGTTTCACAGAACTGTTTGGCATAGGCGACTCAATGACGAACGTATAAAAGAAACACCTATGAGAAAATGCAAACAAAGTGTTTTTGACTCATTGCGCAAGGCTATTTATCATTTGAATAAGAATATGTTGAATATATTGAAATGCCGGTAAATTACCTCGTGTCAGTCTACCAATGTCCAACAAACAAATAAAAAAGGTTTAATCATTACGAACGCTTTTTCTAATTGTTGCTTAGATTATTTTTAACCTTTTCGTAATGTTAAATATTGACATGCATTGGTTTTTCATAAGCTACGTGCGAACAAGGTCGTGGCTTTAATGTCGAGAAAAACACGTTACACTGTTAGAACTCAGGTATTTGCGATAACAAATCCTAATCGAATGGAATTTATTATAAAAAACAAGCGACGACACAATACTACAACAACATCCGCGTAGCGGTACCTATATTATAAAAACTCGCCGCATCATCTTCGACTATAATATCTCTCAAGTTAAATCGTTATGAACACACAAAAATGACTTCTATTCCTATAAAAATATGTAGTACAACATATAGTTTAAACGTTTGTATAATTAATAGGTATCAATCGCCGACTAAACGTGCTTACATCACGTAAACTTTAAGGTTTGCATTCGCTATCGACACGATGAAAGTGGTACAGATCAACCAAAGTAGTACAAAAATATTGCATAACAAACCGCACATATAGAAAATATTCGTACAATTATTATTTCGCACGAGGAAGTGTCGAAATTTGAATATTCGCAAATAAATAAAAACGAACAATTTCAAACGCGGATGTCGTTATAAAACGTGAGACATTTAAAGTTTCCACGATATTAGCTAGTTTACAATTCTTTATAACAAAAAGTAAGTGGGTCATTAAAACTGCCGGACAAAATTGCTAATAAAATTCCACTCGAAAAAAGATATAAGTTAAAGATATGAGAACAAATGTGTGTAACAAATTAACTTAAGAAGATAAAAAATAAAGGGTAGCCGCAAAGAGCATAGAATGTCGCCTACCCATCTATGGTACTGCACTTGATGACATAACAGTCACCTGCGCCAGCCTTAATTGTCATCGCAACCTTCCTTCGTCATAAATGCGACAACTATGATTCAGAAGTTTAAAAGGAATTTATAGATGTTATTAATAATGAGAAGGTTAACTGGTTATAGATTAAAGAAATCCCGTAAATGGCGTTTCTGTGTCAGTTTCGCATCTCTTTTTCTAATATGAACTTTAGATAGAAAGAGAAATACTAGTTCTGGCACTAGAATAAAAAAATTAAACTCTGCTTTCTATGCTCAATAGTTTAAACTCGCTCTTCGCGTTTAGAAGACCACGACGCAGGCTTAAACGATTTCAGTGTTTCAGTCTTAAAACATGAAATGCAAATAATTGAATCCTGCATGGCGATAATTCCAAATTACGTCATACGTAAATCCGCAAAGTGAATCCGGCTCGCGTCGTGATGGACACGTTATCGGCGGGATGAAACCCAACGGACTAGAACGTTTCAAACGCAAGGTCTGTGAAAATGAAAATACAACAATAAGATTCGTGTGTAGCAACGCAATTGTCACCGGTTCTCTTACAAACAATAGACTAATTTCTCATCGTTTACGTTCAAGCTTCGTCAAACTATCAGGTCTAGTTTATTTGAGTTATGTCTCCTTGAACGTAATTAACCAGAGATACAATCAAAACGGCCACTCGGAACTCGTTGAAATTACAAAATTTACTATTATACTTTAGCTTTCGTCGTACCACGAAGGACTCGGGTGCAATTTAAGGTTGCCTTAGCGCCACGCTCCGAAAAACATCAAAGTAACGCCCAAAGCGTTGGAAAAAATTTTGAAACTCATTGCAAAAGTGCTCGTATTTAACAACGTAGTAGCTGATACCATTATCTAAAATCAACTAATTGCCGCTTTCCACACTGAGTCTTCGCGATCGAACATTGCAATATTGTGTTAGTATTTTGCACTTACCGATATGTAACAATAAATCTTACCTGTAACAAAGCAAAGCACATTTGTTAACATTTAAATTAAAACAAGGCAAATAATTGGTCACGTAAACGAGACCGTATTAAATTTGTTTTGCAACTATGTGAAAAGCACGAAAATCTCTAGATGCCGTAACAGCAATTACAGACGTACGACATAAAATAACAAGAAACCATTACGCGGAAGATTACATACAATAACTTAAGCGTGGCCACTCTGTGAAATTACGACACAAAGAATCAAGAAAGTCGCAAACAAACAAAGAAAAGAAAGCGTGCATTTATTACAAAAGCGTAGCACGTATGGTAGCCATCGCGGTGCATCGTACGCATCTCCCATTAATATTATGAGCTAACAGTAAAGACGTAAGAAATCTATCCAAAAATGGTAACGTTTGCGTCAACCACCGCTCCCCTTTCCCATTATAAAAACGCTTGTGCACGTTTTGCATATTTTCGTTATTACAAAATTTCCTCAAATAAAATGGACGAAGGTTAAAGCCAACGCAGTGCGGAAAGCTTACGAAACTATGTGACCCTGAAAGTTAGAGTTATTAATCATTAACAATAGAGCATACGACAGATCATAATGCTTCATTCAGACCACTTTGCCACATGGCCGGAGAGCGGCGCGTGCTCAAGATTTAACAGTAAATATCGAATGTCAATATTTCGAACGACCTTTAACCAAGTCAGAACTTCCTATTTAAAATCATACATTCAAATGCCATTTACATGTATGGAAATAAACAGACAAACGAGCAATCTTACTGAAATAAGCTATAATTTCTGCAATATATTCATTAAATCACTCTCGTAATTCAAGTCTAGAGTTGGAAACTACAGCCAAGAATTCTCACATTAGACACAAGGTTGCGCGATAAAGAACATAGTTTCAACTATTATCTAAACATCGAAGGGATTATAATGGGAACCAGCTAGATGACATAAGACCTAGACCTAAAGTTGCAATAGTAAACAAGTTACAAGATGGTATTTCGCCTTGACCGACGGCGACAATCGCAAAGAAAACCGTGACAGTATTAGCATTATACAATAACAAAACCAAATCATAACACGATTAATGAAACAAAAACATTCTGTATGCTTCACAGAAATAATTAATAAACTGTATAGGAGAACATGCGTAAGCGCTTGACAATACTTTATCAGACTTGTCAATCAACATTAAACCAATTCATGTTCGCGTTGCAAATCAAATTTATTTCTACGGAAACTAACGGAGGTAATTACTAGTATACATCCCGTCAATAATGATTGATTTTATACTAGAAACCGTTATTTGTATTAATCGTTCGTTTCTAGTAAATTCAGTTACCAATGCCAGACGATTTGCTACGATTTCGAAAGCGACAATGCATATGTGACAAGTCAAGCAATCCATTGAACCTCGATTAATTTTGTTACAAAATCACTTATACGACTTGCGGTGCCACAACTTGTCCACGTGAATCGCCGCTGGCGGTAACTTACCTCATTAACTTATACCTAAGATATTAAAAACTCAGCTTTCCGCAACCTCAAGGAGAATGCTGTATGTAATTATTATTTGTACCGATTTGTCGAGACTTGAGACCCTGCCTTTGTCATTACGTAAATTGCTACCTTCAATACGTATGGACGTCACTATCCTATTCTAAACTAGAGATTTAAAAAAACGCATTTTATTCGCATTATAACAGAGGTAGAATAAACCGGGTTTTTCAAATCGTTTTAAAATATCCTGACAGCCAAATTTGGCTAACAAAAGGCCATTGGAAAGTTGTAATCGACAAGTATTGAATACTAATTACAGTAACGTACTGTTTCTCAATACTATAGCCAAATGTTTATTCGTAAATTGTGTTTGAATGTTGATAAGTCATATTTAAATACGATTGTATAGCATTTAATATTGAGGGCGAAATAAGAGTCTGCCCGTAACGACCAGAATTTAAATTCACGTTTTGTGACCGCAAAATTTCGGGCACCTTGCTCGACAAGGCCATGAGACTATCGGTTAAATCTTTTCAATAAGGCGACCTGCATTCAAATTTGTTCAGTGGTTGTGTAACAATAAAAAAATTATCATCGAATTCTATATAGACCGTTGTCTGATATATACAATGAGACTATTGCATTTGTGACTAATAATCCTGAAAATTACAGTAAGAAATTACGCATATCCGATAAACGAGATACTTTTCAGAAGGTTAAAGTAATTTTCTTAACCTTTTCTGAAGGCATAATTAATTCTAGTTAAGACTGCGACATTTCAAATTAACTTTCACGTTTAAAGTTTCAATACACCACATTTTCAGTCAAGTCACAAAACAATCGCGTATACAAGGTTAACTAGTGTCGAAAGGATTCACAAGATGAGTCCTACAAAATGTCAAACTTCATTAAACATTTGCAGTGAACTTTTGTCGAGGATATTGCTAAACCAACATTCCACCATAGTTCTTATGACTCAGGTAGAATAACAACGTTAAAAATCCCATCACAATATAATTCTTGTTTCTTGTAATAAATAACAAAAACCAAAGGCCACGGCAACCAGCTGCGATTTCCATTCTGCGATATCAGTTTCAAAGGAACATTAAAATGTTAATAGAGCAAGTATACGCCCTACTATGTTATTATTAGATTGCATACCAAAGATCGAATTTTGTTCGCCTCACTTATCCGTGCAAAATCGCAAAGGCGCGCCTAACAAGTAATAAACTTTTTACTATTGTAATCGCTTATCGATCAAACCGATTAAAGTTTAATCAAGCTGATATTAGTTTCGAAAGACTTTCATTACATTCAATCTTATGTGTATAACTTTTTTCTAAATCAACGTTTCACAACAGTAAAGAGCAACTAGTTAGTTCGTTCACGAGCGAAATAATGCAGGTGACGAATTAGTGCGAATGCGATTCGCGGCTCAAAACAATTGTGTCGCAGCCCCGCGGCCTTCCTGTCTGGGCTCGTTACTTGTTAATTTCCAAATTAAACGCTTGATTCTCAATGCCAGCAGGGTCTGAGTTGGTCTGCTCGAATTCATAAAAAGGCGAGTGGTCGCGCGCCGCACCTCAGTGCACTATCTACTCGCTGAGGTTTTTGTCTACACTAATCCTTTCACTTAATGCGTTCATGACCGAGAATGCCGCGCGTTATTAACAAATTAATACTTAGATAAGTTTATATTTAAGGCTATTTAGTGTTGTGGGGTTAAGTGTGGGTTACTAATGTGTAATGTACTTCTTTTCAGATGGTGAGAGGGGCGACGTTAGTGCTGACGCTAGCACTGACATGCTGCACAGTATATTGCAGCGTCCTAGTTCCGACATATGTCTTGCCGCCTGACTCGTTCGTGCGCGATCAGCGATCGCTGGCGTCCACATCGGATTCACATACTGCAGAATCACAAAGGACGATCAAACGCCTAATCGGTGGACACATAAAAATTAAACCCGAAAAGGATCACGGAAGCCCGAAAAATTCCATTATTTTTAATGAGAAAAGTGAAAGTGGGAAATTCGCGGGCGTGATCGCGCCGGACCAGCCGGGCGGCAACGTGGGCTGGAACCAAGGTATTTGGGATGATGGTATGCTAATGTCTAGCGCCGGTGAAGGAAAGGAAACTAAAAAGATCAAAGAGGACGACGAAGATAAGAAAACGCTGTCTGATCAGGTGGCTGAAGGAAAATATGGACTAATTCAGAATGAATTATTTTCAAAGACGCCAAAACGGCCAGGCATATTAAGTTACGAGCCAAACTCTGAGACTAGATCGAAAGATAATTTACAAAACTTAGGAGGTCTAAAGAAAGATGAAATTTGGTTAGCCGAGGACCATCTGTTAGTCCTAAAAGGGGGATCATTCCCCGAGCACACAAATGAACCAGAACAAAAAGTATGGCCACCCATAGACAGCTACGAGGCGCCTAGAAGGCAAGTAAAACTACCAGAAAAACCAAAAGTTCCACCGCCCTTTCCCGTTCGTCTCTCCGACGACGGACCGCTCGTCTTCCTTACGCCTAACGGCAGTGTCCCTGCGCCCATTTTCCCATCCTTCCCTGCGGGAGAAAGCGAAGGCCCTCTACCGCCACCGCCATTCCTTTACCCACCAGGAACGTTCGACTCCCCGAGTGCAAATCAGGGAAACACTACTACCGGGGGAGCGCCGTTGCCAGGTTCTCCGTTCCCATTCCTTCCCGGGAATGCGAGCGAAGGGGCATCCTCTTTCTTTGGCATCCCTTTCCTTGCATCCATGAACGGCTCTTTTCCAGAAGGTTTTCCACCGGGCACCGCATTTCTACCACCACCGAGCAACCAGTCAGACCTGTACGACGAAGACGACCCTTCGATATACTATCCGCCGCCTTACAATTTTTCTTATCGCAATGACTACAAGGGAAATGTTCCAGCGGGGCCTCTAGTACCTGGAATTATTCTTCCACCACCACCAGATTTCTTTGCGCCGCTTGAAGACATGGCAACAAAAGAAATTAAGACAACGCAGAATCCACCGACTAACACACAAACTAAGAGTACATCGAAGCGCCCTTCACCAACACCTGTAACTTTCAGAGGAAAGTACAAAGCTCGACTTACGACCACGGAATTACCAAAACCAACAGAAACTCCTGTAACTTTAACAACACCTTTGGCTAATGAAATTCCAACAACAACTAAAAACAGAAAACCGCAGCGAGTTCTACCAAACCGGCATCCTGTTAAGGTTTATAACAATGAAGCAGAAATTATTACGAGGCCTAGAACTGAGAGACCTGTGTACAAAACACGTACAAAACTTACTTCGAAACCACTTTCAGTTTCAGTAGTGTATGATTACCCAGAAGTATACGAGAATAAGCCAACGACTACAACACAAATGCCTAACGTACCGTACAATGTACCTGAAAAAGCGGTCGAAGAACATACCAGCGACATTTCTTCCACTCAAGTACCGTTACGAACATATTATTCAAACGTTCAAAACGATGAAGTGCCGACAACTAAATTACAACCGGTGTACAATAGAAAGCCGAATGAGAATGCTGTGGCTTCATTTTACTTCTTTGACGAACAACCTAAAACGAGACCTCCGGAAAGCAACTTTGATGGCCGATATTATTACCAAACTGTACCCAGTCAAGCTTCCTATTCTCCTAGACCAAATTCTAATCAGGAGTCTCAATATCAACAAGGTGTTGGCGTTGCTTACGGAAACTTTGACCAAGGTGATGCTTTCTTTTTATTTCCACAAAAAGAAGGGACTCGTACGTTCACTCAAGAATACTTCAGTATTCAGAAACCGCAACCCAATTATGTTCAACAGCCAAAAGCAAGACCAGACTCATTCTATCAACAAATCGCCGATATACAACAAACAATTGACTACTTTACAACAAAAAGACCTAAAGCCCATCGACCACATTCTAGTAAACAGAAGCCAATCGCATCACGGCCTGTTTATCAATACAGTTACGAAAGCAAGCCAAGACCGGAAAAACTAATATTCCGAGCACCGAAGCTTGATCCTGAACCTTTCCGTCCGATGGTCAGCTACAGCAAACCATTTAATGGCGATAATGAATTCAATGCAGTCACACCTTCCTCTGCGTCTGCAGGACATCACCAATATCTAGTAGAAAACGTTCAAATAAGCACAGAAGCTCCAACATCATCCAGATATTATCCAAAGACAAAATTAAGAGATGAAGACTATGAAGACTTACCAATCAAGGAGACTTTGCCCGTAAATCACAGAAATCAAATTCCGGTACAAAGTGGTAAACCAGTTCATCACGTAAACAGACACCCTAGTACTACTCCTAATCCAATCAACAACGGATACTACACAAAACATGACGAGCGATATATCGACGACTTCACAAAAAGTACATTTGACATATTCGGTCAAAAACTCGATGATGGGTCACGGGATACGCACGGTGTGGCTGTAACGCCACCTCTTGAAACCGTTAAAACGCCCATCGACAACGACATAAACCTTCAATACGCCTATGAAATCGTAGAATCACAAAGTCCTAACCCGCCTTCATTGCACGGAGACACTAATGTGAACAATAGGCATCCGCGGCCGCCTGTAAACCCAGACAGCGAACAGGTGCACCCCTCGCAAGCAAGCGCACAACTTGTGGAACCGCACAGTCCGCCATCGCTAGCAGGAGACACAGTGGTCAACGACAGATACCCAAGACCGCCTATACACCCGGACAGTGAGTTTATACCCATACCGAACCCCAATTATCGGCGAGGACAACAATATAGAGAACAACCACAAGAGCCTCAGTATACTGGTGAACAGTACGACCTGAATAGGCCATCGTTGGTTGGAGACACGGACGTTAACTACAGGAGGCCTTTACCGCAAATCAATCCTGATGCAGAATGGATTGGGGCTGTAAACGCCGCAGGTGAAGGTAGACCAGGATCTCTTATTAGGTATAGGCTTCCTGGAGAAGGGGCACACGTGTATTTCCTGACCCCACAAGCGGCACAAGCCGCCAGGGAGAGATACAGGGCTCCCGGCTATGGACGGTGAAACCAAAGCTCTAGTCTGAACTGAACGTGTAGTGTAAATACAAAGCGCAAATGTGATTTATAAGTGTCCTAAATAGCGTAAGAATGAAAAGACTAGCGGTCACCCGCAATGCCATATAATTAATGTGTTAAAGGGACGATGTGTTTCGCGGACATTAGCGATTGAAACGAACGTTATAATTATAGCTATTTATTAAATTATTGTTAAGTGACTGGTGCAAGAGTAGAAATAGTTAATTTATTTGTTTGTCAGTATTTCAGATACACTCATGAGTATGTTGTGATATGTGATGTGTGAATATTGTTATAAACATAGCGAGCATGATGACTGTTGTTGAAGATTGTATTGTATAAAACAAATTTTTGTGATTTGTAATGAATATAAAGACTACGAAATAAATTTATAAATAATTTGAATAATATAAATTTGTTTCATTTCAGTTATCTGACTAGATTAATGATTAAAAATAAAGTTTTGCAAAATTTCTTGGTTTTTAAAAGAATAGTACCGCCATAAAATATATATACATCAACATAAACCCTATTAAAATTACTTCTATTAACCCTGTATTGGTAAATTGAAATATGACCGTGAGCTGATTGATAATGTCGCAAGAAAGTTGGCGGCCACATTACTTAAAACACAAGTCAGGAACGAATTTAAAAGCAATGATTAAAACAGTTTAAGTAACTTATGTTAAGTTCGGTCATTATATATAATTAATGTTTAAAAACAAAATTAAGCAGGAAATTACCACTTAACAAAAATCTTGACTTCATTAAATTGATTGATTTCATTCATTCAATTTAAAATTTTAATTGCATGCATGTGAAATGTGAATATAAATAATAATTCCACCGATGCACCGAACAATATTTAAAGCCGCTTCAATTAGTACAATGTAAAAACTACATTAGGAATTTCTATGGTAACAGTATTTGGTCAAAAGAAACCATAAAAAACGACTTTAAAGAAGAATATTAATAGAAATCGAATTTACTCCAAATACACGAAGTTTGTTTTATAGTATTCAACGTTAAATTATAATTAAAAAGCTCATTTTAATAATTCAGTTAGTTACTATTTTTACGGCAGTTATAAAAGCACTATTTCATAGTGGATAGATTTGACAGTTCTTTCCTTGCATGTTCATTCATTTAAATAAAAACAAGATTAGACCATTTTTTGATTAGATATTTTGTTTCTTTCCTTGTCTATGAACATTAAATAAATAATTAATGTTATTGAACAAGTACATTTACAATATTTTCCCTTAATCCTACTGATTTTATCTCGGGCATATTGGACTTGGACAATAATTTAACTTTATTTTCAATACAAAAAAATAAGCCTTTCATTTTCTCAAATACTGTTTATACTGTCTTAAAAACAGATAGATTTTACTATCCAATAAGATATATCCCTTAATCTTATAAGAAAACTGCAAATCACTGGAGCAGTAAAGCATCATATAAGGGCGCATATTTTATATGTAATTTATATCTTTATAAATTCATACATTTAAATATATATTGGTAATCAGAAATTTTAGAACATTAATATTTTGAAAAACATCAAACACTACGAACTGAGTAAACATTTTGAAAACATTGGATGTTTTCATTTAACTATTTATATACGGCCAGACTTTCAAAGAACAATTATAACGAAATAAATAAATAAACATAAAAACCGCTTATTTTTATATTTTAAGAACTCGTGATTTTACACGTTTGGATAAAATAAATTCTTGTAATTTGTGTTATATAAATAATTTAGTGTTAGTAATTACAATCCTGGCATATCAACGTAATGTATGTGTGTACATATGTTTTCATAAAACACTAAACTGTGTATAGAACATACCTGTATCTGGCTCCGAAGTTTGCGGCGCGTCTTGTAGCGGATGGCTGTGAAGTCGCAGATACACTTGAATGGCGACGCGTGCGCAGCGGAAGTAGAACGGGTGCGCTCGCAGCACGTCCTCGAGCCGAAGCAGACCAACGTACGAACGCAACGTCATCTTCCGCATACAGTACGAGTGGAAGTCGAATTGGTCTTCCATTATTTCCGAGAAATGCTGCAAACATTTATTGCGTCATCATTTTTATCATACAAACAAAACAGACTCCGAAACTCGTCTATTATGAAAGTAAACTTACCCTATCGACTTCGTGCGCTTTTTTTAGCGCTTCGCCCCACTGGTGAAGCCTCTGGTAGGCCGCCGCTGCCTCTGTTTGGAACCACATACACTGCATTTCGTTTAAATTCTCCGTCGCTGGCACACCTGGAATACATATATAGAAATAACTTTAGTAATTACACGAATTTGAGCATAAATTAATTTCAGTTTTTATTCATGTATTTTCACGTTGACCGTTTAATATTTTACTTATTGAAAAGAGTTTGTAGACCACTTAGTATGAATAAATAAAAGGGTAATCAGACTATCTTAATATATATAAATCTCCTGTCACGATGTTTGTCCATGATGGACTCCTAAACTACTTAACCGAAATTTAAATCAAATTGGCACACACTGCAGTCTGGTTCAACTTAAGAGATAGAAAGTCGCAATTTTATTTTATATCTAATTATTTGTCTATCATTAACTGACAGTCACAATTATCTGTTAACTCCAAAATATTCTATGTCGATGCTTGTCGACTGGATTGAGTAAGTAATCAAAAGATGGCACTGCTATGGTACATCGACTAACGTGTCAAATAAATATTAATTTATTAATCTCAATAAAGCTTATAGCAATATTGTTTAAAACGCTTTCGATTATAAACATAACCCCGCACATTTAAAGCTGATAATTATTTTTAATGAACTAAAAAAATGATTTATGACAACATAACATTTCCCGGGTCAGCTAGTATTCTATATGCCAAAGTATGCCTGTCATCAAACTCCTAAGATAGAAGCTACTCATAGGAAGTCTTAGCGATCTATATTTTTTATCAAGCCTAGGCTAGGCTACAAAACCTTTCAACATAACAGTGGAGCATAAAAGAAGAATGTCGATAAGCTTACCCTCTCTGGTGAACTTGGCGCACATATCCTCAGCCCGCTTGACGTGCCCCGCTCGGAGCATGTACCGCGCGCACTTGCTGTTCACATACCGGTCTGCGGTGTCCATCGCTTGGGCCTCTTCCAGCCACTGGTACGCTGATATCGGGTCACCGGCGTGCTGAAATTGCAAGTACATTGTTATACAGGGGCTATATGAAGTTATCAAAATGTTAAGGTTACCACGTTCTATTGGGCACTATACATTTTTTTTAAAATCATAAATCATTAATTTCTTTGCGAATATGGGTACAAGAAAAACAAGGTAGAACAAATGTACAACAAAGTGCATAAACCATATTCTACCACAAGGCATGCATACTATGAGTACAGAGTTTTTTTCTACTTAAGAGATCGGTTTTAAATTGTTTTATGGTAACCTTAAACATGTTTCCATTGAGATAAACGCGTTCCGCTATACACAAATTTTTCAGCTTTGTAAAACTAGTACAGATGGTTAAGCGAGATGGGATTTTTGGTTATTTTTTATTGATTCATATGAACTAAGTATACTGTTACGTCCATCAGTATGGAGTTACTTTTAGTATGTTAAGAACAGAAATTTTCAAATTCAAAATTCAAACTTAAAAATTACAAATATTAAGACAGTATTAAATTGAGTCTTTGATAAAGATACCAACATGATGAACAGACTCGTAGAACCTATAAGGACCAAACCGGCAAGAAGCAGTATGCAGAGTCTTTGTCAATGTGGGGGCAAATAGGACTAATCTGACCATTGGACGTTGGAAGAAGCATGTCTGCGGGACGGATGCGGACGGTGAGGTGGATCTGGTAGCGGATCTTCCAAATAAAGTATTGTCTGACACTGTATGGCACACGCTACCTGACTGGTACCACTTACTAACACTGTGTTCAATTATTATTCTTACCTTGAATATCCTTCCTTTAACTATAAAAAGTTCTATTAAGGTAGGAGTATGTTCTATCGCGGCATCAATATAGTGCAATGCCTTATCTGTATCCTTTTTAAAGTCAAAATGTTGGGCAGCGAAGTAATAAGCCCATAACAATGCACTCGCTGGTTGCTTCACTTCATCGGCATCGTTACTAAATGTGCCTAATTTAGACAAATTCTCTATATATTGTAGAATTAATTTTTCTATTGTGTCCGCTTTGTTTTGATCCGCGTATAATGATCTGAAAATGTTTGAAAAATTTATAAGCTTATTGTCGCTTGATAGGGCTGAAATTTTTTAAAACAATTGGGTGAGTGAGTGGACTAAAATACTAACTGACACCTGTCAGCACATGAACCGGCAAGTCATTTTAGGTTGTAATAAGATTGCAATTGTACTTACTTAATAACTTAAGGGATATTATTTCAATCGAACTTGACCAAATGTCTTATAACAATATATGGACTAGCATGCCCGCCAAATAATATTTGTATATATAATCATTATTATACAATGAAATACAACTGCTCTTTAAGATGATATTTCATAATATAACTTCTCTCTGGTTCAAGAATTTAATATTTCTCATATTTATGTTCTTAACAACTGTGTATTTATAAAAAAAAATATTTACCTAAGGTCAACATGTAGTGGCGGGATTCCCTTATGCAAACCATGCCTTAAGTACTCATCCGCGAGTTTAGTGAAGACACCTGGACATTCTGCCTCGGTCAGTTGCAGTCGTCGGGGAGCGATTGCTTTCGGGAACTCTTTCCTGAAAAAAAATTATTATGAGACATTATGAGACGGGGTGCCAATTACAGAACGTAACCTAACCACCCTCCATAGACACCAATGCCTGGAGACTTACAGGCGTGTTGCCGGCCTTTTAAACATACTCTTCTTTTGATGGAACCGATTATTAAATGTTAGAAATATACTACAGAATGTGAATAAAGGGTTTTTAATTTTATATTTCAAATTGATGTTAATTTGACATCAAATCCTCTATGCCTCTACACCTACAATTTGTATCAATCTCTGTTTTACAAATATTATAAAAATTTTACACTTGCACATTAGTATATATTTATATATAACTTACTTATATACATCAAACAAGGCCACTTTTTGGTCAGGGGTAGTCAGCCGTTTGGCTTCCATAAGCTTCTGATAATACATCACATTCTCTGGATTTCTCTTCAATAAACCTTCATACAAAGTTTCAGCTTCCTTAAACCTGTAAAATAATCAAGGGAAAAATTTAACAAATAAATTTTAAAATACTCCACTTCTTTTACTCAGTCAATTGCATTCTTTCAGCTAAAAAAACTGTTTTATGTCTTGATATTAAATCATGATTAAGTTTCCATAAATACACTATAAAAATTTGCTGAGACATGAATTGCACCCATTTTATTCTTACAATTTGGGGTAATATTTTACAATACTTTTAAATAATTTTAAGATTACACACCTTCCCAACTTCAAATAATACTCTCCACATGTTTCTTTTACTGATAACTTATCCAGTATCTGTGTTTGGAACTTTAACAAATGGGACAGAGCCCTGTCATACTGTCCCGACTCTGCCAAAACCATATTCTGATATAGAAGTAATTCTGAGTGTTCATAATCATAAGGCCCCTTCATCTGATTTGTTCTAAATGTGTCTAGGATACTGTTTGCCATTTCATAGTCTCCCAACAAATGGTAGCTCATAGCAAACCCAATCCATGACGCTCTTTGTGTTGGTCTCAGCACAAATAATTGGTAGCGAGTATCCTGAAAATAAAAACTGTGATTAAAAAATAATTTCAAAAAGTTCTCCATAATGGTACCTCTACCTAACCAGTGCATTCCTATTGCTAAAAATATATATAAAAATATTTGTAGAAATAGGCAACATGAAACCAGAATGTAAGATACAATGGCATATTATAATTAGATATATTATAATAGTTGCATAACAGTTATAAGATAGGTAAATATGCAACTCAATATTCTAGTTG
This sequence comes from Pontia daplidice, assembly GCA_963693355.1. NCBI lineage: Eukaryota > Metazoa > Arthropoda > Insecta > Lepidoptera > Pieridae > Pontia > Pontia daplidice. Next base: position 6,387,195 of record CAVNZL010000141.1, read on the forward strand.
TATTTATATGTATTCATTAGCATTGCTAAAGGAGACATTTGGAATGTATACTATAATGTCTTTTAAATATTTATTGTTATTTAATTAAAAAATAATTATATATAGGTTTTAATTGTAGGTCACATTAGATATGACCTACAATTAATTCATGTTTATTATGAAAAAGTATTTAAGTATATTTTAAATTTAGATATCTGCTCATGACTTACTTTATATCCTTCTAGATCTCTCATTTGAATTTGCAATAAGGACAGATCCCGAAGAATCTGAATGTTCTCCTTTTCCCATTTGAGAGCATTTCGGTAGCATTTAATAGCCTCATCATACTTTTTATCAGAACGTTGAAGCAATCCATAAACATGCCAACAAACGGGGGACTTTAAATCATTTCTGAGACCCCTTCTCACATATTCATATGCTTCTTCTTTTCGCCCAAGACAATTTAAAGTTAGCCCCTTCATAGCCAATGTCTCTGAAAAATAACAGATGCTTTTAAATTTATGCTGAGTTTACTTGCAAACCCAATAAATAAAATACACTTAGTTTAAATTACCTCCATGTTCAGCAAATTTAGGATTGGACAATATTTGTTTGGCAAATTTCAACCCATTTTTGTATTGTTTATGCTCGTAGCAACGCTGAAAGGAAAAGTTCAGAAAAAATTTGGTTAACCTATATAATTTTGTAATACTGCCGCTCCAAGGGAATATTTTGATTATGATTAATGAAGTAACAATAGTTCATATAGTATACAAAACTATAAAAAATAACGCTACTTCGGCATTTGAACATTTCAGTAATCATCAAAAATTGTGTTATTTTGGCTTTTTTAGGATTTATTTAGAATCTAAAACAAAAATGTCAAACCCCTTACTAGTCTGAATACGAATATAGAGCTATGTTTATGATGAAACTCACCAGAATTCTTTTAAACAGCGCGTTTTCTTTAGGCGGTAAAGGATTACTGGGTGGCATTTTATTTTAATTATGTGAAGAAATTTCCTATTAATTCACAAAAAATTGAAATATTAGTATAAACCTCGTGGCTATAAAGCAAAGAAGTCGATGATGGATTTGATTTTGGGCCTTAGGCTAAAGATTCGGATTGTTGTCTATGGCCAGATATAAATATATAAAATATATATATTTTTCAATTTTACGACCTGGTAACATAGACCTTAATATGTCATAACTTTTTTAATTTATTTGGAAAATGTTAATTACTTTGGAGTCATTACACTTCACTGCACACATTTTTTTCATTGAAATATAAATATTAAAACAACATTTACATATATGAACATAGATGATAGTAGAAGAAAAGATAAATACATACTTTAACCTCTGGTTATTTTTAGTATGTTTATCTTATTATTATTAATATTAATTATTCTTTACAGATCTAAGAAACATCTTAAATTTAATGTGTAAGACATGGACCAAGAGTTTATGAATTGTTTGCAGTAGGTACATTAAAGGTATAGCTACATCATAATTTATACAACTGGACAACAGAAAAAAGCAAGCATCGATGCAATATTCACGGTATAGATAGTAATTGTAATAGAACAATAAAAAAGCTTTAAAAACGCTACTTCAATTTTTTTAAAATGGTCCAAGGGAGAAGATTTTGTAGGAATTAGAATCATTGTAAACAGACAACAACCCTACGCTGCAGAATGCAATCTGCATCATGATCTTAACAGTATTCTTAATCTGTGGCATTGGCACTATGCAGTGAATATTGAATAGCCAAAAAGGTGGATTGTGGTATTTGTAATTTGTTTCTACTTGGAATCACGAATAAAAGTTTCGATTTTCTAAATAGTACTAGATTTTTTAAGAAGTTAACGCCAAACTTTGTTTTGGTTTTTTTAAGCGTCACCGAAATATGGGCTTAGAAAACATGCGACGTTGGCCAATGTATATTGTATTCGCTGTATGTTTTTTACTCACCCTTTCACTATTCAATAGCTGGAGTATGGAGACAGAATTACAAAACAAATTATCTGAGCTAAGTACTCAATTGCAAGAATGTTCAAAACAACAAACAATCTGTATGGAAGATTCGTTGCGACACATTCAACAAAAAGATAGCTTTAATTCAAAAATTAATGATTTAGAAAATCAGAAGATTCAGTTAAGTAATGATTTGCTAGAGTATAAAGATAAAGTTTCGAAATCGGAGATAAAATTAAATCGGACATTGGTTGATGTGGAGCTATGTAAAACAGAACTACAATCTTTGCAAAACTTACAATTGAGTAAATCTGCTACACTTGAAACTCTCCGATTAGAAAAAGAAACTTTAACTAGCCAATTAAAAGAGGGCAAACAAAAGGTAGAGGAATTGGAAAAAGAAATTTTAAGGTTAAAATCATCAATTACAACAAAGAGTGCACCAAACCCTCCTGCACCATCAAAAGTTACACCAGCTGCTCAACCTCCAAAATTAAGCTCATCTCTAAATGCTCTCAATCCAGTGAATGAACCTGTTCTTGAAGATAATGCTAAAGAAGAAATGGAAGATCCAAATGTATTAAATGAAGGCAATGATTTTGACCAACAACTCTAAATAAATATTATATTAAAGATAATTAAGGGAGTATTCAAATGTACAAAATGTACACATAATTTGTGAAGAAATTTTTATTTTTAATTCTCTTGTTAAAATGTTTTTTTAAATATCATTTATTAATGAGCCATCAGACAAAATGGTGCTTCATAGAATAGTAGTATTGATATTTAAACATGATTTTTTAATAAGGTGTATGATTAACAATGTCTGTGATGGTATGTATGGATGTTACAGAACATTTCTTTTGAAGGTTCTGTATGACTAATTAAGTGTTACTCAAGTGGATATATCTTGAGAAAAACTGAACTGAATAATTTCTGATACTCTGTCAAAGCAGGACCATTCAAAAATCAGGTCTTGTTTCTAGTTTAATGCTAGGTTTTGTCATTTTTTGACAAACAAGGAGATTTAAAGGAAACTCAAAATTTTAGCTCATTAATTTACATACTATATATTAGTTATGTAAGAAGTATTGAATTTAAATTTATAACAAGGCTTCAGGCCTGTTTAGCTATATAACATGAATTACTTTTTATCATATTAAGTTGATTACAATAGGAAAACATAAAGATGAATTTAATTATAAGGGTTATGGTACCTAGATTTATTTTTTAAAATTACATTACACTTCATCACAATGACAAACTATTTTATGGAACTCAAGGCCAAGCAAAAGCTAAATGATTCAGATTAGGACTTGCACTGTGGGGTTTTTACATAATTAAATTGAAAAAGCATTAAGAGGCTTGACACCTTTTATCTTTTTTTGAAAAATATCTACAATTCTTCCCATTGTATGTATAAATTTTTGTTTAAAGCATTTTATAATTTTTATTTAGAATAGATCAAATTAATTCCAGTTTAATTAAATATAAGATCTTAAAGGTATACATTAAAATAGGCAATTTGTTCCCAAAAGCATAAGTATTATTTTTATATTCTTTAAATATTGCCATGTTGGTGCCAGAAATAAAGATCTGAAAAAAAACTTGTATTTTATTCAAACGCAGTCCACATCTAATGAAAAACTTCTTTGGAATAAATGTGTTGGTTTAACTAGCTTAATTAAAACATATTTAGGTAGTATGTATTTTATTTCTTAAAACATAAGCACAATCTTATAACACAAAAACAAAATAACTAGTAGTTTTCTTTACTTTTAAAGTAAAATAAACTTACATATAAAAGTGTGCATAACACTATCCTCATAATAACTAAGAAATGCTTGGAGAATAATATAAAGCCTTCAAATTCATATTTTGATATTATAACATTTCTTTTTAACAAATATCTTCAGTAAAGCAGAATAATAAAATTAATAATGCTTACGGTGGGTTAGCATTGTATACTGTATAACACCATTAAGTCATTACTATTTGAAATAAAAATATTAACACCTACATAATTTAAATTTATTATTTCATAAGTCATAATTCTAAAATATCCTAATTAATAAAAAGTAATTCTTACATATTTTGTGTAACATACTTAATGTGTTTTCAAGGACCTGTAAAATGTATTAGTAATTTTTTTTTTAAACAGGATTTCCTATTTATCTCACTCATTCCTAAATTTTGGATGTAGTAAATGAAAATTTGAAAACTACTTTATACCATGTAAAATAAAATTGGATTCTTTTGGTCCCAGCTGGTATTATAATAATAATGTGCTATAACAATGTTTTTATTACATCATGAATAGCAAATTTAACATAAACTAGGACTAATATAAAAAAATATGGAAAAATGTTTTTAATCATATTCCTCTTTCCCTATTTCATTAAACTCGGCTAAAAGATTACGTCTGCACTTACTCTCATCAGTATAATACATTGACCACAGTATGAATTCACCAATATTAAGTGGGTCTTCAGAATAGCATATCTGCAATTTGCATTTACGCTCCCATTTTGTACTGTCTGCTCCATTATTTCTTGTGCGCATAAATTCAATATAGCCATTGCACTCTATAGTTAATTTTGGCAACTGAGCATTTAAATTTTCATGTGACCTATTTGAGTCACTACTTGTTGATGGCAAACAGTCACCTTGACCACATTCAAGGTTTGATGGTGTTATCTGTTCATGTACAGGATGTTTCACACCATCCCCCTTGTTATGCAATTGAGAGGAACTATTTTTAATATCATTATTCTTATGTTGTACATAATCTTCAAATTTTTCATATTGTATATGATCACGCTTTGATCGCTTTTTTTCTGTCTCATCAAATTCATCATCTGGTCTACAGCCTGGTGCCCAATCAGGGCTATTACAAGGTGATTGAAATAATCGACGTTTACCATTTTTGGGTAGTAATTCTTTTAACTCAGGAGAACATGATGGACTTATAAATGAGTCACTTTTTCTGAAAAAAAAAGAAAAATTTAATCAATTTTACAATTTAATCCCATTTGGAAATGGGAAATTAGCACAATTAATTTAACATCTACAAACCTTGGAGATCTTCTTACTTGTAACTTTGATATAGCTTCCACAGAAGTTAAATAATGTTTGGAGGGCTCCACATGACCAATAAAGAAACTATTCACTTTCTTTCTAGACCTTATTGTACGACCAAACCATTTTAATATAACATCTTCTGACAAATACAAACATAGCTTTTGTCTTTCATTATCAATGATATGTTTATACCAAATAATAAAATTTCTTGCACTTTGGTGCTTTTGTGATACACTTATTTTGCCACTGGATACAGAAATCAATTGATTACTAAATTTGCTTGTTCTTTTTTCTGGGGTTTTAGGAGAATTCGACATTTTCCCTGAAATATTAGATACCATGTAACTTTGTACTTGGAAGTACAAATATGAAGTTGCTGATGATGATTGATGATGTACTCACTGTTTTATTTCTTAGACAAAATATCAGCAACTTTATACGAACAATGCGCTTCGTCTGCTAACTTTAACCGTAGGGATGAAATACGTATCTTACTTTCTTCAATATAAGCTACTATTGATGAATTAATTTCTAATAATTCTTTGTGTTGCTGAGATATATTTTTATAAGTAGCATTTATGTGATCTGAAAATATTGACATTTTAATAGTTTTGAAACAAAAGAGTTAAACCAATAGCTTCTTGATTTCCAATTTCAAACTGGTTTACTTACCTAGTTGCCGAGCAGCTTCTAAAGCTAAACTATCTCTACTTAATTCATCATATTGCATTGAATTCATTTTATAACAAATGTGTATCCAACATAAGTATTTACAACCTAAGTTTGAAGGTTTGAAAAAATCTCTGAATTCGTATTCCTATTAATTTAAAAGAAGGGAATCTTTATTCCATACTTTGAAAAAGTTGAATATTTATAACGTCTGTAAGTAAGTCTGCACTCTGAACTCTATTGTCTATACTTAGGCAACCATAGGGTGACAACACACTAAACTGATAAGTGATAGATAATAATGTTTAAATGTTATATCATGTTGATATGTTATATGCATAGACGCACGTATAGTCTAAGACCCACCCGGCTTAAACCCACGTGCACTCATCTTTCTTTTACATAATAGTACATAGAGAAACATGCTTCAAATGTAGTGCGGGTATTCTTTGGACATTTTTGAACGATCCTAATGAAATCAGTGAAGAATTATTTGAGGCAGGATAGGATACAGCTTAACTGGAAGTGAGACTTAGTTCTCTGATCGAAAACACGAGTAACGAGTATCGTGTAAACGATCGCTTGGCTGTTCAGCAGGTGGACCAATCACGTATAACACAATTAATAGAATCAGGCGTTACCTTGTGTTCAAAAACCACCTAATTAACCAATATGCAAGCAAAAAAACCCACAAGCACTCCTTTGCAGTTTACTTACTAATTTTTGAGATTGTCGTGATATTGATATACTGATATTAAAACAGGAAAATTATTATTCATACATAGTATTTACGTATAGTTATATAAAATATGGTTTATATTGTATAACAATATATTTTTTAAAAATCCTATGATTCTTAAACATAATGTAAATTTTGTTACATGTTTACATATTTCAAAAATTTTGAATTCATATTCTCTTGAACCATTAAATAGTATAAAGGAAAAATTAAAAAAAATCTAAGTACATATTTTTAAATTCTTCAATAATCAAGATCTCTAAAGACGGGCTCATTATTTACTAGTCTTTTATGTCGCCATCTATTAAATTTTTCAGTGCTGCCATGATTAAAATTCTTTGAAAGGAAACTTAAAACAAAACACTCAAACTAGTATAGTTCTTTATGTTTTTCTAGTACTAAAACAGAATACTGATATATAATTTTTTTGACATAGAAATTCTTAAAAACTCAATAATTTATTATATTTTTACAATTGTTTGAATCTTACTATTTTCCCCACCTGTTCAAGTATTCATAGACTATGTTTTAATTACAGGAATCAGCATTGGATAGCAGATCCAACAGAATAGCCGCGCTTCTCTGGGAGTGGTAATGTGCCGAACCAATCTACTGCGTGCTTGTGAACATTGACATCGACCATTGGTCTATCTTTGCCAACCAATCATTGAAAAACCAGTGAGGAATACCCAATGTAAGTTTACAATTTATTTGTCGAATTTGTATTTTGTTAGGGATGCTGAGTGTAAGGAGTTTTTAAAATATAGTTTGATCTATTGAACTCATAATTCAAGAATGCCGGAGAAATTTATTTATAAAGCAGCCATTTTGATTACGTTGCAGCAACAATTATTTGTTTCCTGCTATATGATGACATGGAATAGTTTAGATCAGAAACGAGTGATACGTATTTCCTGATGTAAAGCTAAGGTCCGATTAATGATTCTGTTTATGAACTTTTTTGGATTTATGCTCAAAAACAATTTGTGTGTAACGTATATACTTTAACGTCAATATTGTGCTATTTTCTCGGTTTGGTAATCGCTATTTCATTATGGATACTCAATAGAAAAATATAATCATTGATTATTTAGACTACAATACAGTGTGAATACACAAAAATTATGATATCCTGTTCAAAATTTTGCCTGCGTTAATGGAGTACTTGGATGATGATCTGCAGGTGATTTTTTTTTTAAACCCCCCCCCTAAAATTTTTTTTTTTTTCCTTCAAAAAATAAATAGTTTATTAAAAAATTTTTTTTCCTTTTTTTTTAAACAAATATAAAAAAATTTTTTTTTTAAAAATGTGTCCCAGTATTCATTATTTACAACTATTAATATTCACTATTATATTTGATAATACAAATAGTTCTCATAACTAATGCTAAGTGCTTGTATTTTAGAGATCAAGATGGAGCATGCTCAAATACAAACAACAGATGGTACACAAGTGGTGACGCTGAATGGGCAGCAGTTACAGGTGCTACAGATGAGCAACAGCCCACATGTTGTTCAAGGACCTAATGGTCAACAGATAATGGTTCACTCTGTACCACCAAGTGGACCTGCTATACAGGTGAAGAACTCAATTATTATGCCATTGTATGCATTGACTAATGGTCAAAGCATCACACATTGATAGGCATTCTATTTTTATATTTTAGAGAGTAGTTTTTCCATTATTCTAAGATCATGGTTATGACTTGAAAAATTATCTAGGTATAGGGTATATTTAAATTTATTTTGTTGCATCTATTGATTCTCACTGTTTAAGTGAAAAAATTAAAGAATTTGTATAACACACTACAAGTATTCACCAGAAGAAAAAAGTTTTCATATGTAATGTAAAAGTCTCTTTCAAAAAATAAAAAAATAATTTACTTAAAAATATTGTGATAGAAGGATATTTTATGAGAATTTGGTTTTTGTTTTCAGTCAAGCATCCATTATAAAGTTCACATCACTACAGTATAAATGGTAGTTTTGTAATTCACTGTATCATTTGTTGATATTTTAATTTAATAAATTATAATAATTTTCTTACATGCATTCAGATTGGAACTCCTCAAATCCAGGTGGTGGTATCATTATTCCATTTTTATAGTCTCTTAGGATTTAGTATTATTTTACAATGTTACATGGCATTTGTGGCTTTTCTGCTGTGTTGCCACTCTAAATATTTTGTATTAATAGTACAGGTTGTAGATACAATTACTAAAAATGATTAAAATCATTTAAAAGAACAGCAGTTCTCTCAAAATTAAAGATTTGATTACAAATACATATACAAACTTCATTCTAAGTATCTATTAATAAAAGTACTTTAAAATATTTTTATTGAAATTAATCAAACAAAAGTGATCTACCTGGTCAGACTCATTATATTGTTTCAGAGTTGTAAAGAAAACTTTTTTAAATTTGTTAATTATATTTTCAGGTCACTGCTCCCAACAGTCAGCAGATTCAAGGCCTTCAAGTAGTACCATTATCAAGCATTCAAGGTAAAATTATAATTATTAGGAAAATTTATATGAATAAGAAGTAGTTTATTTCAAATTACATTTGATATTAGTAGTTCAAAATGCACATGGTAAAATCTATTTGTATTGTACTATTTGAAATTACATATGTTGTTTTAAATCTCTCTCTCTATTCCTGTATCAATAATGTGCAACTTTGATGACCCTTGGAACTAACAATAAACTTGAATAGATGTCCTTAAATATGGACCTAAAGGATTAATGAGGCCTACCAATTACATGAACACTGGTATCGCTCATACAAGTACATCAAGCGGTAACAAATAATTTCTATATATTCTTACTAAATGGATTATAAAATATAATTTTCTAGGTGCAAATAACAACATACAGACAATGCAGCTAGTGCAGACTCCAGATGGTCAGACGTTTCTCTATCAACCAACGTCTCAGCAAATCGACCAGCACCAAGTTATACACCAACCTGGTAAGATATTGATTGAAAATCATTTTAGAATAATATGCTTGCGGTAATATGCATTCCACTAAATTTTTCTTATGTTATGGGACGAGCATAGATGCATTATACTTTGCACATACTTGTGTGTGCTGTCTTTGTTGTTATTAAGTTGCTAACATTAACTAAGGTATTTGTAAACTAACCAAATGGATCCTTCCCACATCTGAATAAATAAATATTAATTAAAAAATAATGATATAGTTAATTTATAATAACATTTGGCATTTATCACCTAAAATTATAGATAATTTATAGTGCCCTTGCTAAATAAATGTTTCTTCAGTTACTTAGACTTTTCAATTGGATACTTAAAACTACTAATAATTATAAAAACTAATCAGCCAGACAAAATATTAGTTATTACAATCTACTATACAAATAACTATATTTTGGATATATGTGAAATCATCCCTTTTATACAGATCTCGACATTTTAAGCAAATTGCAGCAATTTGGGTCAGTTATAGATAGTTATGCTTTGTTATTATTTTTTTACACTACAGTGGAAAAAATTAAATCTAAGAAGTCTTCTGGTGAATTGGTTTGGCTTAAGAAAATGCTCTTGCACTTCTGATCGATGGTACTCTTCCATAGTCAAATATTTTAGAGGTCATCGCCCTTATCTGTACAGCATGCAACAACCAACATGACACTTAGTACAATTAAATTATATATTTTTTTAAATCTTACATATTCTAGCCCTGGCAAAACATTTTACAACTATCTTAATTTGAATTAATTGTTATATATATGGCTCATTAGTTTATTAATGATTGCAGTGTTGAATTTCGGCAATTTAGTGCAAGTAGCGAACGCAGTCCAACCACAGCAGATTGTCAACCAACCCAATATTGTTATGGTAAGGATTTATAAAACCTTTTACGAACTTAAATTTGTTTAAATTTTTAGTAGCACCGGCAAACATTGTTTTGCCATACATGATTTTAATTTTTAACTAATAAATAAAAAATAAGGTTGGCCGCCTTCTAGGGGGACATAGATGTTGGCCTACTCAATATGCTCACAAAGTTTCATGAGAATCGGTCAAGCTGTTTCGGAGGAGTTCAAGTTCGAACCCCGTGACACGAGAATTTTATATATTAGATTAAATTGCCATGTGTTCATTTAATGGTCAGACTTAAGTTGAATATTTTAAAAGAGTATTTAAATTTTGAAAGACTTCGCTAATTTTTCTCTTAATCTAAATTTAAATAATAAGCGTGTATTGTCAAGTAAATAAGGAGATTTCATAAATAGCCAATATTTTTGAAATATATGGATTGCTCAATTCATTATGGAAATTTAATTTTTTTTATAAAAAAAAAAATAATAGCTCTAGTAGTAACGCAATTGCTACCTAAAATGTAGTATTTTGACTCTGGTGTAGAGTTTGTTTAGTTTTCTGGTATAATGCAAACATAATTAAGTGGATTTGCCAAAATGTTTCTAGAAAGAGTAGGTAGGTTCTTGCACTGCGCATTCAACCTAACCTATTTCTATACGAGTGTTAAAATTATTTTATTTTTATAACGAAGATAATACTAAATTAATTTATTCAAGTACCTTTACTGTACACAAAATACGTAATATGTAAACTTTTCAACAAGTTGCATTGATTGCTGATTTCATTAATATTCGATAGTTTGACTACTGCCGTGGTTAAAGTAAAAATAACAATTTTTTTTTCTTCGCTCATAATTTGAGCACACACTTATGTTGTTCCTTGAATTAATGGACCAGAAACATAATTACAGATGGTAAACGGCAACGGCAGCAGCGCGGCGACGGCCAGCGAAGGGGCGACGTCCGGCGGCGCGTGCGCAGGCTCCGACGAGGAGCCTCTGCTGTACGTCAACGCGAGGCAATACAAGCGGATTCTCAAGCGCAGGGCTGCGAGGGCCAAGCTGCACGAGCAGGGGCGCATCCCTAAGGAGCGACCGGTGAGCCAAATTTCTTATTCAAAATAGACAAGGAATGCGGGCGGTGAATTATTTTGTAAGACATTTCACCGTCCATTTGAATTATGTAGATTGTTTAAAATACTTAATTTTATTATTATATCTCCAGAAATATCTTCACGAGTCTCGACACAGACACGCCATGAACAGGATACGTGGGGAAGGGGGAAGGTTCAACTCTGGGAGTCGGAGGTTAGTGTATGATTTTATAACTGTCTTTCAAAATAAATACTCACCTAATATCATTAATATTTATTTATTTCCTTATAATTTTAAAGTTACTCAGTACTAATTTAATAGGAAAATACACTAAGATAATAATGTTCTAAACCTATAACCAATTTATCATTTTAAAAAATCATGCCACTCTACTACTGCCACATATACACATAGTATAGTATGTTAAATATTCAATTACGCCAACTTTTACAGTATTTATAACATTATATTATACCAGACTCCTTGTAATCACTCCAAATCCTATGACGATGCTCAAATTAGTTGTCACCCATTTTTTATCATGACAATAGACAAGTACTTTTTTATTCACCATTTTGTGTATAAAATACCATTAGTGATACTGCTATTTCTAAATTCAGAAGTCCAATGTTTCTCGATTGCAATAATATTTCAGGAATATGGAGACACAATCAGATGACCCAGCTAGGCATGGCATAGATGACGTGAAGCCTGATGTCTCCATAACAATCATACAGGTTGGTGGTTATGTAATTATACAATTATATTTCAAAAATATATATATTCTCTGTGGCACAGATCTAAAAAATAGTTGGCACAGCTCATTAGTAAGATCATTAAAGTAAATATTGGAATAGATTTTGTATATTGTATAATATTGCCGCTGGTACTTGGAATTCGTGTTTCTTGGTGGCAGTTAATGCACTAAATTTATTAAAATCTATATATGAAATACATAATTTAGATATGTCGGCTTTTTTTTTTACAAAAATCCTAAAGATTTTATTGCTACAAACATATTGCATTTTTTATAAACAAAACTATTATTTAACATTGTTATTAACAGTCAACTAGAAAAACTAAAAGTTACCACGACACTAAAAGAACTAGAATTAAGTTAGATATAGGCGCATTGGGGCCTGTCCTTGTAATGTCATACAAATAAGTAAATAAAACTCAAATCCTTCTCCTAATATTTTTGTTACCAATTTTTTATTTAAATATAGATTAATAATTATTATTTAATTTACAGAATGAAGAAATTGAAGAGCAATCAAACCAATGGAGGCGGCTAGCGCCACACCCCATGCAATCTGCGTAGCGACTCGTTAAGTGATATCAGAACACTTCGTGAAGTGTAATAAAGTGATTGTGATATTGTGAAGTGTCAATTTCGGATTCTAGTACAGTATCAGGTAACGATACAGTTTTTCTAAAATTGTAGTCATGTAAAAAGTGACTAATTTTGATATGGACAATACAAGTATTATGTATTTAAGTGACAGTTGGAAGTGAATTCAGAAAGTGCTTTCATCAAAATGATAGTTAAAATCTGAAAAAGATTATTCTAATAATTAAATTGTTACACCAAGTACTGCGCTAAGTATGTGTTAGGGACTTTTATCATACACATAATTTTCAAAGAAGTGGACATTAAAAAAAGTTATTGCCATTGCCAAAATAATCCGTTAGCTTTATTAAAAAAATCTTGTAATCTTGTATGAATATTTTTGTTGGTTCAATGATATTTCAGTTATTTTTGGAGTATGTCGTGTGGATTGTGTTAATAATTGTTAATTTATTTTGATCCAGAACGGTCGAAAACTTATTTGTTACATAACTCAGGTGTGACTGCAAAATCATTTGAGTGTTGAAGGATATCAATAATTTGTTAAAATCAATTGTGAATATATTATTTAGTTTTAAGTACATTAAGGTCTGGGCTATCACAATATTTAGGTGTAAATATTTTTATAAATCTAATTAATATATACATGAATATCAGGGAAGTACAAAATATACATATTTGCACATAATTTTGTTTTAATAAAACACAATATCATGTGAGTAAAATTTATTAAAAATCCTACAAAATGTGAACAAATAATATCAGGTAGGTCAAATTGGCATCAAAATTTAATTCCTTACTCATATCCTAAGTCAAAACTTATACATGATTAATTTCTATTCTATATTATTGCACTGATATCTTAAACTATTAAAATATGTATACAACATAAAACAAGTAAAATATCAATAAAAACTTTTCCTCATAAGGTTTAAAATTCTCAATTATAAATGAAAAAAATATTTTATCGAAATTGCAAGTTCTATCAACGCTATAGCTCTAAAAACTACATTTTATTGGTTTTGTTTGGAAGCGTTTTCCCGAACTCGCTGTATTTCTGATTTAATCGCGGAAATGAGCGGTAAGGCGGGATCGTCCTGCGGTAATTTTCCTTCGGCGCTCATGATCGCTGTGCTCACTAAGGGCCTTGCTGGTGCACGGCTTAGAGACTGGAATGTGAGATACTTAAAACCAATGTAGTAACGCCTAATTTACTACTGCTCAAATATCTGTTGGATTGTCAAAGCCATAACAGGTGGAGCAAATTACAATTTAAGAGATCGGTGGCGATTCTGATGTACACCTCTGAAATAGAAAATCTCTAAATTTAGGTTTAGACCTGTCAAACGTGTGTAACCTGTTCTATATGTTTCTACATTGACAATTTAAACTTTATTGCTATCAATTTAGAGATGTACAGAATAGGTTACGCTCTCTAAAATTGTTAGACAGTCTAAAGCTAAATTTAGAGATTTTTAGTTTAGAGTGTGTACATCAGAATCGCCACCATCTTCAATGCGACTATAACTTTCATGGCACAAATATTCATAAAAACTAATTCTAAGTTAGAAAAGATATAGCTCAGGCAAACGGAGTCCCTACATTTGTGCCACCTGTTCTAAAGGTTGGAACACGAATGCAATGAGGGAAATGGGAAAAAATTATCTGTGAATTTTTAATAACAGTGGCAACTACAGGGAAGTTATTTGTATAAAATGGGGGGGGGGGGGGGCAAACGAGCTTGCGGGTGCGGAGCGGGTGGCCTATGCGGGAATACCCGCCCATAAACACCCATTAATGAATGCGTTTCCGGCCCTTAAAGGAGTACGCTTAAAAAAGAATTGGAGGTCGTATCTCGTGGAGACCTCTGCTGGAAGTCGATTCCACAGTTCACTTGTTCGCAATAGAAAATACCTTGTAAAGCGAACAGGTATAAATAAGAATGTAATAAGAGCTATTCAAGTAAATAACTAATAGCAGTGAATTTGCTTGAAAATTGCGTATATTGAAAATAACTTATAATAGATATTTTGGGTTGAAATTCCATCGAGAATAAGTAATCACCTGAGGCGGTGAGGCTCCCCAAGCGCGAGTTGGTACGCGTCGTTCATTCGCTGTTCGTACGAACGACGTACGCGGACGTAACGAGGCCGTAGTTGTACCACTGCGACTGTACCATATTGAAAGCAAGGTGTATTCATTTATATGCCTTATTTAATATTTATATTATATTATACTAGCTGATCCGGCAAACGTTGTATTGCCATAAATGTGATTTCTGACATTTTTTTTCATTATCACCTTTAAGTGTGTGCGGATATTAATAATCGATAGCGTTTTAAACAATTAAAGTGCGCTTTAATAATAATTTTTAATAAATCAATATTTATATGACACGTTGTCGGTTTACCACAGCATTGGCATCTATTGATTACTTACTCAATCCAGTCGAAAAGTATCGACATCTGTTAGAATCTTTTGGAGTTAACAGATAGTAGTGACTGTCAATTAATTATTGACAAATAATTTGCAAAAATTAAAATTGCGAATATAATTAAAGATCTAAGCTATCCTATTACTAATGTTGGCCAATTTAATTTAAAATCGGTTAAGTAGTTTAGACGTCCATCGCGGACAAAAATCGTGACAGGAGATTTTATATATTAAGATATATTCACAAAATTTTTATAATAAACAATAACAATTGAACATGTTTTAATTTTGCAAAGCGAAATGGTTTTACGATCTGAAGACGTACATTCGAAGCTCGTACACATAGAAGAATATCCCGAGGTTGACCACAAATAAATTTACAGTATGTAAAAATGGATGTATTTAATAATACCTATTACAAATAAATATTGATTTATCATATAACACTATTATAATTTTATAATTATATACTTTTATGATTAATTATTTATTTATATTATTATTATTATAATTCCCATGAGTGTACGAGAGAGGTATGCAAGGATCGTAGCAAGTGGAGGTCTGTGGGCTCTGCCTACCCCAATGGGAATGGCGTGATTTATATAAATAAATAAAAAAAATAATTACCAAGGTCCAGCCGATCGCCCACGCACCGTGTCCGTACACGGCACACGTACATTATCGTTACGGGCTTCGCTCACTGTATCTGCAATATTTAGATTTAAAATCCGTTAGTAGAAATTATTACATTTAATTGGTTCGAACCGAAAATTTGTATGCTGCGTAAAATTGAGTAAGTAATGATTTATATCCTCGCCTATTTTTTTGACTAACACGAAACATATTCCCGAAATAATAATGTTTTTAAAAAAAAAACACTTTTGAACGGATTTAGTGGTCACGGTAGACGCACGCTGTAATGCACGCGAAACGTCGTTTTACAAATAATGTATTATTATGAAATTTTGCAAAAAATACATAACTAAATCCGTTCAAAAGTGTTTTTCTTTAAATCAGTAACAGTTATATCAACAAAACACAATATTATATAATAATGTTTTTGTTTTATACAATTTATTTTGCTACAAATAATTTCAATGTTTCTAATATTATTTTAACGTTAATTTTCCTAGTTTAATTTTCTGTTGTTTTTAAGATAAGATTCTTTAGTAATGACCTATAAATGGCTTTGCAACGAAATTTGTGATGTCTGTGTGTATGTTGTGTAAACACAAATTTCATACCAGGTTTATCTCTACTGCTTTCCCTCTCAATGGTGCAAGAGTCAGTGGGAGTGGAACCCCCGAAGAGCGTGAAGGCATCGTCCATTAGCTCATTAAATCTTTGCCTCATGCGAGATGATGACGGCTCTTTGCAACTCTTCATGGGACTAGGCTTCGAGGCTATAAAACATACTTAAAATCGGTCTTTTTTTTAATAAAAACTGCTTTATTATTATTATATCTCATTTCATAGAGGCCCCCCCTTAAATATTGTTTTCAGCCGGACCCAAAAGTTAAAAATAAAATTCAATTACATCGTGTCATCTAGAATTTTGTTACATTATTTAGACTGATTTATTTTTACTAATAATGGCTATTTATTAGCTACCACGCAGATAAATAAAAATTTCAAAATATTAATAAAAAAATCTGCTACTCTAATATGTGTAATTAACTAAACATTTTACTACTAAACACATGTTAAATAAAAATCTTGTGTTATGTTTGATGTATATATTGAGTAACATACCACCCTTAATCCTCTGACAATGCAGGTCCCATACAAGAGGTCCAATGACCCCTGGATCCTTATCAATGCTGCCCAAACGGACCAGCTGCGAGGGCATCTGGCGTCGTGGTACTGTGTCTTTGGGGACCTTGGGGCTGGTTGTAGGGGAATCTATGTCCAGGTGGCGAACCGATATTGGTTCCAGAATTCGAGATAGTGGTTCTACGATGTTGCCCCTTGGAAAAACACAAATCGTAGATACTTGATTTACAGAGCAACATTTTACCGAGCTTATTAATGTTAAAAATTTTAAAAGCACTAACTTTTTAATAAATAAAGCTGACGTTGATTTGAAAATTTTAAATATTGATAACTTAAATATTTCAAAGCAGGACTTAGCCAAGGTTATGAATTTATAGCTAATACATAAGTTTATTTAATAAAATTGCAAGAGACCGACACCGTCAAATATAAACTCGTGTTCACTTGCAAATGCAAAAAAAGACAGAAATTTCCGTTTACTTCGTTAGGCATAACATTCAATACGATTTTTTATTACCAAACTTCCTAATGAAACAATAATTTTTGCCTACCGAAAACATCTTTATAAAGAGTTCGAAACTAATACTAAAGTTATAAAGTTTCTTTATATACCTGGGAAAAGTGGTAACCGAGGGCATAGAGAGGTAAGAAGTGGGTGTTTGAGGCGCTGAGGGCTGCCCGCTGTCAGAGCTGTCGACTCCAGCTGCTTCTAGAAGACTATCTGTTGTTCCCACTGGACAAACGTTTCGATTGAATATGCGGAAGATATTACAGACTTCATAATTATTTGGTGTTTTATCGGTAAAAACTTTCAGATATGAAAAACATTAAATTCGATTTTTTTTTTAAAACGCAATCGAGCTTGCGGGTGGCCCAAGCAGGAACAGCCGCAGCCCAAAAACACCCATTAACGGGGTGTGCTTGCCGGCCCTTAAAAGATTTTTAATTAAGTTGTTATGTAGTTTTATATCACATTTCGTTCATGACATTACATCGTCTGATATAGGCCTAGTATAGAGTTTAAAAGCTAAAACATTATTCAGTCGACTTATATGACATGTCAAACATTCATACAACTAATTATAATTAACGGTTGAACAAATTTTGATTAAATTTGGTTTAAGAAGTTTCTAAGTCGCGGGACCAGCTAGTGGGAGCAGCAAGACCTACCTCGCGTCTTCTGTGGCATCCTGAGTGCGTGAGGTTTCTTCTGTCTGCGTCGAAGTGCTACTATATCGGACACACTTGAGCTTGTAGTTGTGCTAAAATAGACGGCTAGCTCTTAAAACTCCCGATCTAATCATATATCGCATAAGCCAAAAAATAAATTATATTTAATTACGTAATTAAGCTACCAGAATTTAGTGAAATCTATTCATTAGCTAGGAATGTTGTAAATTATATACATTTAAATTATATAAGATATCATAGTTAATAGTTTTAAAATTGGTTAGAGCTGAATTAATAAAGTATAAAAGAAAAATGGTACCCGTGTCGGATGACGCAAAAAAAAATTGTTCCCATTTTTTAGAGATTGTCATATATAAAAATTGAGTAATAATTTTAATAAACCTAACATTCTGTAATATTTGTATAAAAAAAGAGTTAAAGCGATTTAAAATCCGAACTTAACGAATGGTATCTATACCATGAATGATGAAACATTCTTAATAGCTGTACAGTCTGAGAGTTAGTGTTAGTGTTAATGTGTTTAAACGTATATTTTTTTTTATTTTTAAGTTTGGACTAACAGCTATTATACAGATGTGGATAATAATACTATAGATAGCCTAAGAAGTTTTCACAAATAAAGAAAATAGCAAGTAGGAAATAGGTTGAAACGGTTAACATTTATAACAAATATAACAATAATAGATGTGAATACAGAGAAAATATAAATGTGCTAAGGGACGTAGTTACTAATAAGATGTGCTGCTACACATTTTTTAAGATGCTGCGGGCTGTTAAAGAATAAGTCCAAATCAATTTTGTCACTTAAGCTATTGTACAAGTTTGCCACACGGGTCAGAAATTTATTTATATGTAAAAAAAACAGGAGCTTGTATAGTGTGAACCTAACAACTCTACGGATAATATTTGTCTTTTATTAACATAACTATTACTCATTTAAAACACTTTGTTAACGGATTAAGTAAAAGTACATTTTGTAAAAAAACATATTTTATTACAAAATTGGGTACTTTAGCGTACGTGGTCACGGTCTACCGTAAAGCATGAAAAATGGGAAAAATTTAAAATAATGTAATATACTTAAATTTTGTAAAAATACATAACTTAATTCGTTAACAAAGTGTTTATCTTTAACTGTACGGATTCCTACAGTTGTAACCTAACACATAAATAGTGAAGATATATTAAAAAAGTAATATGATGTTACATAGAAGCGACAAAAACCTACCTGGAGGCGCTCCCCTTTCTGTAAATGGGAAGCAGAGCGCTGCTTGGCCTCGTTCGGCTCGGGGACACCACGCTGATTAGCTATAAGAAAAACTTCGACATATATCAAAAGTTCTGTAAAAACTATAGCGAGACGCACAGTTCAATCACCTTGCTGTTATTTTCTTGTACATACGAGCGATTTTTCTCCAACTCCTGCATCAGTTCATTTCTATACGCGCGGAGAGACGCCGCTGATTTCATGGATTTTTTGCTGAAATTAATATCAAAATACATTTGTACTAGGCGATCGTTTATTAATGACCATAAACAGCTTTGTTATAGTATATTTTATTTATTGGAATACATATAATAATAAAATAACGCGAAATAGTTTATTTTATTAAACATTAAATATAAAATAAATTCTGCTGAACTTTAGTTAGAAATATTTATAACTATTTTATGACAAAATACTCACCGATGTGCAAGACACAGTAAGACAAAAAGAATGATCAACAAGAGGACAGCAATCGTGGAGCCCACAGCGAGGGCCCAGAGCTCAGTGCCTTGGATCGCGGAGGGCGCTTCGCCCTCCAGGCCCTCCGCAGCTCGAAGATACGCTGCTAATTAATAGTATCAACCGCTTTAATAGGTTATCACAAATAATTAAAAAATAATTAAAAAACAATGGTTTTTACTGTTAAATTGAAAAAAAAATACTGATAATTTTCTTTGTCAAATAAGCAGTATTTTACAATTATAGAATCAACCAAACATTCTAAAGGTATATCGTCATAATGAATAATAGTACATAGTAGTATTAACACGCATAAACTATCAAAGGTGTTTATGATTATTATAATCATATTAATTTTGATTAAATTCACTGGAGATTAAAATTTAAGCGTGACTTTCCCTCTAGTGCTAGCCTTTACAGGGTACAATTGGTAATTTTCCAAATATCATAGACTCACGTTCCGCTTTAGTAGTAACAACTGCTCCTAGTTCCTTAGCTACTTCTGCGTCTCTCACTAATCTCATATCCCGGGCCGCCACAGCAGCTGGAACAGCTCTGCCACCCACTAGTACTACGTACACTATCTCAACACTACCCGTTTCTGCTGACTGTACGAACAAAGCATGACGATACGATAGAAAAAAGTATTAACCAGACCACAGATATGAAAACTTAGTAACAACATATATGTAAGAAAATGGAGGCAGGTTTTTTTATTTATTAATAATACAGTAGTCAACAGCGACTTGGCAATAAATACAATTGTGGGTAAAAAGCAACTTTATGTAAAAAATAATTTGGTGGGTAAATAATTTATATAGAATTTCAATGTTCGATTAATAAATAAAAAATAAATGATCGTAGAGGGTTCATTAAGGGTTGTGTGTATTTTTGTATGCTATATGATAGAAATCCAAAAATAAAAAAATAGTAGTGGACACCTTTAACATTAAGGGGGATAAAAAATAGATGTTAGCCGATTCTCAGACCTACTCAATACGCTCACAAAATTTAATGAGAATCGGTCAAGCCGTTTCGGAGGAGTATGAGAACGAAAACTGAGACACGAGAATTTTTTATATTAGATTTTTTCATATGTTATCATAGTCAATTAGACGTACCTGAGTTATATTTTGAATATGAACCTGCACTGGCGGTTGCTGTTCTGGTTTTAGAATTTCACGTTTGAATAATATTGTTTCGTTTGTACTCTCTTCTAGCGGCTCAATTTCTTCTCTATTCATATCCAGTTCTTCAGCTTCCCTTGTATCTCTTTTACGAATGGTAATAGTTGGGGTGACTAGCACCCAAGCTATCTCCTCAACTCTTGTTGGTTCTATCTTAGATATTGATGACTCCATATTATTAGCTAAAAACATTTCCTTATCTATGGAAACACTTTTAGTTGTATCATCTATGTTAATCATAGAACCTTGCAACTTTATATCGGAATTGATCGAATTTATTTCCTTATTTTTATTGACTGTAAACGAATGAACATCGTGCTTCCTCCTTGCGGTTGATGCGTCTAGTGATTTAATTATGCCGAGGTGTTTCTCCTGTTGTCTGGAAATTGTAAAATACTACAATGAAATTTTGAAACGATCTGATTGCATCAAGATTATTTATTCATTCCTTCTTCATTCATCATCAAGATCAAATATTAAAGTAGCAACACAGAATCTATAAACAGCATTCTAGTATTGTTAGTAAGTAGTAGTAAGTTTATATATAATTTTCTTTTTGAGGCCAATATACGATTGACAGGAGAGCAAGAATTAAATTACGAAGATGACAAGTGCTTGATACAAATTTACTTACCTTAAGAAAGCTTTTTGATACAGCCTCGCTAGCCGCAGCTGTAGACTATCTGGCGTGGTTCCTTGTATCACTGTGAGGAGCCAATACCTCCTGTCTTCCGGGATGTCCGGCTCTAGTCCCTCTGGAGATTCACAATTGAGTACGCACCCTCCCGTCTTGTCTGTCACCGCCTGAACCGACACTCTGTCGTTAACGGAATCTTGACTTACACTTTTTGATTCTACGTATATTTTTTTATAGATATCCTAAAGTGAAATTTTAAATAACTAATTAACTAGTAGGATGCGTTGTGTTGGGTTTAGCATTTATTGAGGAACCACACAAAGAAAATTTCTGCAAGGAACGGTTCATACAATAATTAATTTGATACAATTCTTCAGAAATGTTCCGCGAAAAAATCCCTCAAACACTCTAAGCACGTCACTCAGGATGGTGCCTGTATGAACAGTATTCATTGTATGCAGCATTAGAATAGTGTACTATCCACAAACTAACGCAGGATTTTCTTAACTATACTTCATTTCAATCTACCTGAGGCGGATATGAATCCAAGTACACCGTAGCAAGGACCGTAGTTGTTCGAACAATGGGCGTACTTGGTACCGGTGCTGGCGCAGAAAAATCTGGCGGAGGAGGTCCATCACCCGATCCTGTCCAGAAAAAATCCTCCAGCCGAGGTGTTTGCGCATGCTGGTCTGATGATAGTAGCGTGTACACTAAAAAATCATAGGTCGAATTATATCACCTAGGGGTATTACAAATAACTGGCGATATGTCCTTCTTACGTAATGGCTGCCAGACGCCAGTACAGCTCTTAATGAATTTATCATTACGCTGACAATTAATTAGCTTAATAACACTCTAAGTCTAGTTATAAGTATTATTAAACATGTAAATTTTGCTCCGAGGGATTGATTTTTACCAACCTATGGCATATTTAAATGACAGTTTTACATTTTGGTTGCATCGCGTGAGCACCCGAACACAGTTTATTGGCTGCCTTTGATGCTCCTCTGAATCATATTTCCTATAGTATATATCAAGCTTTGGTTAAAAATTTTAGTTTTCCTATTTTTTTTATATTAATATTTTAAATATAGTACTTATATTAATATGAATCCAAAAA
>CAVNZL010000141.1:7062500-7215000 GCA_963693355.1 Pontia daplidice
TAATACATTTTAGAAACACATCATATTTTAATACACACACACACACACATCATATATATACTCACAGACGAGTTTTTAAACGCGTTATACAAGACTCCCTCAATACATTTTATGCCCACAAACTCTAAAATGATGACTGCCTACTGTTTCTGAGTTGCTGCTCAGTATTCAGGTCTTTTCTAAGACCGGCTAATTTCAAACACACAAACAGACACACCTGCTTCAAGCTATGCACAATAAAATGGCATTTCATTCATAGAACGTGCGTGTCAATGACCTAATCCGGCGTTTACGACGTCACTATCCCCATTCTGAACTATATTGAACTAATATTTATGTTTGAACAGTAATTCGAGTTTAATTTCATAGATATTTCCTTTTGTAATTAAATATTATATCACGTAAAACACATTTTTCAATTACACAGTTTAAATGTTACCACTAATTCGTACTTTGAATCTATCGTAACGTCTAAAGCAATTTTTCTTTGTTACATGAATAATAAGATTTAATTTCGTGTTCAAGTAATAATAATATATGAAAATATTCATTGAGTCACAGGCCATACGTGTCGACACGAAACGTCATACTTCAAATTCAAAAATAAATAATTCATTATAGAATTTTTATAATAATTCACTCAATTCTTTTACTTGCATTACATAATCCAGTATAAATATTTTGTTAGAGACAGAAAATATATTACGGCAAATACGTCATAGAACATGTGCGTCAAAAGTACGCCTGACGCCTTCGAACATACTTCGTCATTTATCTAAGTCTGATTCGTCAGAAGCTTCTATTTTACTTTAAATAAGTTACTAAACTGTTTCAAAATCAAATAATTTGACTCGTTCCTATAGAGGCTAGCAGTACTCGTCCGTCTATACTCTATACCAGTGTTTTTCAACCTTTTGCATGATGCGACCCCCTTGGTATAAAAAAATATTTCGCGACCCCCTTTGACCTTCGGTTTTTTATCATGTATGTAGGTGTATGTTACTATTACCATTAACAATATTATTTGTCTTTAATTTTGTTTTTTTTACTAAAGTACCCATTTTTTTCGACCTCTGGCGACCCCCCCTACAGAAGCTTACTACCCTTACGCTACCCCCTAGGGGGTCGCGACCCACAGGTTAGAAAACAATGCTCTATACTATACAGAGAGTGCTTGGACATACAAAAAAACCACGTGTAATTATTTTCCACCCTGTATATTCTATTATCGTAAATATCTCCATAACTTACGATGAAAGATTATTAGTTTAATAATAATTCTTCACTTAACCTTAATATATGGAGATTTAGACATGGCCACTAAATTACAGCCTACAAAATAAATGTTCTGAAAATGTACTTAAAATAGAACATACTACGTTGGAAAGCTCCAAAAACATATAATGAACGAACCCCTATCCTAACTTCTCAAACATTTACTTCCAACATTCGAAGTATTTTCTGTCTAAATTACTTTTAAGAGGCCATTCACCCAATCTTGATACCATCACGCAACCACATCAATTCGCAAACGAAAATTCAGTAACACAATCTGGAAAATCAATCTGCCATCGTATTTACTCGTTCCTATAGGGTAAAGGAAATTAAACTGTACACATCTGGGATAAGGATTAAAATCCTTTCAAGCATTTTCCCATCGCATACGTTATGCGATGGGAATTTCAATCCTATACAGATTATAATACGGGCGATTGACTACTAATTTTTGTAATGATGATCAACAATTTAATAAATACTGATAACAAAAATATTTATTTAAATATGTAAAGCCAACAACAGTTTTTACATCAACCAAACAAACCATAAAACTTATTCGATTATACTCGTAGATTTCGTTGCGAGGACCATTTATACACGTGGTACATAATAATAATAATACTCTTTATTTCAGGCAAAACTGCCACTATTCATATATGTAAACAAACAAGAAAATTTATCTTTATGTTTTTTTTCATATATCATGCATAGATTTCATAGTGAGGATGGACACTGGAGCCTATAAAGAAGACTAGCCTGTGTTAGTCCGACCTAGATGTTATACTACAACTAAGAATTACATTTGATATTAATTGGTCAGATAATTTTTTCTTGCGCTTTATGCACATCTCTTGATATAAGACTTCCTCGTATAATTTATCAACAGTTGTGCGGTATAAAAAGACATACAGTATCCTCTAAGCCTAAATATAACTAATAAAGTCCTTTCGTCGTTTAAGTCGTTTAAGAATTTGAATTTCCACGAAAACACTTTTTAAATATCTTGAGTATTTGTATAAGTTGAAATAACACTTAAAATATGTGAAAAAACTTTCGGCAACGATGATTGAATTTCGTAGACCTGGTAATAGTCGTCTTGGGAATATAAAACCAAGCACGAAGCGTTTGTTCCTCAAACCATCAACACCATCTCTAACCCCTCTTACTCAATCACAATCCAATTTTTCTACTAAGATTATATATCAATCCATTTCTCATAAACTCTTTTCAATAACCGATCCGTGGCTCATATCAATCTTTTTTTAAACCATCCTTGGGAGGACCGATCGCTACTTTTGGATTGATATTTGTAAGGAAATGACAGATCGATGCTTTCTATAAATTATCTTTGAATTCGAGAGATCGAATTTTGACATATATCAATCTAAATTTGCGATCTTCCCATTTTGACCGATTCACGATTTTTGCGGTGCTGTTTTTGTGTATTATATTCGTGGATCGTGTTCAAAAGTATTTAAAATGGAGTTATTTTCAAGCGATAATGACAGTGATCTTGAGATGCTATCTCATTATCGGAATCGTGAAGGAGAACAAGAAAGATTTGTATTTCAAAAAGTATCAGCTTTTAACTTTATGATTACTCTGAACAACGCTAATTCGTATTCAGGTTCCGAATGAGTAAGGAATTTGTTGAGGCTGTTTTACAGGAAATAATGCCTTCATTAAAGTAAATCAAAAGGTACAGGAAATAAAAAATTATTAACTTATACCTATAAATTAACCTAATCCTATTGTTTATTTTCAGAAATAATGGTATACCACAATGCTCAACTCAGTGCTACATTGAAATGAAGACAGGCAAAGCGATATAAGTAATAGAGAAGATTTAATTATAAATTTCTTTTAATTACTTATTAAAAGTATTTACAAACTGTTAAAGTTCTTTTATTTAAAATATATATATATAACAAAACAATCATACTACAACACAAAGAAATTAAATAATAAAACAACGCAATCATTATTAGTTTTAACATTTTTCATTCTTGAGTTTCTCTCTTTTTTTTTTTCTTTTTCATCTCTAACTTTAACTTTTCTTGTCTTGCTCCATAAACAACATAATTATAAGTTTACTTTTATTAACACATAATTTTTTTTAAATAGAAACATAAATACGATAATTAATTATTACAACTTAACATTTACAGTTTCAGGCTCCATGACTAATTGAAATATAAATTGTGATAACCTTAGTACTATCAAAATATATTCAAACAATACAGTTCAAGTGTAACAAAAATCAAATATTTCGTACATCTACGGATGACATTTGCTTGACTCATTGACTCATTGACAGTTGCTTGCACGTTCCATTTTTCAAGATTACAACGACGGCACCATGCAAAACGAATTTGTGCTTTTAAAATTTTACTCCCGTTAAACGCGATTTAATAACGTTGTTGAATAAAAATAATTATAACTTTATTATAAATCTTTACGTTATATATAAATAATGACGACTTCAAGGAGTAATATAGTCCCTCACAAATAAGGGCAACACGTAAAACGAAACCACGGGAGGGACTTCCAATCCGTTTTTTACAAGGATTGCAAAACAAGGATTGTCATATAGAAAGGTAGATTCTCGATCGATCGCTCGATCGCAAAATATCTGGATTGGACATAACTTAAGATTTTAGATCGAGTATAGAAAGCCGCCGTAAACGAATACAGACGCCGCCACCGATCCATCAAAACCACTCTTGACTCTTATAGACAAATATACAAGCAATACTCCGCGAAAAAAGTATCTACAACCCCTCAAAGAATGGTGTATTAGGGTTTTTTTTTAGGGTAAAAAATTTACGATAACGGATTCTATTATATTTTGACTCTTGTCCAATAAGACATGATTCCCTCGACCCATCACAATCGAACGGAGTACTACATAGTTAGGTTAACCAAATATCTGTTTAGTGTTGTGTATACATAACCTAGATAGGGAACACACATGAGAAATCCTGGTTAATTTACCATTATATCAATAATAAACTCAGGTCATACTGGGTCAAGACGAGTTTATATGAAAATCGGTCTCAATTAGAACTTACTCCATATTAGTAATACTTTTCTAACAGCAAGGAATTACATCATCTCAGACTTCCCAGCTACGTATCACCTGTGTTTGAGAAGCCAGTTCCTTCCTTGATGCACTAGATATACAGACAGTCAAAAAAGTAACCGAAAAGTGTGGAAACGTAAAGAATAAAATTAATTTGATAATAACTCAATCATTCTGAATACGTATAAAAAAATTCGTTTGCCCAGTTCTCATAGTATTAAGTGAATGTTCTCGTAATTTTTTTTCGATGTTTGCGAAAATACGCACATAAAAAAAAACTGACTACAACCGGAAACAAAACGAATTTCATTAAAACAAAAAAATATAACGTGTGTGTGATCTAAATGAAATTAAAATGATTAATCAAAAATATGTTATGTTATATAAGCTATAATTTTATTTATAAAGTTAACAAGACGCATTTCATTCGCGGTTAAAAAACAAAACATAATTTATCAACCAGTTACCAAACCTGTTTACCGTATACACTCAACTTTTGCGAGAGCATTTCTCGGACATTGCAACGCAATTTCACATTCGTATATTTCCCTACTTTAAAATAAACCAAACCCACCTCATTCTTCCAAAAGACTTACATTTCGTTAGAACCTCTTTTATTAAAATAGAAAACTAGGAATTTTTAAAAGTTTACGTAAGAAATTCTGAATCGAATTAATTAGAAATCCTTTACGACCAATCGCATACGACCACGTGTACTATTGGGACGACGCTATATCAATGTATTTACCAACTCTTTATAATAAACCAATAAATTCATTCATCACATTCTAAAATATAAAACATAAATTGTGCACTCGTTTCAATTTCATATAGAAAGAATTTTTTAAATAAAATTGGGTCAAATGTAATCGTGTTAATTTAAAATATGATGGATTGAGATTTGACTAGGCTTAATAGTTTATTCGTGGACAAATTATTTTAGAGTACATTACACGTACGTACGTACGTAAAATTTGCCCAATCTTATATATATAGCACGTTTGTTCTAAGACAAATGCTCTAAGCCAGTGTTTTTTCAACCTTTTTTACCCCCTGGTATAAAAACATATTTCGCGACTCCCTTTGATCTTCAGTTTTTTATCATGTATGTAGGTGTATGTTACAGTATTACCATCAACAATATTAATTATCTTTATTGTTTTTTTTTACTAAAGAACCCATTTTTTTCGACCTCTGTCGACCTCCCTATACAAGCTTCGCGACCCCCCAGGGTATCGCGACCCACAGGTTGAAAAACAATGCTCTAAGCCAATCAAAACCGAAGACTTGACGATCATATCGCTCGAGATCGTGCACGTTCGAACATGTACGTACTCGTGTATCTCAATTTAGATTGTGCGTCTATTCAAGAATTTGTCGATAACATTTAAAATGTTAATCAAATAACGAAGTGTAAGACAAAAATGCGAAACGTGGTTGTGTATAAAACCTCTTTCGTGGCGCATTATACCAATCAAAGTCTTTTGAAGTGCATTAAAACGCGAGCTAAGGAAAGAAAATCGCACGGTTCCATGATAATGACAACCGGGGCCCCTCTATTGTTCTGAAATAGGCAGACTATGACAGATTTGCATTGTATACAGGTAAATTACTATCGAGACGTTTGCCAGTGCACAGTTGGTAAATAAATCAATAAGATATAACTACTAGCTGAGCCGGCAAACGTTGTTTTGCCATACATGTGATTTCTGGCAGAGGGATGAAGAATTAGAGTTTTGAGATTTTTTTATCAGTATGGTCAAAATAACGTTTAGAAAACGTACGCCATCTATTAGGTTAGGCATATAATATTTATTTATTTATACCTGTAACTACTATTATTACAGGATCTTATCCTAATGCAATAATTAGTTACTTAAAACTAATAACATTGCGAATTCACTCAAAGAACACGAGAAGATGTCCACTCTTTCGTGAACCTCGTTTAAGCCCTAGTGAGAGGCGTCTTAGCGAGCAGGTTAGTTCTCGCCGCGGGGACATGTATCCATCTATCACATAGTTTTTAATTTGGGTAGAATATTCATTTGGAAGTTTTTCTTTTATAAACTAATTACTATATTAAAAATTAAATATTTTTAGTAAAAGTGTTTATCTTTCCTACATCGCTGTTAAAATAGTGTAAAATCCATATCCTCTATAATTCCGATTGAAGCTACCGACAGAAACACAACTATACAACTAAAAATGCCAATTTCTAGGGTTTCGTACGCAAATCGTAAAAAGTGAATCTGTCTTCCCATTTGGCATAAACACAACAACAAACGTAATAAAACAAATACACGCATCCGTCCAAAAGCGTAATTTATTACCGAAAAAAATTGTACGGAACCAGTCGAGCGCGAGACCGACTCGCACATGGAAAAAAAAGCGTATTTGCTTCTTATCCTTTGGACAAATGCCGCATCTATAGCGTATAACTCCAAATATTATGGCAGACGCAAGGTCATTGACCGATCTAGAGGATGTTGATTGTAACCCCTTCGTAAATGTAATCAACTTTTTATTTAATATCGTTCATCTATACATAATCACGGTGGCAATGTATGTCTTAAAGAGGAAACGTATATACTTACCATGTGAGTGACATAGGCCTTATTTAATTTATATATTTACAGACATGACAGTACTTTGGCTAAGGGCCCTTAACTCAGTACCCCCAGAAATCTCGAAGAAAAAGTATGAAATCGTCCTAAATACAAACGAATACAATGCGTCCAATAAGTTTGTTTCAAATCTGAACACCTACAGACCATTTCACGTAAATATTTCTTGCTCGCCCATCACATATCCACAGACTATATCATAATCATGACATCAAATTGTTATCTGTAGTGATTTTTTTTAACTTGCCTTAAATTTCGATTCATAAAAGAAGCAATAATCATACGTACATAATCTAACGATTTTTAAACGAGCAACAAATTGTGACAAAGTACTAGAGACAATAGACTTCAGCCCCAATTCTTTTGAAAACCGTCATATACGAGTGTCTTTTGGAAAAAGGTCAGGAATATTGAAAAAAAATCCGTACGACATACTAGCTCTTCTTCGCGGCTTCACCCACATTTAACCGTACAAGGTCAACAGTAACTTTTTTAATTTTTTTTTCTTAACAGAATAAAAAAAGCAGAACTCAAGGAACAATTATTCCCGTGTGCAACATTCATCGCCTTATTGTTTGGTAAACATAATTTAACAGAGAACTATAATAATAATAGAAGTAATATGTATTAATTATAAATTAAATTAAAATAAATTTAAAAACAAATAACAGCTGTGTAATCTCATATCATAATCTTAAAATATCATTAATTCTTCTTAGAAAATACATTTTGTAATTATAAAGAGAAAATTTCGTCTAGTATTAAGAAACAGTTTTTAAATTTAGTTTTTAATTTAATTTCAATTGTAAAAACAATGTATTTCTATGTCCATCATCAAGAATTCTGGCTTCGTAATCATTATTTCGTGACTCAAAAGTAATTATGTCTTACTATGGCAGTGTAAATACATAATGCATCTTGCAAAATACTTCCGTCATACGAGGTAATAGTTGCTACTTAGTCAAAATTGCCGAATGACCCAGAACTGGTTTTACAAAAACCAACTACCAAAAGTTTAAAATAGCATGAGCCCCTAACATATACAGTTAAAAATCGTCTATGTTTTAAAATATATCCCTAATTGACTCAAATAACTCAAGTAAATTTCACCCAACTGATCAATGCCACCAAATTATTACCTTCGATAATTAAACCAAAAATTTCTAAACAACCTTGCTATTGGCAAAGCAACGTCATTTTCTAATATTTCATTTGTAACGATTGTATAATAAGATAAGGTAAAAGACCTAACTAATATGATTCATCACTTTTCTGTTATGAACGGCGATACGGGTCGGTGAATACATTAATTTGTATATATTCTTAATGAAACCGCAATTTTGCAATTCAGTATCGAGTCGTAGACATTTGCCAATTGCTGTTGGTAAGACAATACGATATTAAATCCGGTTAGATATGTGTGTGGTGTGTTTCTTTGTTACTTCTTCAGAAACAAAACTTGTTTGAAAACTGTATTTGCATATACTTTATATACATATTATTTATATTTATACAAAATTTCAACGCGTGTTTTACGAAAGCTCTCTTAACAAAGGTAGTAAAGTATGTGAAAAATTTAGTGAGTTAATTTTGTAATTTAACATAGATATATCCCCTTTCATCTTAGCGCAAACACAATTACTGAGAGAGCGACGAAACTACTTAAAACAGTCCAATTAAATAATTTAAGTTTTAACGTTAAAAGGGGGAGACAAATCATCATGGGAATAATGAAATATGTTTTCAACAAGTATCGATTGCCGTCCGCCTAATAGACATCTCAGAACTATTTTAAGACAAATGACTCACAATCAAACAAGCACAGACGAGCTCACACTTCTCAGGCTAAAATAATTTTGGTCATAGATTATTTCACGTTTTGCACAGATTAAAATGCCACCACGCTGACATTGTATATATAATATGTCACTTATATATTACACACATAAGCGATAACTATAGGACTATTGAAACATATCACATATATTCTCATATCTTCGAATAATCCGTAACAATTTTCGAATATCACCCAACAATCGTTAATCCAAAACAATATCTGTTGTCTCTGCTAAAACCTTCGTAATAACCTCGAATTTATTTCACTTACGAATAGATGTCGTTGATATCAATTAGACCAGTGTTTTTCAACCTTGGGTCGCTTGGGGTCGCCATGAGGTCGAAAAAAAGGATACTTTCGTAACAAAACACACTTAAAGACATTTGGTTTTTATCATGTATATAGTTGTATGTTACAGTATTACCATGATAACAATATTAATTGTCTTTAAGTTGGTTTTTTTTACTAAAGTACCCATTTTTTTCGACCTCTGGACCCTACAGAGGCGTCGCACCTCATGAAAGGGGTTGAAAAACACTGAATTAGACTAATTTGTATTTATCTATCGAATTATTTTCCTTCAACTAAATACGGCAGCCGGCAGTCTGGCCCACCGCGATTGTTTTGCGGTAAAGAAATCATACCGCTCTATACTATGACACATCAGGTGTTTATGTTTTTTTACGATTGTGGGAATACTGGAGCATGATTATGAACAGATGACTCATTGTATCGTCATCTTTTTGTCTGCATATCAACAATTGAATATTACACGACATTTATCGTTACATCAGTGTTTATAAATGTTCAGTTGAAAAAAGTTGCGAATTTTAATGACAAAATACGTCACTATAGTAATTAAAATACCTTTATACTAATTTCAATTAATCGGTTTGTTGACGAGTTTCCTTTTATACACCATCTGATAATAGTGTCATCTATTTTCTGTTCTTGTAAAGAGTAAAGTATATTGTTCATCAAGGTTTATTTAAACAATGTGAAATAGGTCAATTATTAAAAATTAGTAGTATCAAATTAAACTCAGCTCAACCACAAAATTAGGGAGGTATGTCTGCTTCATTGTAGTCAAAAACTAATCTCAATGAAGAGAACAATACAGGTGTTACTATTTTCCTGACAGGGACTTAAATAAATATCTGGAAATGTTCAATGTGTTCACACGTATAATAGAAATAGTTATTAATCGTGTGCGTTTACATGAAAGATAAGTATATATCACTAATTTAACGCAAAAGCAATTTAAACTTGATAGCGAATAATATATTCATGTAGAGACCATAATAAGACGTCTCGTTACTAAACCCTAATATACCCATATACAAGCGAAAATCCGACTACTCGACGTAGAGGCAACATCCCGAGGATGTTCCGGTGTAGGTACGTCGAGTGGTTGTGGGTTTTTTCGCGGAGTATTGCTTGTATATTGGTCTATTACGGTTTTTTACTATGGACTTTAAGTAACGCCTGATTCTATTAACTCCTATGAACACTCCATGATAAATCTTTATACAAATAGCATTCTTATGACCTCAATTAACACAGTGGTGGTGGTCATTATCTAGCCATCATCTCTATCTCTATCTCATCTAGTCATCATCAATGCCTATCCTGCTCGAAGGTACTACTACACCCAATACATAATAATTCAAAGCGTTCATTCACCAACCCCCCAAGAATAGATTTACGAACAACGGAAGCCCGATGTAAACAAACAAGCGTTTAGTTTATTTTAGGCATAATTTATTGGTGAAGCAACTCCACTTCATCTTTTATCTTCAAAACGGAGCTAGTTTTTTAGTTTCAAGTAGTAAATTAGTTAACTATATTCATTCAGGATTAATCAAGACAAAAGTTCGACGCAGGCGGTAAGGATTTTTATGTTTTACGCTACAATTTGAGGACTTCCTATTTAATTCGAAAATTTTAATTACACCGGGACATTACTCGTGGTAGATTGGTCCCAAAGTAAGCTATTAATAGCTTCTATTATGGATGCTAACACACTGATAATTATAGCTTTCAGATAACAGCCAATAGTTGTGCTCGTCACACAAATATTGTCTGTACCGGGTATAGAACCCGAGATCTTATTCGGCAGTCCAGCATGGCGACCATTGCGAAAATGTGTCGTCAAATATAAAATACACTATTCACCAAAAACATTCATTAAAATCAGTACAGTTGCTTTTGAGATGTTTGAAATCAATGTGACTCCTGTCATAGGCAGATTAATTAGAATTTTCTGAAAATTTCAGTCAATTTCATAATTCTTTATTTAATTAAAAATATATCAATCAAATGTGTCGCTCCATTGGCATGGAAAGATATAAGTAATTAGGACAACAATGACGTCATTATCAAAGCCACTGACCTTGACAATACACGTCAGTCCACTTCCGGCGTCCAACGGAAATGCATCCACGCCAGATGCATGTCTGGCGTCGTGTCTCTAACGTCGGTTATTGTTAAAACATATTTCTAGAAGTATTAACATAATATTCCAATATTCAATAAAGTTTAATAACATTTAGACGTTTCTACACAAAATATAAGCTACTGTTGTCTGCATTAATTTTTACCTTACCAGACGTAACGCCGCATTCACACTACAATATGGTAGATTTGTGGTACATTAAAAAAAAAAACTAACTCTAGAGTATATACAAATTTAATCTGTTGAAGGATTCAAACGTTATATCTTTTATAATCATCTTCCACGTTCAATCGTTTGTATCTTGACAGTTGTCAGCGAAAATCCAGAATATATGAAACAATTACGTGCGTCAATCATTCCCTAAAAACCTCATTCATACAATTTAATCGGTCATTCGAGGAAGTGGTGACATTAACACAGATTCGTCACAGTCATTCCCGGAACGCCGACACCGATGATAAAAAGCAATGTATTGTAGGGTTCCAATCTAAATACTAATATTTAAACGTTAAATATTGCTTCCAAAAGATAATCGTAGGCAAATTCATTTATTTCTTAAGTGGCCATTTGTCTCTATGCACGTACCCCTCATGGTTCCATGGAACTTGAATTTGTATGTACGGTAATATTATTTCCAATAAAATATGTAAAAGTATTTTACCTTTTAAGTACGAACTCCAATCCACCGAAACAATGGATTTTGTATAGTTGTAATTATTTATTATAATATAAAGACTGTATTATTGTTCTATAAAATTTTTCAGTGACAGTAAGCGTAAAATTTGTATTAAATCAAAAAACTGGATTTTATTAGAGAGTGCCAAGGAGTCATTATATGTTCTTCTCATTTATTATAACAAAACATAAAATTGCTACCGGCCATATGCTATTTACTTATAAAAATGTATTTACGACTAAATTTACAAATAAATATAACTTTGATATGAGTACTTGCAGAGCAGCACATGCACCAACAAACTCATATGAATACCTATAGTGCAAATGAATAAATATTTCAATGTCGACTATAAGACTCATAGGTACTGAAGATGCCTTTCAGTCAGAAGATAGTTATACTATAGTTATACTAGCTGACCCAGCTGTTTTGTCAAAATATTATTTCAATTATATCGTTATTAAGTATATTAAAATTTTTATCGTTAAAAAATTTGGAAGGGGAATTAGGGGGTGAAAAATAGATGTTGGCCAATTCTCAGACCGTACTCATACCAAAAGTTTCATGAGAATCGGTCATGCCGTTGAAATGGGAACGAAAATTTGACACAATTTATAAATTTCTGCTAACCTATTAATTAGTAATGCCATTCGCCAATATCCGTTTCCGAAACCGGAGTTCATGTAAGCGATGAAGCAACATTTAGGTTTTAATACCTTTAACCACTAATCACCTCAAACGGTGCAATATCCTTAGTTTTAAACGCACTGTTAACGTACGTGTCCTTCAGAACTAAACCCGCAAATATAATTTAAATTAAATACTTTATCAGTGTACTTATTGCCGCTTATATAGCAACTGCTTTGAAAGAACCTGCATTTTACTTGTATAATTGTAATAGAGGCATTAGGAACTTTATAATATTTTAATTTTTTAGGTCTATATTCAAAAATAAACATCTGCTCTCCCACAGACCACAATTGATGTATTGGATGTGACGTCAAATGTCAAGCCATCAAACAACAAACCTCGTCCGCGGGCTTTGTGGGTGTAATGGCGACGGTTTCGTTGAAACAGAGGCACGCGCAGTAATGTCTGTTCGCGTCTACATCCGTCAGCACCGACACGTAGAACCGCGGCTCCGAACGCTCCGTTGACAGCGCCCATCCTTGTGGCTGACAGAACTGCAATAAAACCAGCATAAATTATAATAGGTCCAGTTTTTGAGATATATGCTTTGCACTTCCGTTCATAAACTATATATTTAAAAACAAAAACTATACACACCCTAACGCATCCTGATACATTTTATGGTTATGGACGTATATGTATCCAAAACCTCTTAAACCTCTTAGGCTCAAGACGTAGCCACTCAATAAACAAAATTATACTGTCTCTTCGTTGTTTACACGATTAATTAACTATGTACTAATACGGAAAATGAGCTAATTGCAAATGAGCCGTACCTCGTGCTATACCGAGTACCATACTTATGCTGCATTCTATAAACTAATTTCCAATTAGACGATATTTTAACATCGATATTCGGGCCCTAATCTCCAAAGCTTGTTATTGCAAATTAAGCTATACTATCGCATCACATGTTGAAGCCATGCTCCACTTAGTACTATGAGCCAAGTGATGAACGTACCCATTCTATGCCGTCGTGGAATGGTGTATCGTCCCAATTAACCTCCGGGAATCGCTGGAGGATAACGCCGTTGCTCAGTCCACCCCCTGCAAAAATGTTATTCATTAATATAATCCTACTATTATAGAGGCGGTAGTTTGTGTGTATGTTTGCTATACCTTCACGTACAACTGGCTGGAGTAATTTTGATTAAATCGAATATCGTCTTACACCCTTTTTTTATAATGGGAAATCCGTTGACAGGATAACATATACATGGCATGAGGAGTAGGGTCAGAGCCCACAAAGGAAAGGCCCCACTACCCACTAAAACCCATCTTAGCGGTAATGACGAGACCTGGTAACAGCGAGACCTTGTCCAGGGATCGTCTTACACCCTGGATTACCGATTATAATAGTACAACATGTGCAAGACCCTTGTTCACCCTTGGTCACACATGTTCTACTTTAAACCGTGACAGAAAATATAAAATCAACAAATTTTATATACAAAAAAACACTTATTATCTCACAGTGTAATCTATTATAATCTATTTCAGTGAAAACACATAATACAATAACAACATTAAAATGATATTCAAAATCACATTTCATATATTCGCATGTAAACTACTTTTCCCTAATTAAAGTCAAAAGATAATGAACGTCGTGTCGCGACCTTGACCGAGTACCTGGATGTCATTAGTCGAGTCGTGACATTAGACTACAAATATATGAGTGCACTAGACAGTCACATGTTTTTACGCTAATAGGCAATCATTTTTTTATTTTATGTTAATAATAATAAAGTTATAAATTGTTTATGTCTGTATGTGTAAAATAAATGACTCTGCTATAACACCATAGATAAAATTGAAAATATTCGGCCGTTAAACGTTTGTATATAGGGGTAAAACTGAAGTAAAAAAAAAAGTTCAGGTTGTTGTCTGAAGTTAAAATGCAGTATTCATTCGTTTTACAAATATTTATTGTGACTAGGCACAATTACAAAATATTCATATTCTATTGAATTCACTTAAGAAACAACCTTCAAACTGCTTACGTGAATTAATTTTTCAGTACCTACTATGCTCCACGCCCGAATTCTCTCATCGTTTGATTTATTATATCCATAATAGGATACTGGTGGCGATTCTGATGTACACA
The DNA here is from genome assembly GCA_963693355.1 of Pontia daplidice. Lineage (NCBI taxonomy): Eukaryota > Metazoa > Arthropoda > Insecta > Lepidoptera > Pieridae > Pontia > Pontia daplidice. The sequence goes on from CAVNZL010000141.1 coordinate 7,077,250, forward strand.
CTCTAAATTAAAAATCTCTAAATTTAGCTTTAGACCTGTCAAACAGTTTAGAGAGCGTAACCTATTCTGTACATCTCTAAATTGATAATAATAAGGTTTAAATGGTCAATGTAGAAATATATAGAATAAGTTTGACAGGTCTAAACCTAAATTTAGAGATTTTTACTTTCAGAGGTGTACATCAGAATCGTCACCATTAGCTGTACCCTCAGGATTTTAATTTAAATCGGTCCAGTAGATTTCGTGTGAATACATTAATAACATACATACCATATGTTTCCTGTTTTAATACTAGTGAAGACATTCTCAGATATAGTTGTAGTACAACTTGCTGCAGACTCACTGTTGAGTTAAAAACTACAAATATTATAGGGTCCTTGGACCTTGGGGGTCATTGACCTCTCGTCAGTTTCATGAATAATTTCATAAAGCTATACAGAACGGCCTGATGGAATATGCAAGTAACGACTTCCTTTGATGATGGGTTTCAAATGTAGCACCTTAGTAATGAGATCGGCACGTTGGCAGCCCGCTTGCTTTGTTTACAAGTTGTCCAAGAACCATACAAGTGTAATTGCGAAAATAATTTTGAATCCAAAGTAATGCAAGGCAGAACTCTCAAATATTATTAATTGATACAAAAGAATCTTGGCCTAAAGACCACGCTGTCAGGTCATTAACCTTTGGCATCGACCCACCCATTGCTTATCTACAGTAATAATTGAGTAAGTTTTGAATACCCTCGTTAAAACCAATTTCCGCAGAATAAAATAATTAGGTACGTATTGATTATCTTTGATTCAGACGTTTGCGACTCTGTGGAGCACGCACAACCAAGGAGGTTCGATTATCGATTCGGGAAGTTTTGAAAATATCCCAAGACGAATTACAAACTAAATATTCGTTTTTTAAACTTCTGTACACGCAATTACACAATAAACATAAAACACCGTTTCAAATATATACGCAGAGCGCACCCTGTCGCTTATAAATCGTTAAGTAAAACTATCCGACATCTAGATTTGGCACAGTTCTTTGGAATAATCGTTACTAATACTTAAAATAGTTGCGGTATTTAATTCGATTTGATCCAGTTTCAGGTCTAGCTATAATAGAAATCTCACAAGGTTGATAAGGTAATCGCCTACCAATCGAATAACGGTATCTTAGTAATAGCAATAGCCTTGACAGGTTGAACACCTTCCCTACCCAAGCCTTAGACATACTAAAACCAAACTTTAAATTTTCACAGCTTTATTTTTGTCTGTATCAGTGCACCAAATAGAAGGTCGGCCACTTCAACGACCTTGTAAGGTGGCACATACTACCACATAACCACCACTTACATTTGAATTCATAAATTTTTATTTCAGACTAAGTCTTAGACTTAAGCAAATATTTTTGATAAAAATCATATGACCATCTATCAACACTGCTTCAAAAAACATATATATTAAAACGCTATCTATTTTTCTATGGGAAACTCCAAATTTATTAATTAGGCAAGTTATTTCAAAACGGATTTGAATGACATATATTTCATGGATTCATTATTAAAATTATTCATGGTCTGCAGAGACCTCTAGAGGCTAATAGTTACATTTATTTATGTATTATTAAGCCGTGGACGATTGATTGATTACATACGTATTTTGTAAAATATTATTTGAAGTATGTTCTATATACAATATTTATGAAATGTTGTAACACCCATTTAAAATGTTAATTGGTAACTAGTTATCGAGTATTGACCCGCTTATTAAATCACTTTCACAGCTTCTTGGAATATCGAGGTGCGCGTTTAAAAAGATAATTTTACACGGAATCTACTTGGATACGAGTAATTTTATCTAATTATGATAATTGCTAATTGAGTATTAATAACGTTACATCGTTTTTACGAATAAGGGGGAATCTTTAATAACAATTTCTTTGATTTAATTACGTCGAAGCAATGTTGTCATTTGCACCAAAGTCATGGTAACAAAAAAATCTATGTTACATTATTTTAGTTTAAATACCTATCTTTCCTTGATCTATTGTACATGAACATACAACACACTCCAGTGTGTTATATGTACATGTTAGTTATATGTGCTATTCTGAGGAACAGAGGACAATGATGTTATAAATAAAAATTGGAAACCCTAGCAAACAGCTAAAATTGATAATTAATTTTGGCTTTTTAATTTATCAACAGATTATGTCTAACGTTAAAATTTTCTTGAGGACAAACATAGCTAAGCAGAAAGTGAATCTTTTACAGATATACGTGACAAATAAATTCACGACGAGACAACACTATCTCCAGCCTTACAGGTTAGTTGCATGTAAACAATAATGTTTCTACACATATTTGTCTGTTTGTCTAGCCGTTGACAAACATATCAGTTATGAATCATCAACAAGATATTATCTATAGTAAACATTTTTAAGTTACTTTCGCTCCTAAAACTCGATTCGTTAAAACTTTTACGCGTCTTGTCTATTCTTTCTGTTCGTTTATACCAAAATTGATTTAATGATTCAAAAATAAATTTTATATTTTAGTTATAATATCAAAAATTTTTTATATATTTTTATATTAAAAATCTTGATATGGTCAATATTTTTTCTTATGTCTAAATTTAAAATGGTTTCCAAACATTTGATGTCCTTGTATATCTATTTTCATGCCATGTTAACACACATAAAGACAAAACAGTTAAGTTTAAGAAGAGCAATCAGACTGATTTAGTTTTGTCATATTTATGAAAAAATATATTACCTAATACTAAACTCCTTATGCCTTTAGGAATAATCTTAATCACAGTTGATCTTCTTTATATAGAACAATGTTTACCAACCTTTTTTGACCTACAACATTTTGTTGTTGATCCCTACATAAAATAAACATAATTTATATGACTAAAGAATTTAGTTATAAATAGTTTAGTTTTTAGTTATAAAGGAATATAAATTTTAGTAAGAAATTGATATTTTGATTTGGTTCGCTTAACTATCAAATTGGGGCAATTTGATAGTTAATTTGAAGTTGTGAGGGATATGGTCCCCACTTTGGCAAGCAATAATAGTGAGGTGGATTTATCCTCTGAACAATAGTGCATATTCATGATCTATTGTAGGCTCCTAAATATTTTAAGGATATGAATGAATTGGCTTTTTAAATTATGTAACACTGTTTTTATATATTATATATTTTTTTATATTAAAAACAGTGATACAGTAAGGCTTCCGGCAGGATTTCAGTAAAAAAATGTGTTGCCACAGATAAGTTTCCTTTTTGTAGCCTACTTAAATTATTAATTAGATTCCCATACATATTGAATAAACAAACTTTACTTTTGCCCATTGAAGCAGAAAGTAATAACTCTGATATAAATTTTATATCTACCTTCATATAGAATGTGTATGAATAAGGACTTTACAAAGAGTTCAAACTCATCGAACCTTTTGGGTTTTTTGCGGAATACTGCTTTTATATTGGTCTATTGGGATTTTGTACTGTAATTTTGTCATGACAAATGAGCCATAGAGCAATTAAGATCCCATAATTGAATTATTATATTAATAATAACTAACATATTTGAATTTAAAGTATTTAAAACATCAAGATTTGATATAATATGGATAACAATAGAAATGTCACAGCAGTATATAACTGCGTCATGTACATTTGCAAATGGACAATGAAATCAAATCAATTGTATCTTATCGCTGCATCTAGCAATCCCAAGGCTGTATTTGTTAGTTCAATAAAATACATATTACTCTTGAAACAAATTGATAAGAAATTTAATTTTTATTAAAACAATAATAAATGGTCTAAATTTATTTATTTATTAATTTTTACTTCAAGATTAAATACAATTATTATTAAAAAGTCATCAAAAATTAAAGCAAAAGTAAAAATTCAAACATGATTTCAAGTATAATTGTTCATAATTATAAAAATGGCTACAATCATACAATTGCAAAACATCTATAATTGTCTGATTAAAATTAATTAGCTAATGATTATAAATAAATATTCGTCTTAATCAAGAGTGGCGGGACACATCCTATCATTAAAATGATTGTAATGTAATCAATACAATATTTTGTAGGTTTTTATATTTGTAGTTTATAAATTACCTTTAGATTCTTAACATGTTATTTTTCCCTTCTTAATTAGTTACTTTACTTAATTAATTATAAGAAAGCCAGATCAAATTAAGAGTATAATAACTGAACAAATCATTTAAATATACATTGAGGGTAATCACTTCAGTTTTTTACAGACCTTCACAAAAAATAACTATGGGTATTCTGGAAACAAAACGAGTAAAATAACTTATTGTTACTTACTTTCTTTTTCGTGGTCGAAGCCCACAATCACGAAATAGTCGACGAGCCTAGACATGGCAATTCTACCTCATCATCCGTGAAACACCACAAATACACATGTATATTTTTTTATTACACACTACGAGACACATTGTTAAGTTTTTTAAAACATAATTTATTAAAACCCCACCGAGAACACACCCACAACACGTAACAAACCGTGAACTTACGAAATATAAACACCTCAAACACTGGTTTATTGAGATCGGAAGACTACCAATTTCTGTCTAAAAACACTAGACAACTTATCAACACTGTTGACTTTTAAAATCATTATTAAATAAACAAACAAATGAATAGGAAATCCATACAGCAGAACTTCCCTAATAACTCGCGACAAATACTTGATTAGAACGCCAAACGTATTGTACTCTTCTAGGTTCTACTGAAGAGAGACCTCTTTTGACTTTGAGTATCAACTGTCAAAAAGTGTCAGGCATTATCGTGACATTCAAATGTGTTCAAATTAATCATATCTACTCCCCTAAATTTGTCTATGAAATTGCAATTCTCTACACTCTACAGTATTAATATAATATGTTTTTTTTATCCTGAACTTTTAAATTTATTTGAAGTGTAAAGTAAATTATACGTCTAAAATTATAAAGGACTACATTCCTTTTCTTACTTCCACAAACTTGAATTATCAAGTGTCTAACGTCAGAATTTAGGAGTCAGAACAACACTTAACAGTGACAATACCAAAAACAATTTGCCACAAAAATATTTACATCTGCAGTATATTTGCATTTTGCACATATATTATATTAATTATTCTTAAAACCTTACCGACTTTAATTTAAAATTCAGTAACATAAAATTGTGGTATACGTATGCGACCATGACATCGTCTGTTAGTGAGTCTGTTCCTGGGTTAAAACAGAAAAAAGTGTTTAAAATAATTGTATTGGGTGATTCAGGAGTCGGAAAAACATGTTTAACTTATCGCTTTTGTGAAGGACAGTTTTTAGATAAATCCGAAGCAACTATTGGAGTAGATTTCAGAGAAAGAACAATAAAGATACGTAATGAAGAAATTAAGGTAAGTTTTTTACTTCCTCTTTTTGCCTATTAACGAAGATCTAAACCGACCCACTGGCCCGGCCCTATTTTTTTTGTATCACAACTTAAGAATCTGTAAGCTAAAAAGTTAAGTATTCTTAAGTATTATCATCTAAATATACATATTCTCTACCATACCTTGTTGGTATCATATAAACCTTACCAAGGGCTTAAAATATTAAAAATCAATTTCAGCTGCAGCTATGGGATACAGCTGGTCAAGAACGATTTCGAAAGTCAATGGTGCAACATTATTACAGAAATGTTCATGCAGTTGTTATCGTTTATGATGTCACCAAACCAGAAACATTTCATGTTTGTATTTATATCTTTAATATATAAATAATACTAAATTTTAGACAATTATTACAATTTTATTAAAGTTTTATCTATATGCTATATTTCAGTCGATAGCAAGTTGGATGCATGAAATAGAATCTCATGGATTGATGGGTGCTCCTCGAGTTCTGGTTGGCAACAAGTGTGACTGTGGTACACCAGAGTCCAGGCTTGCCACCACATATGCACAACGGTTAGCTGATAAATATGGAATGCCTGTTAGTATTATTATCAATCCTTTACAAAAACTATAAATAAACTAGCTAAACCATTTATTTAAGAAACATAAGTAAAAAAAAAATCTTTTCAACTGGTAACATAATTATTATTTTAGCTTTTTGAGACATCAGCACTATTGGATTCAGAATGTGATAATGTGGAGTCAATATTCATGACATTAGCACACAAACTATACTCCAAACAGCCACTGCGAGTTATTAGTGTAGCAGTAAGTAATTTCTGGTCCTATTCCCTCCCTTTACAAATTCAGTTGTTCCTTTCCATCAATAGCTGGCAGAAAAGTGTGTTATTAGTTATAAAGTCTCTTGTTCAAATTATTTTAAAAAAATCTGAATGAATCTTATAAAGACAGGTGTTTGTAGATTAAAATAAGAAATTAAATTGGTTTTTTTTTTCAGGGCGAACTGGGTCCTCGTAGAGTGACTCTGTCTAGACAAAAGCATTCAATGCAAAATGACACCTGTTTCTGTAGTTAGTTAAAACCAACAATAAGTTTATAAAGTTTGATAACAGTATTTATGTATTTTTACAATTAATACATGATCAATTAACATTGATTTTGTGATAGTGTTGAAAAATGGGTAAACCACTGAACTGTTATGTCAATTTCAATTTCTATGATATGGTATAGTAAAGTCTTGCCAAAACATATATGACAGTTGTAGAAATGCGTCTTGTAGTTTTAGAGAGTACCAGAGATTATGTATATATTTTGTTAGTAATTTCAGAGGCTAGAGGATTTAAGCAATTTTTGCATATTAATTATAAGATTAAGTTATTGTGCCAAAATGGTATAAATTTGTATTACTTCTGGGTATAATTCCAGTGTTAATGAAAAATGGCAGCTCTTTGCAAATATTTGTAAGATTGAGTATTAAGAGCTTTTTGTATTGTTACATTTTAGTGTTATTCCATGCTTTTAATGTTAAGCATCTTTTTATATACACACTGCATACATACTAATATGTCGCTACAGTTTCATTTAAAAAAATATGTCATATGGTGTTTCTACTATGTCCAAAAAGTCGACTGCAACATATTATTATAGAGAATTTGTTAGAAAAACTGTGTAATATATTTTTATTTAAATTAACAATTTAAAAAGAATTTACCTTTATTCCACTTATTTTGAATTTCGTCAACTATTCTACTTTTAATGGCCCAAACATATTTTTTGCATCTTACCAATTCTTTTAAAGTTAATAGTTATGTAATTGATCTCTTTTATGTCATTTATCAAACTTATAAATTATGCTAGAATTAGGGAAAATAAAAAAAAATTAATTAAGGATTTTAAACTGTGCAATTTTTTATATATTATAAAGAGGTTTTATGTCTTATTCTTTAGGCAAATTGCAATGCAATAGAATTATTGTCTCATCTCGTCTGAACATAGAGTTAGTCACAATTTATTCAAAATCTAGGATTTTTCATAAGTAATAAATTAATCTATGCACCTAACTAATTTGTCTCCGTCAAACTGGGTTTATTGTCCAGTGACTTTAGTAAAATCGGTTTGTTACTAAAAAAAAATTCTGTGACTGCCAAAATGTGTAATATTTGGACATAATAAAAGTATATTACTTAACTAATCTAGAAATGAATTGAATGAAAATAGATATAAAGATCTTTTGTTGGTAAGAATGATTTCCTGTATCCTTATTTTAGTTAAAAATTGATATTTAATTAAAGTATTTATTTAAACATGATTTTCATTGGAGACCTTAATGAAAGAACTGGTAAAATAGTTTGCACCATACTGACATTTGACTATTAATTTTGTTCTCTTAATATTTCCAGACTATAATATGCCTACTTTAAAACTAAACAAAATCTTTATTTCTTCAGAGACATTTCAGATCGCTCTGTGATTGGCCAATGGTCTTACATAACGTCACATGCAATTCAACATTCTTTATTATTTTTTACCCTTGAGTAATTTCATAACTTTTTTGCGTATTTCGATTGTTTTTGTGATATGTTTACAAGAATTTGTTAACGTTCAGCAAGACACGAGTATCTAATCGTATAAACAACGTGGTTGCTCTCTAAATGGACAGGAATTTTGTACAATTCCTACAAAAAAAAACATACTAACTACTAACTATAGACGCATTTATGTATCTACTTTTCTTTAAAAATTTAAAAACAATTTTCAAGTTTTAACATATATGAGCTATTAATACGTGAAATATTTAATTATTTATTTATACATATTTTTATATTAATTTGCGTCGAGATTCACATATAGTTTATTTCAAAATTTTTGAACAGTCTTACTTGATCTCAGTTTTGTTCTACAGATGTTTCAGCGAGTCCTAGGGCGACAATGCTGTTGCATGTACATGTAAGACCTTTGCATGGAATTTGCAAGAAGAAATTAGAATTAAAAGATGTGGTAGAAGTTTTTAGATGTCTATCCTCAAGATGGTCATGAGGATAGACCTGACATTTAATATTGTATTATTGAAATTGGAAGATTTTTTGTATTTAATCGGTGGTTTATATCATCAATTAATGGTTTTAAAAACGAGCTATTATTGATTGAATAGAAACATTACACATTATTTCAGTGGTGGTGTCGCTATCTTGAATTATTGGTGTTTCTGAAGACCTATATAAATTAATTTAAATTTTTTTATTAAATGTTTATCCAAGTTTTATTATGTTATATGCAGTTTATGTAGTAATATTTTTTTTTATTTCCTTTTTACTTCAAATTTTATATTTATTTTTAAACCCACTAAGAAAACAAAATTATCTGGAAAGCCGTCGACGGCACGAAGAACAGAGGTCGTCCGCTGTTAGAGAAACAGCGAAAATATTGTATTGAAATTTATGAATAGATTAAATATTTTATACAATAAATATTACAAATTTAGTAAAAATATACATGCCGACGAATAATTCAAAACATTTTCTCAAAATCTTTTAAATAGCATACTATTTCAACGTATTTCAAGTAAGGCGGACATATTTAAACTTTTTTAATTCTAAATGTCAAGACTCCGTGGCGCAACGGTAGCGCGTCTGACTCCAGATCAGAAGGTTGCGTGTTCAAATCACGTCGGGGTCAATACATAACATTTTGAAGCTTTACACTGTTATAATTTTTCACAATTGTGAATGATCAAATAACAAATGACTTTCTAGAAATTCATGGTTTTTTGAATTTATGTTCTAATAATAGAAAATTCGAAGGATAACTTTTAATCTATTAGTTTAGTACTTTCACAAATGTATCAACTACTTAACATTACACCTAAACCAATGGAAGCGAAGATTCTATAAAATGTTGTATGAACAGTATTCTTATCCAAAATATCCAAATCTGACAAGACGAAGAAAAAGCACAAGAGGAAGGAGAGTTACGCCATCTACATCTACAATCCGTACCTGATGGGACGGCGCGCGTACGACGACAGGTCGTCGCTCGTCACACCGTCGTATCGTATGCTGACGATTTCTCTCTTCTAAATATTTTATGAGAGAGTAGTTGACAAAACGTTTATATAATTAATCAGACCAACAAAACGGCCCTTTTCAGGGCCACAATATCCTTCCGAACACGGTCTGGTGGTAGTAGCAGCAGCAAACCAGATTACATAAAGTATCGACGAAGAACGTCAAATCTTAAATTGATTAACGCTTTCGCTGACTGAATATTTTCTTATATACAAGGAGATTTAAAAGTAAGCTTTAAGAGTTTCGATAAAAAATATATATATAACGTAGTGTAGCGTAGTTCTCGTCACGGTATACCGCCACGCCTAGAGCTGCGTAATAGTTAACTGTAATAACTAATGTTTACTGTTTAAAGTTATGATTGTAGTATAATCTATAATTGTAGGTTCTTTAAGGTTTTATTTTTTGTGTAGTGTTGACAGACTTTCCCCCCCTCCCCGCGCCACGCCTATCACCTATTAGATTGCGAGAGAAGATTTTCCCATGGAAGGAGTTCGTGCATTTATGTTTAATGTTTGTAGAACTGCATTACAGCCAATGGAGACCACTTCTTTTAAATTGTTTTATATTTATGCATTAAACTTAAAGTAAAAGTTATTTGAAATGCAAAAAATCTGTGTAACATTATTTTTTACCTAATATGTGTATATAAACATATATTAATAATCCAGAAATATTTTTATTTATTTAAAGTTTTCATTTGTAAATTAATATTTCTAATAGATCTTTTATTTTCATTATAGTATACATCAGTAATTACTGTGGTTGATTCTAAAGTCGAGACAATATTTTTGTCTCTCACTCAACTTCCGCCTCACCCAATCACAGTTTTCGTAACGCTTTCGTCACCTATTCGCCAACCCCAAGCGAAGCGTGTGTAAATAGTTTCACTTCAAAAGTTTTCGCTGAAAATTCTAATAATCTGGTGAGCCCTTTGGCTTAGCGAGTGTCCATGGGCGACGGTGTCACTTGGCATCAGGTGAGCCTCCTGCTCGTTTGCCCCCTGTTCTATAAAAAAAAAAAAATAATAATAATTAGTTCTCATAGACTTATTGACTACTAGCTGACCCGGCGAACTTTGATGCACTATTTTATTTTGTATTATACGTTTTTTATTACGTAATTTTATTTTAGCTTTTTATTGGCGTAGTAAATACACATATATCCGTGCAAAGTTCCATCTTTCTAACGGGCGAATGAACGGACATGACGAAGGGTTCCCTTACATAGACTGCGGAATCCTAATAAAAGTAGCCTAAGTGACTCCTTATTACATCAGCTACCAATTTAAAAAAAAACTCTTTTTGTTGTATGTACCCTATAAATATTCATATGCATGTAGTAAAAAACGGTTATTTCAATATTAAAAACAGACACTCCAATTTTATATATTAGTATAGATGGATTACCGCGATGTAACGGCTGATTCTATTAACTTTTCTTTAAAATATATTGATTCTGATTCGTCAACAAGTAGTATACTGTTTTAGAACAAACGAACGAACTAACTAAACAGACAGCATCAGATAGAACTTCTTAATACAAGAAAAAATGCCAAAATATTAAATAAAGCATTTATTTTAAATTAGATTAGATTAACAAAGAAAAAGATTTTATTATATCAAAGGCCTATCTATTGCAAATAATGAGTCATACATTTGAAACTCTATAGTCTAATAAATCAAACAGATGTTAATATATACTCTGTTGTGCACAGACTAGGAACAAAAAAGTTTTCTTCGAAGGTACAACCTTCTTGGCACGTATACTACTTCTCCGAAGCTTTAAAATGTGCGCAATAATTATATAACTTCTATCAATTGCTAGAAGTTACTAATTTTTTTTATATATATATTTTAAATTTAATTACTCTAAAATAAATGACGCATTTTTTTGTTGCCATATACTTACGTTTTTGAATATTTTCGCTTTTGTATAAAATTTAACCAGAACAAAAGCTTTTATGAATTACGCTAGTATTTGATACTATCTTGTTTATAAGAAACTTTTGGTGCCAATCTATGCACTGCAAAGAATTTTTCCAAACCGTTTTCGTAAAATCTCATACCTGTAGACATTTAAATATATATTTTGTGTAAAAATCTTAGATATAACGAAATATATTTTTTGTACCAACATGGACTACAATAAGATATTTTAAATGGACTATTGAGAGAAAAATAATTGCACATTTCATATTTATTAAGAGCGCTAAATAAATTTAACACACAGAAATTAGGATATAGCAACATCAAGATATAACCAATAAGTTGTTTTACATGTAAATTATTTTTCAATGCTATGCCTAAACACTCCAACAGGCAAAATAATGTACGCCGGAATTTATAAACAATGCATTGTATTCCGATTCAGGCATATACTATTCTGTTAGCTAAATACATCTAGTTACATTTTACATTGTAGTAACAACCGATTCAAATTTATATTTGACGAGCAACAATTGATTTGTCACATAGTTTATAATATCACAACTAATCACTGTCACATTCGGCACAACACGACCCCGAACACACGATATATCGCGATACGACACGATATACCGCATACACACGATATACCGCATACGACACGATATACTGCGATACGACACGATATACCGCGATACGACACGATACGTAACATTGGGGTGCGCCGCGGCCTAAGTTCTTCGGAATATTTGGACGCGCCGCCGTGGTTGGCCTCACATGTTCTGCCAGGTGTTAGTCAATATCATGTTTGTGTCTATACCTGGAAAGAAAAAATTGATTATCCACGAGTGACGACGGACCATCCGTTAGTGAGTACGAGCTCTATCTAATACGACACAGCATCTCATTTAGTTTGAACACGCACAATGCAATACGGCAAAGCAGTATCCGTATAAAATATTGTATAATTTTTTATTTGATAAATTTGCGTCATATTTATTATATACCTCGGGTGATTCTCTCATGTATTCCATGACTGAGCCACATCATTCTCAAGCTCTCATAGCGCTCCGGACACAGATGGAGGGGATTTCCGCGACGAAGGCCCTGAAATGAAACGAATATTGAATGAACACATACACTTATTCACATACAGCCAGTGTCGGCTAAGTCGTACCTGATCGGTCTCGCCGTAGGAGTCCAGGTAGGGCGCGGGCATCATGGCGCCCCTGGCGGGCGAGGGCGCGGCCAGCAGCAGCAGCTCGCACTCGCGCACGCGCAGGAAGAGCCCGGCGCCGCCGCCGCAGCGCAGCGCGTGCGCCACCACCGCGCCCACCAGCTCGCCCGCGCCCCCGCGCCCCTTCTTCACTTCCATCTGGCAGCAGTAGCTCTGCGAGCACAGTATCTGGCCGCACACCAGGCACATCGTCGGGTTCTTGCTGTCTTCCCGCTCGGAGTTCGGACACGAGAACTCCGACACGATGTTCATCAGCTCTGAAAAGTCGTCGGGCAGCGCGATCAGCCGGGGCGGGTCGGGCTCCAACGCTATCTGCCTCGGTATCGTGCCCTTGAACCATTCGTCGGAATAACCGGCCCACTCCAGGGACTTCACCTTCCCTCTGTCCTCCATGAGGTCCCTGTAATCCGATGGCAGGTTCAGATATTCGCACATCGTTTCCCACGTGTCGCCCCCGACCTCCGTCAATTCCGGGGGGGGAATGATGTCGCTTAAGAAGTGGAAGAACAGGCAGCAGCAGCGAAGGAACGTGTGACACTGCTTCTTGGCATCCGCCCACACTTCCACCGGATCGACGTTCTCGATGTCCAGCTCGCCTCGCCTCAGCAGCTTAACGTGCGGAAGCAGGTTTTGCAGGCTCCGGGGCTTGACTCTCTCCGCGCCGTCCATCGGCTCGCTGGGTTTAATATCGATGACCATCAGAGCCCTCGTGATCTGGGCGCGGAAGGCTTCCAGGGTGAAGTGACTGGCCAAGTTGGCGGGCCTGGCCGGGCCGGCAGACCTCGAGAACAGGGAGGGGATGGTGAGGACCATCGCGACTAGGGTGCTGAAAATGTGATGCGAGAGGGGAGACGCGGTCTCCAAGACGCTCATGACGCTGAGGGCGTGGTGAGAGATGTGCTTGGGGGCGAGCCAGAGGGCGGGCAGGGCGGCGGCCAGGCGCACGAGGGCCGTGAGGGCGTCCCGGTGGCGCGAGGGCAGCTCCCCGAGCAGCGGCCTCCTCTCCGCCTGCAGGACTGCCTCCGTGCTCATCACGGTGTAGGCCGTGGCGCGGTACAGGGCTGCCAGCGCCGTCAGGCCCCCGGGCTCCGTCTGCCCGAACACTCCGGGGATCATCTGGAATCAATCAAAACAAATGTTTTATATGCGAGATATCACGATCCTAGCCTATTTAGAATTTGGCATTGTTCCCTCGCACAAATGAATATAAAACACTCACAGCTACGAACTGCTCGACCAACTGCTTGCTGGTCTCGTTGTACTCGGGAATGGGGTTCTCAAACTGCGTGATGAACTGATGCGGAAGGAGGTTCTCGGCGTGCGTACTGACGTACACTTCGGCCTCATCCGCGCTTTCTTCTTCGGGTTCGGAAGACAGAGCGCCAACGCTACGTGCGCGTGCGCGACAGTGCATCTCTTCGCAGTACTCTGTGCATAAGTGCACAGATGCTGAGCATACCTGTGAATATTGCATTATCCTGATTATCGAAAAATATCAATAAAACTTTGGCCTACCGACATATTTTGTAATTTTGGAAATTTATCCGAAATTTTGGTTTTTTCGCTGTCCGTCTGTTTATATATCTGTCTCAAGGCTGTATCACGAACACTGTTCCACAGTCAACAGATGATGTATTTCTATTTCTTTACAATAATTACGAAAAACATCATGATGATTTTTTTATTCTCAAGATGGTACGATACCCATCGTGCATGAGTCCGACTTGAATTAGCCCGGTCTTATTACTCAGTTTTGACATACAAAATTAGTCTCATAAACTACAAAAACTAAAAACTTTTTTTTTCTCTCGCTTTCCATATTTACACTGAGAAATAGTCATACCTGATGCTTCATCCTAAGTATAAGATCTAGTGCGCAGGCGAAGACGTCCTCATCCAGAGTGGGGGGCGTACCGGGCAAAAGGGGCGGCGCGGGCAATAGGGGCAAAGCCGTGTTGCATAATCGCTCGCACAAGGGGCACAGGTACTCCTTCTTTTCCACGTCGAACGCGACGGGTTGACGGATGCGGTACGGCCTGAAATAAACAGTATATGGTTTCAAAACCCTCAGTCTCCTTATTATAAAACCTGATAAAAAACTAGTATTAGCATTTGTTACCACGGAGTTTGTATGGAATTACTTCTAACAATTACATAAATAAATATTGTTTATCAATGGAAATGTAACAAATATTAATTTGCTTCTTTGTGACTTGTTGATAAGTACCAAACGTTAATTTGTTCAAACGCAAATTGCTAAGTTTAATAATCGTGAAACACATGTGATAAATTTCATAAAAATTGGTTCAGTAGATGAAGGTAAAGGGAAGCGGAACAAAGCGGCACCTGAGCTTCTCCTTGTCCAGCACGCCGTCCACGTACTTCCTCCAGCAGCGCGCGTGCAGGGCGTGTCCGCAGCAGGACACGTGCGGCTGCGCGCCGACGTCGGCCGGGATCTCGGCCTGCGGCTGCTCGGGCTGCGGCGCCTCGGGGGGCGGCGCCCGGGCCAGCACGCGGGACTGCTGCACGAACGCCACCAGCACCAGCGGCTCCGTCATCGACTCTACGCGGCCCTGTATAACGTCAACCACGTTGTTTTTTTATTGACTTTAAAATTGGGTTAGTTCGAATCATCGCCGAGACCAAGCGATTTCATCTCACCTGTTCCTGACACATGATACAAACGCGGGGCATATCGGTGACACCTCCGCCCCAAACCCCTAAGGCTGAGCCGGAGTACAAGGACGCCAGGTCTTCGGATTCCTCTTCTTCGGTTACCTTAAATATGGGAAACATTTGAATCCGGCTCGAAGGACCAAAAAAGATTTAAAATTAAAAATAATTGGAAGATACCTCAGTTAATGAAAAAACAATTTATTTACGGATTAAGTTATGTATTTTTACCAAAATATTAATATATTTTACACGTGGTTACTACAAACTATGTATGTGGTCCCGTAAACCTGACCACACACCTTGTAAAGTCGCGAAAAGTGGAAAAATTTAATAATGTAAAATTTAAAATTTTGTAAAAAACCATAATTTTAATCCGTTAATAAATTGTTTTTTCTTTAAACCAGTAATAGTTATGTCGATGAAAGAGAGTTAGATACCTCAGTGTCGGTCTCTTGGAAGAGCGTCGCATTGTTGGTGATGAACTTATTCATCTGCGCTTGCATCTGCGCCATCACCTTGGCACGCTTTTCCGCCGCCAATTGCGCTCGACGAACTTTCTCCTTTTCTAAAATGGTTAAGGTTTTAACTAAAATTTCATTCATCATTTGGGGACACTTCATGCTTTTTTGTGTTTGAGCTGATAGTCTAACTTTTTTGGCAACTCAGTGCCCACCTTTAAGTTAGATGTACAAATAAATATTGTTTAAGTTAAGTATATATTAGAATTAATAATTTATAATTATATTATTTAGTTAATACATAAAAATAAATAAATAAACTTTTTGTATATTCATAATTACCGGCTGAGTCATTAGCAGGTGCTTCCTCGCTTTCTACCTCCATTTTATCACCATCTCCCATTTCTTCTGGTTTTACTAATAGAGATCTGAAGACAAATATTTGGTTCATTCATATCTAGCATAACAATATGTGTTGTGTCAGCAGTAAAAGAGAGAACTCAACTTTAATAATAAATAAAATCTGTTTTATAGAGACGAATACGGAAATAAATTTGTAAATTAATGTCACCAATTTAAATTGATTTTTTGAGTATCCACTAGTAAATGTTTAGCAGAATTAAATAGTTCTGAATAAGAGAGCAAGATGGCACATACAATAACGGCTGGTTTGAAAGGGACAAACAAACATTTTAAGCGAATGGTTTGTATATTTAGTCTAATTTAAAGCTTGATCTGCTAAAATATATAATAAAAACTAGCTGACCCAGCAAACGTTGTTTTGCCATACATGTGATTTCAATTTTAAATTAATAAATAAAAATAGGGGTTGATCGTAGAGGGGTAAAAATGTAGGGTTGTATGTATGTATATGTGGACCACTCTTACATGTGGAGGGATGCACAGCTCTTGTCCGATTCTCAGAACTACCCAATAAGCAAATTCTATCGGGAGAGCCGTTTTGGAAGAGTTTAACCACAAACACACGAGAATTTTATATAGTAGATAGAAGACATAATAATTTCGGAAAGGTATACCTGATCTTGGCGAGCAGCCAGTTAGCTAGAGCCCGGTGTGCATCCACCCGAGGGCTGACGGCCAGCTTCTGCAGCAGCTCGACGATTCCAGCCCTTGCAGCACTCTCCGCGAACGCCAGGAACTCATAATGGCCGCTCTCCTCGTCGCGTAACGCGTAGCCGATGAGGTGTAACGCCTGAAATGTTGCATCAATCTTAAATAATACAATAATACTTCTCTATATTGACAATATTATAAAGCAAAGATTAATTTTTTGGTACGTTACGCACGCAACAGATTCTAGTACTAGAAAAAAAAACTAGAAAATTTATAAATGATCTTAAAATATATAGCATTTTTCGTATAACGATGACATACCTTATGCACTTGTGGCTCCGAGAACGAACGCGCACGTAGATCGATCGCACGCTCGAGTACGCAGCGCAGAACGTGCAAAGCGCCGTCACATTGCAGCAGATTCGCCAGCAGACGGAAGGGCGGAGTCAGCTTCGGCAGGGCCGGGGGTGGACAGCATTCCGGTAAGTCTGAAAGATACTTTCTCTGTTTGCAAGGGCTCATCTAAGATACATTTTATTCTGGGAATGATTTTTTACTATTGCATAGTTCATAGAAATCAATGTTTTGGGTCTAGGGCAAAGAGTGGACAGGGTACGGAATAGTTCTCGAAAAAATCGATAGGTGGCGCTTTTAGTTTTTAAAATCTAAATATATCTAATTTTTTTTAAGTTACGATACCCAAAAAATGGTAGTATAATTAATTTGTAATGGCTTTGATAAACAATAAATACTTCTTCAAAGTGACAAGCAGGCGGACAAAGTCGCGGTAGCAGACATCAGTACTCACTTGCTAGCTTCCTCCTATTTCTCTGCTCTTCTTCACTTCTAGAAAGTTCTTCTCTTGTGTAGTGGTAGAAGAACGCGTCATATTCATCGTAGAGATGCGGTTTGAGTTTGTAGACGCCGCGATTGCTACCACTTGACGGTTTGGTGAAGTCAGCCACCTCGTGGATCACAGCTTCGAGCCCAGTCTCATGCAATTGGTCTTCGGGCAAGCATCTGTAACAGACCATGGCTACCTAAGTTTTGGAAATAGATGACATTTTTTTTTTAATATATGACCGATTCTTCATTATCTCATCCAAACTACTACTAAAAGTTACTTGTTGAGCTCCGAATGCGGCATGGATTTGACGCAGAGCATCTGAATGATCTCCTTCTTGGTTCGGTCTTCGGCCGTCACCTCACCCACTCCAGGCACGTATCGAGACCCCACGACTGCGTAACAAAAACACCGTACTTAGATATTTATCCCAAGATTGACAAGTAGTTCGTAGAAACAAGTGTTCAAACGCACGTTTTCCCCCGACTGAAGGGTTTTTCGCGGAATATTGCTAATAAATTGTTCTATTAGATATTTGTAATAGAATCAGGCGGTACATTGCGAAAGTCCATAGTACAAAATACCAGCAATACTCCGCGAAATGATCCTCAAACCCTAGACGCATTTTTCGCCCCGACACCGGAGCATCATCAGGATGTTGCTTTACAGGGATCGATGAGGGTTTTTCGCGGAATATTGTATTAGACTGGTTTTGTGCTTTACCAAAATTCTATATTCACATCTTTTTTTTTTCAAAAGCTTTTGCTTTTGTTTCAAAGGTCTTCAATCTAAATTAATTATTACTTTTCGATCCCTTAGATTAGCTCGTGGCTCTAATTAACATCCGATACGAAGTATTAAATGCATTGTATAAAAGTAATGTGTACATAAACTTGTCAAAATTCAGGCATCAAAAACCATCTTCCGTTTGTAAACAAAATAATTTTATTTTATTTATTTAAATATGTAACGCCAGCAGCTTACACAAAATATACAGATTTATTAATAGATAGACAAATTCCGTTGCGAAAACCATTATACAATAGAATTTTAAAAAAGTAATTTCAACATTATAAAGAATTAAACAAACATTGAAATTATTCAAATTCATTAAAACGAAAAATTATTATAATTTTTGGCATATTTTCTCTTGTAATGTTTAATTTCTGATCACCAATAGCCGTATCATAATTTCCACTAGAACCAATAAATCTGAAAAATGTTCTAAATGATCGCAAATGCAACTCACTGGTAATCAGCAGAGACAAGAACTCTTCCACCATGCTGATGGTGTGCCGCAGGGTGTCATCTTCTATCGGCTTCTGCTCGAAGTCGGCCTCCGCCCACTCCAGGAGATTGAACTTGTTCAGCACGTGAATTATGAACTCGTTGCTCTCAATAAGAGACGCACCGATCTGAAATTGGTCAACTTTACAGCTCCAACGTGCTTTGGAAACCCTGGAAATGTTATAGCTATCTATCTATTTAAAATAATATTATAGTTCTTGCGAATAGAACACAGTTATAAAATCCTTATAGAGCAATTTAGTAGTGGCAACGTCCTGAGGATGCTCCGGTGTCGGGGCGAAACGTGTGTTGAGTGTTTTAGAGTTTAGCGCTTGGATTAATTGCTAATAAAATAGTCTATTAGGGTTTTTATACTATGAAATAAGGCAAATTAACGCCTGATTCTCTAAATTTTCTAACACAAATAGCCTTTAGCACTTAGAAATTATGGCTAGGCAACATTTAGGTTAGCTCAATTTTTTTCCACACGAAGCGAGCTAAAAACCTGCAAAATCGCACCAACAATAGCTTAGCGGGTTTCCTAGAAACATAATTTATAGACATACTACATCTTACGGGAGGTAAATATGTTTTGTGCCGTTTTAACAGCATTCAGTACCTGCAGCATGACGACATCCCTGTCCAACATCTCGGTCCGGCACTTCACGTTGTGGTGGAAGAACAGTTGGTTGAGGAGCGTGAAGCCGTTGCGGCGCCACATGCCCGCGTGGACTTGCGCTATCATTGCCGCTGTTCGAAGCACCGGCTCTGGAACCATATTACGCCTTTGAGCTGTTCGGTTCCTCTATGATAACGATTATAATTTTTATTATGTTTAATATATAATTATCAAAACAATTACATTAGCTTAAAGATTACATCATATTACATACATATGTAAGTATACCTATTATCTTTAATATATACATACTAAAGGTAATTTATGTTTGACAGAAAAAATCGCTTACGCACAAAAAGAAGGTAACTTTAAAAAGTATCAACTAATAACAAAATTAAACTGAAAAATTAAATGTATATAAGTGTATGTAAAATATGATAAACATATAGTTCTAAGATAAAACTATATGTTTTACTAGCTGACCCGGCAAACTTCGTACCGCCTTAGCGTAGCTTTGATTTTGTATTATACGTTTTTACTACGTAATTTTATTTTAGCTTTTTATTGGCGTAGTAAATACACATATATCCGTGCAAAGTTCCATCTTTCTAACACTAACCGTTTCGACGCTAGAGTGAGAACGGGTAAATTAACGGACATGACGAAGTGTCCCTTTACGTAGCCTGCGGAACCCTAATAAAAGTAGCCTAAGTGACTCCTTATTACATCAGCTACCACTCAAAAAAGTCCCTTCAAAATCGGTCCAGCCGTTCGGGAGATTAGCCGGAACAAACAGACAGACAGACAAATTTTTTAAAAATTGTCATTTTGGTGTATGTATCGTATATATATTCATATGCATGTAGTAAAAAACGGTTATTTCAATATTAAAAACAGACACTCCAATTTTATATATTAGTATAGATATGGCATTCTAATTAGAGCTAGATGCGTCCGAGGTAGTCTAGATGGAACATTAAAATCCTCTTACTGCAGCATAATTACAATAGATTTTATTATTGACTTATTTATACAGGAAAATTAGATAAATAAGATTACGATGCGAATTTAATGATGCTAATTTAAAGACAAATCGAGACGAACTGTTACCCCGTCGCGTTTGTGTTTTTAAAAAAAACACCTTTTTGACGAAATATTTTATTATATTTATAATTATAATTACAATCACTATTTTTACCACTGATTACTTTTATATTTACTAACAGAAATTCCGCGTCGCGAGTTTGATAAATACTAATCCCCCGATGTAAAATAATCGATGGAATATATAGGCATATATTGCTGATCGGCAATAATTTCAGGGTTCAGCAATGTATGCATAAAAATCGTATATGACAGAACGTAATGGTGTAAAGCTAATAGTATAGTATAGTATAGTTAATATAATATATAAATTAGTTAGTGTTAGAATAAAGGCTATTTTTTTTTTTTAATGGTGTAAAGCAGTCCTCATAAATATCGTTATTCAATTATTAATATAAAAACAACTGGAGTATAAATATTTAATATCGTTTCTTTATTTTCAGGTGAGATAGAGTTTAAATTTACTATTACTTATAGGAAACCGTCGCTTCGATAATAAGAACTGCATACTATTAGACATCGCTTAAAATCTGAATATTAATTTGTAATAAATTAGTTCGTGATATAGTTTTTGAACTGTCAACAATGGCAATATGAGTCCTCACCGATTAGTTCTTCGGGCGTGGGCTTGGGTTTGTCGGCCTTCTCGAACTCGCGGCTGTGGTAGGACAAGCCGTGCTTATGCAGCTGCAGATGTAGACCAGCGATGAACCGCGACAGAGGCCGGTGCACCGACACCGGTTCCTTCGACACGTCGTACGGTATCACGAAGGCGCTCTGGTTGCCAAGTTCTGACAAAAAGTTTCAACACGGATAAAAAAATGTTACTTCCTTAATATAGTTATAACTTATTTCTCTTAACACGCTTCATAGACTGATTAATAGTATATTTTTTGTTTACTAAACAGTTTTCTATGTGCAAGTCAAGTGTTAAATAAAACCTTTGATAAGTAACCTCTTTGGTCATATTAAGGGATCGTTCCATTTTCAAATTAACATCACAAATATGATTTTACATAGTACTTTATTTGGCCGCTAAACACGAGAGACATGGATTTTCATCTTAGAATTACATAGAAAATTTTGCGTCATATAGACCGATTAGTACATTTTTTGTTCACTAAACAGCTATGTGCAAGTCAGTTCGAAATTTAAATCAAACCTTTGATAAGTAACCTCTTTGGTCATATTAAGGTATCGTTCCATTTTCAAATTTACATCACAAATATGATTTTACATAGTACTTTATTTGGCCGCTAAACACGAGAGACATGGATTTTCATCTTAGAATTACATAGAAAATTTTGCGTCATATAGACCGATTAGTACATTTTTTGTTCACTAAACAGCTATGTGCAAGTCAGTTCGAAATTTAAATCAAACCTTTGATAAGTAACCTCTTTGGTCATATTAAGGTATCGTTCCATTTTCAAATTTACATCACAAATATGATTTTACATAGTACTTTATTTGACCTCTGAACAAGACAGGATTTTCACCTTACATGTAGATTAATAAAAATTTTGCGTCATATAGACGGATTAGTACATTTTTTGTTCACTAAGCTTTCTATATGCAAGTCAGTTCGAAATTTAAATCAAACCTTTGATAAGTAACCTCTTTGGTCATATTAAGGTATCGTTCCATTTTCAAATTTACATCACAAATATGATTTTACATAGTACTTTATTTGACCTCTGAACAAGACAGGATTTTCACCTTACATGTAGAATTACATAGAAAATTTTGCGTCATATAGACGGATTAGTACATTTTTTGTTCACTAAGCTTTCTATATGCAAGTCAGTTCGAAATTTAAATTAAACCTTCGATAAGTTACCACTGGTCATATTATCATTACGTTCCATTTTCAAATTTACATCACAAATATGTTTTTACATAGTAATTTATTTGGTCGCTAAGGATATGGATTTTCATACAACTATTACCGCTACTCGACCAGTACAGCAGGTCCTATTTACCTCGTAGAAGCTTCTCAAAATGTTCAAATTGTCTTTTATTAACATAACTATTACTCATTTAAAGAAAAAATTTTTTTTACATAATTTAAAAAAAAATCCGACGTTCCGCGTACTCTACAGCGTGCGTGGTCACGGTAGACCTAATAATTTCAAGCATGTTTGAGAAGAAATAAAGTTTCAATATTTAATGAATGACGTATTTAACTTCAGAAATACCTCGAAGCTGCAATTCCGGGTTATGGCAGGTATCCGCGTGTCGCCGTAAGGCCATGCGGTACGCGTTCGCACAGACCGCACGTTCCGCGGCGCACCAATCCAGCGCGAGCGTGATGCTGTGCGCTAACTTTACGTGCAAGTTGAAGGCGGACTCCCACTCCGGCTCGTATTCCATGTGCTGACCCACCTGGATGGAAATTTACACACAACTCAATCAACTGGAGAAAAAAAAAATTCTCCACTTTACCCACGGGACCCTTCAGTGTTTCTGGTCAAGCCTTTCCAGCCTTGTAATTTATCCAACAATATTTATGCTCATACTGTCAAAGTATATTCACGCGATGAAAATCTCTACCCTTCAATCACAAAGATTTTTCCTTACAAGAGGACCATAATACGAAGCTCTACTAATATTTGACAAACGTATAGCAAAAACATCGATTTCTTTATAATTTATCCTTATTTCATATTCATAGAAATAAAAAAGAGGTATTTCCGAACAGATACGACTTGGGGACCTTCAAGAATACAGCATATAAGCATCTCAAAGGCCGGCAACGCACTGGTGTGGCCTCTGGCATTGCGAGTGTCCATGGGCGGTATCACTTAACATCAGGTGAGCCCCCTGCCCGTTTGCCCCCTGTTTTATATTTAAAAAAATAACCCACCTGTCTAACAACAGAGTCCATGTCCTGCATCATGACCAGGAGGTTCAGCATCAAGGACAGCCCATGCAGGAATCCCTTGCGAAGGTCGTCGTCAAACGTGGTCGGCACTGACCCAAGGAGATATTTCACGTCGTACAAAATGAACTGTGCCCGCTTGAAGGCCATCGACAGGTGGTTACGGTCAAATTCCAGGCGACCCTAAGATGTTTAATGGACGAATTGATTTTCACACATTATTTATTTGAAAAGTAATTTCTACGTCGATTTAAAAGTTAAAAATAGTTAAATGTTATTATAATATATAAATCTCCTGTCACGGTGTTTGTCCGCGATTGACTACTAAACTGCTTAACCGATTTTAAATTAAATTGGCACACCGTGAGCTGTCTGGTCCAACTCAAGATGGGATAGCTTAGACCTTTATTATAGTCTCAATATTTATTGCAAATTATTTGTATTTTTAATTGACATTGACAATTATCTGTTAACTCCAAAAACATTCTAAGATGTCGATACTTTTCGACTGGACAACTACAACTCAGACCAATCAACATTTCTCTTTTCAACGTAATCGAATGTACTCACGTCAGGGTTACACCGTCGGTTGCATTCACTGACAAAGGTGTTCATGACGACATACAACGCGTCATGCTTTGCAATCAGGAGGTGCGCAAACGTCGGCGTAGTGTACAACTGCACGGACAGCGACGAGATCGAGAACGAGTGGTCGTGATCATCGCGGATGAAGTCTTTGAGCATTGTGCCTAAACGAAAAAAAACTTAATAGCATAGAATTCGTAGGAAAAGGTTACAATTAAATATTGCACTCACTAACAATAAAACGGTTTGGATTTATAAAGAAACAATCATTATACTAAATATATTTCGAAAGACAATAAACTATGATAAGAGAAACGCCTTATACATTTTGCAAGGCAATTTCATTCACTTTGAAACTCCTCCCCGCGGGGTCAAAAATTTTCCCCCAAACCCCCCAGGGTTTTTTTTAAAGGGCCTTTTTGGGGTAAAAAGCCCGGGGGGGGGTGGTCCCCCTTGGGGTTTTTTTTTTAGGAAAAAAAACCCCCCCCCAAATTTTTTTTTATAAGATGAAACACCATATACAAGTGTAAATACCTGATTAAATTATTTTTAATGAGAAGCAAAATAAAGGACATGTACACTTTGAACTACTCTCAATATGGTCTAGTCCATTGGTATAAAGTTTACTTGCACCTCAAAAAAGAAAAATTATGCCAAATATATAGCAATGAAATCTTTCTATCGCAATAATTAATCGCAAAGAAATATGGTTGGAAATTTTAATTGACATTAATTTTTAGTATGTCACACTTTTTCATATACCGTGTTTAAAGACAGTAAGGGCTTTAGCTAGCTAGGGATGTAATAAATACACTATATATATATTTTAAAATGTATTAAAATAGTAATTTTTTTTACGCTGAAAAAAAAAACTAAAAAACAATATTAAAGATTTATCGTGTGTCCACAATTTATTAATACCATACCATTCTTTAAAAGAGTGACGTAAGAGTTTCTATGGGACGATAAAAAAAAGCAAAGATATATAAAACTCACCATAATTCTTCGTGAATAGAATAGCCATTGTTCTCTTGGTGGAGTAGTCCATCAAAGTGGTGGCTATGAGCAGCCGGTGCCAGGCCGTTCTGGCGGCCTTCCACATGTGACAATCGTTCTGCATGACGCCGGCGGCCACGCCCCCCGACAAGCTGGACCAGGCCAGGCCTCCACTCAGCCCTTCCTCCTCCCCCAGCGCCACCTTGCTCACCACCAGGCGAAGGCTGGGCTCCTGGCTCACGAAGTTCTGCAGCCTATGGTGGGAATACTGATACCATCGCACGCGTGATCGATTGGCGAAATTCGATGTGTGCTGTATATTTTAGTGCCATCAGTCTGAACATTGGCACTTTAGCTGAGAAATCAGCGAAATTTGCTGCCAAATATGATATTCCATACTGTAATTACATGCCTATAGATTCGTCTCCACAAGAGAAATATCTTGAGTGTAAATTGTCAATGAAATTCTATATCACTTTTGGAATCTACTTAACTGTTGATTCACCTTAGAACGTAACCTAAAAAGAAAAGAGTTTAGTACGTACCAGGCGAGCAGCTTCATAGCGAAGGTCTGGTGCGCGACGACGTGCGCGTGCATGACGAGCACGCGTAGTTCGGGCCCGTGGCGTGACGTGAACCTTTCGAACATCGCGAGCCGGCTGAGTAAATACGTCCGCACTCAGCCGCGGATCGTTTGACAATTGGCAAGTAAGATTATTAACATGTCGAAATGTAATTTTGTAATGAGAAAACCATTTGTCAAACACCACAGTTAAGAAATAGCGTTAGTGTTTAAAAGCAAGCCACAACATCAATTTCCATTTTATATATTTACAACTAATGAAACACAGACAAGCTACCGTCTAAAATATTAAGAAATTCTAAATTTTGTTATATGCCAGAATAATGCAGTCGGCATAGACACAAAACGAACCAATGACCTAGGATCCTGTATGATATTAATATAAATCTTTTATGTATACGGTTGGCGAAATAACAATTCTATTTGGTTCAGCAACAACTAAATAACTACATATATATGTTTCATGAAATTTCGTCGCGTTAGGATTTGAAGATATATTTTAAACGGCGAATTAGCCATATTACATTCTCCATTACTTGCGGCAAAAAATACACTAGCTGATACGGCAAACGTTGTTTTGCCATAAATATGATTTCTAGCAATCATTTTTTTAGTTCAATAAAAATAATTATCAGCTTTAAGTGTGCAGGGATATGTTTATAACCGAAAGTGTTTTAAACAATAAAAGTATGTTTTTTTTAAGTTAATAAATTAATCTTTATATGACACGTTTGTCGGTTTACCATAGCAGTGCCATCTATTGATTACGTACTCAACCCAGTCGAAAAGTATCGACATCTATTACAATCTTTTGGAGTTAACAGATAATTGTGACTGTCAATTAATTATAGACAAATGTTGCGATAAAATAAAATTGTGACAATAATTAAAGATCTTAACTATTCTATTTCTTAAGTTGGATAGACTGCTCACGGTGCGACAATTTAATTCAAAATCGGTTAAATAGTTTATTAGTCCATCGCGGACAAACATCGTGACAGGAGATTTATATATATTAAGATAAAAACAGTTCAGTCAACTTCAAAACGAAATCGTTGCTGAACCAAATAGGTACCTTTGCGTCCCGTTACATATTTTGGCTTTCCAAATTTTATATATTTAAATTTTGCAAAAATACATAACTTAAATCCGTTAATAAATTGTTTTTCTTTAAATGAGTAATAGTTGTGTCAATAAAAGACATTATTGTAAATTTTGAAAAATACACCAACGGCTTACCTGCGAGTCCGCCTCGAATTAAGCCACAAATAAATTGTTATAATATGGAAATTAATGTATATTCTATATCTGTTTGTACTAACGATACTTAAACTGTTAAACTGTATATCCTTTGAAAAACTATCAATAATACTTAATTACAATTACACCAATTCATTAGCAATATTCCGCGAAAAAACTGATATTCGTAGCTGTCGTGGCGAAACGTGAGTATTTGAGGGGATTTTCGGGAATATTCTAATAAATTGGTCTAATAGTATTTATTTTTAACTTTCGCAAACTAGCCTAATTCCATTATCCAATAGTACAGTGTTTTTCAATTTTTCATGATGCGACCCCCCTAGAATAAAAAAAATATTTCGCGACCCCCTTTGACCCTTCGCTTTTGTATGCATGTCATGTATGTATGTGTGTGTTACAGTATTGCAATTAGCAATATTGTCTTTATTGTTTTTTTTACAGAACCCCCCCTTTTTACCTCTGGCAACCCCCCTACAGATGCTTGACCCACAGGTTGAAAAACAATGCAATAGCAGATCGCCACACAAGAATCTCAAGTGAATAAAACTATTATTAACGAATTATTTTTGCTTTATATATAAAAAAATATTAATAAAAATTAAATGTATAATTCTATATGACGAAGAGATTTCGATCTTAAAATCATTAAACATAGAATAAAATAATGTTTTTTTTTTATGAAATTCTTTTATCAAGAAATTGATATACCAGTCGTATTTTGACTTGCGTACTTACATCTCAATATCGGTCTTGAGTTTGTCGCAGACTTGGAACGAGTTACACTTGACGAGCGCGCGACCCTCGCGGTCGATGAGGCTCACTAGCTCCACTGAGTCACGGTGGTTGCATTTCATTACACGCATCAGGGTTGTTATCACCTACACATATTAAATAAAAATAATTATTTTTTTGCGGTTATTAAATAATCGCTTATGAATTTAATAACTTGTACAACTGATTAAAAGGCGATATATTACTAATATTATTTGTCAATGATTCCAATGCTTTCACCAACTGTCACGGCCAGACAGGTTTAAATCCGTTATTTAAACTCTCGAATTGTAGAGTTTAAATAACGGAAACGGATCGACATTAAATTATCAATGTAAAATACCAGTTTTAAACCGTTACTAGTGTACTCACCTGTTCGAATGTGTGCGTTTCGTCGTTATACAATACGGTACAATAGCAGTCGGGCTGGTCGAGTATTTGTAAGAGATCACGCTCAGCGTCTTTCAATCTGAAATTATACCTTTTATACCTTGAAACAACTCATAAAGAAAATATATATATGTCCGGGTAATGAACTCCGAACAGCTGACTCAGCGGCCCGCTGAGAATTTATATTAAGAGTTAGTTTTTAACATTTGAGTCAGTCTGCAACATATCCTAATAACAGTAACAGGCGACGCGCAAAACAGACTCAATAAGTCTTTAACACAGCTTCAACATTTCCAACACTGGTCATTCGCCCTATATTTTGGTCCTTCGAGCCGGATAATGAACAATATAAATAAAAAACTCAAAAATGCTAAAAGAATGGATTTATGGAAAATTTTGGATGTCGGTGCTAATCTTTACAATACCATGTTAAACTTAAGAGTAACTGAGAACTGATATAATTAAACTAGAAGCGTTATTAAAATAATGTTGAAATATATTTTTTATTACCTGAGATCGTTGGGTAAACCGGGCGCATGGTCAAGCGTGAGCAGTCGGAAGCAATACGACAGACACACAGACGCGACTATCTTCATACGCTCCAGTATATCAGGACCGATGCTGGACGGCGTCTCCTCTTTATCATCAGACGCCTGGAACATCGCGAGTCACATATTACCAAATTAAACATTTCACATCTGGATTTTAATTATTAATTTCCATGAACCGACGCATGAAAAGACCCTCACCGCATGTAGTTCGCAGAAGGGCTCCCTCTTCCAGGCTTCCGTGTCTCCACAGTCGCAGCATCCGCCGCCGACGGACTGACCCATCTTGTACTTGTGGTGCCTGTGGGCTGACACTTTGAAGCACTCCACGCACAGCACGCACGTGTTGTCCATACCTGAGACGCGTGATCCTCTTAGGCCACCAAAATCTGTGGTGTAGCCCCCTTGAGGCTAACCGGGAGTGTTTTTTATAAACCAGCATCATACAATGCCCCCAGCGGCCTCAAAAGTGTTATACCGGCCTTTATTTTATTTATTTACAGGCCAAAAAATACAATACAAAAGATAGACACAGATTAAAAAATAACAATTATACAATTTTTTTTATACAATAACCATAAATTAATCTAGAAATCTGCTTATATACCTCCAGTAGTTTGGTGAACTTATAACTCAGTTCTGCCATTTATGAATGCTTCCTTGTCCGGGAATAATTGTCAGGAGCAAATAATCGAAGCTAAGAGAAGCAACACGCTCCTCTCATGTTGTTTTGTGAATATGACATTGCGAAATTGATAACAATATACCGTTTAAAGAAAAACACTTTGTTAACGGATTAAGTTATGTATTTTACAAAATTTATGTATATTACATTATTTTAAATTTTTTCCCGACGTTTCGCGTGCTTTACAGCGTGGTCGTGGTAGACTGAAGACAAAAGGTTAATTGTCAAATTGTTAATTGTCAAAATAAGTGTCGCGACATTATACGTATATTAAATTGTGTGTAATATATTTTATATTACACACAATTTAATATACTTAAATTTTGTAAAATACATAACTTAATCCGTTAACAAAGTGTTTTTCTTTAAATGAGTAATTGTTATGTTAATAAAAAAGACAATATTATGAACAATATACTGAGAAATCGTTTGTTTGTTGCTTACCACATTCTCTGCAACTGTACGCCGGTTCACCCTGCTTAAACACCCTTCCACACAGAGTTTGACGTCGGGGTGGGGGCGGTCTTGAATTGTCCGCTGTTCCCCAAACAAACTGCTCCAGGGGTTGGATTAGAAGCTTTAACGCTAATTCCTCGTCGAAGGACCAATCTGAAAATGGAGGTTTCTTTTAAATCCTCCAGCTAAAATGTACCTAAATGGATAATTTAAATATCCAAAATAACCTTTTATATGCAATTACTCCTTGTAATCACCGCTGGTGACAGCAAGCCGTCTAAATGAACTTTTATTTATTCCGAATAATTTACATTTTGTTTTTATAAGTTATGTTACGTTATTAATTATTTTTATAGGTATGTTATTTGTTAGTTATATTTATTTTAGTGGTTGAAAAAGAATACGAACCAATATTAAAAATATCCATTACTCGATATATATTCCACTGAAACTACGGAATAAGTGATTACCATTGCCATTTTTGATATTTTTATTGTATGGCGCAACTTCTTGTGTAAGCTTGCTTACTCTAATAACTTTTGAAAGAACTACAATAGAAACTAACCAAGGCATGTCCTATTAGGTTGTGGCGAATAAATTCTAGGTACAGTGATACGCCAATGATCCTGGAAATGTGTGGGAGAGAGTACGCCTTCCTCCATTTTCTTCCTCCATAGCTCGACCACCGCGTCACCTCGAGCTGGCAATGTGAACCTGTAAAGCACACATGTCTTCACTAGCTGTGAGTAATGTGGTCATCCCAGCTGCCTGATTTAACTTTTCACGTAATAATGTTCAATATTCTTTATTATAATGACAATTTTACATCAGCTAGAGAAGTTGAAATCAACGTTTTATATTGTCATTTATTAACATAACCATTAGTCATTGAAAGAAAAACACTTTGTTAACGGATAAAGTTATGTATTTTACAAAATTGACTGTCACGGTAGTTTACCGTGACCACGCACGCTGTAAAGCACGCGAAACGTCGAAAACGAAAAAAAAAAAAAGGTAATATACTTAAATAATACATAACTTAATCCGTTAACAAAGTGTTTTTCTTTAAGTCAATGTTTTCAAACTCAATTACACAATTTGGAGCCGGTTTGTTTCGTTGTCGATTATTACAAGATTTTCGAATACTGTAGATCAGTCTCTTTATATTTACGTAAAGAGTAAATTTAAATTTCTTTCATTTCAATTTTCCGCGCACCAAACGTCGAACGCGTGACATAATATATAAGGTTTGTGAGGTATATAAATAACGTATAATATTAATTCGATAAGGCTATTTTTATTGTGACTTACAAATTAAATTTGTAAATAAATTTCGCTTCATTGCTTACTTAAGTTTATTGCAACGCAGTTAATACACACTTCTTTTAAATAAATTAACCAATTAGTCTCCTTCTTATAGAGACACTCAATAGTGCCGTCCTATAAAGTATTGGAAAGTATCTAATGTAATCAGTTGTGTTAGGACCCATAACAGTCTATAGTTTACTTTAGGAATAACCGTGTGTAACTGAAAATTGTTCCCCTGACATATAATTAGTATGTGTATATATCATTACAACGTTTAAAGGAATAAGGATTACAACGTTTTCTCTTAGAAACACGAAAATTCAATTAGGTCGTTGAGTAATATTTATTTTGTGAAAACTAGAACATTCAGAAACTAAAATCGGCCGTGATCTATTTTTGTAATATCTTTGAATATATATTTATATAGTGCGGGCAGCAGACTTCTATATGATATACGTGAATTTGCGAACGCGACAAAAATATGTCCCTCTACAATAGCTAGATCTACGGAAAGCGAAATAATTA
Source organism: Pontia daplidice (assembly GCA_963693355.1). Classification (NCBI taxonomy): domain Eukaryota; kingdom Metazoa; phylum Arthropoda; class Insecta; order Lepidoptera; family Pieridae; genus Pontia; species Pontia daplidice. The sequence goes on from CAVNZL010000141.1 coordinate 7,108,957, forward strand.
TATTTAAAGCTTATTTATATATAATGTTGAACGACCGTCAAAAGGAAATATTTTTAAAATTATTCGTTAGCGGGGAGGCCAGAGGGCCTTTAGAGGGAACAGATAAGTGATCAGGATTCTACTCTGATTAAACAGAATGGCTGTATTTCTTAGACTAATATTAATGGTTAAGCGAAATAGTCTCCCTACCGATATATAGCTGGGGGTAATTCGTCAACTCATAATAAAAAAAAAAAAAAAAATGACTTTAGAATTACTTCATTTATAAGTATATATACAAAATTGGTTCGGTTTGTATATTATATATCACTGAGAATTAGCATCACGAATGCACACGTCAGTGTTTAAACACATTTACGTAGTTTTTTTATAATTACCATATTATTTACACTTTAATAATGCAACGTTCTTGATAAAAAGTAACGAATTAATAGACGAAAGTGTTACGGTGTATTTTCGTGAGAATATCAGCAACAAACAATCATTTATTACTATCATGAATATACTCAAACATTGATTGATACCCTATAAAAACTTGTAAAATATCCTTTTAAAAACCTGTCTTAAACGACCTTGGTGTTCGAGTGCGTGGGAATTAGACATTACAAGCAAATCTTAATATATCTTAATATTAAATAAAATAGTAATAAGACTAGTAGACTCAAGTATTAATCTTAGTAACGGCCCATAAGTCCATGAACTCGTTGTGCAGCGCCTCTTACAGGTGTTGAATAGGTCACAAGCTGACGGGCAGGTGCCCATTGACATATGGTATTATGTCAGAGTATGGATTCAATACTGAACAATTCGAGCCCCTAAAGAACTAATTACGTCATATTAATATATCTCATAAAAACTACGTTATAACAAATGATAATTAATTCACATTACGATCATACAATTATAACCATAATGAAATCAGTGTATAAATATAGCAGTGATATCATTCGCAAAAAGTATATAAAACTTAAAAGGGACAGAAAATAAGTGTAAAAATAAAAATCGAATTTATGCAATTGTTTACGATACGGTGAATAATGAGACCTTAGCCGTTGCCGCGTTTTCGCATTAATATAAGACACGTTTCTGTTTACAGACCATTATTACTGCGAAATTACTTGAATGTGATATGGATTAAACATTTACTTCCTAATTAATTGCTTAAGATAAGCTTCCCAATATTATTGTAGAATAAATTTAGTTAGGATTATAAAAGCTTTTCAACTACTGACTTTTCCTATTTGTAGTCGGCTTTGACAACCTTTATTAATACTAATTATTCGAAGTTGTTTCGAAATTACAAAGATTATCGTATAAACAACCGAACAGCTCCAAATCACCTCTTCATGTTTCAACAGTAAGAAAAAATTATAAAAATACAAGACTTGGTCAGTTTGTTTGTTTCCAATATGTAGAACGATTTTAATAGATTTTGGCAACATCACCGCTCGGAGGGATAAAAATACCGAGCGAGGTAAAGCCAAACACAACGTTTAGTCTAACGAAACATTTAATTCAATATTTTTCTTATAATACACGCCGAGTTATACTTGCGAAGAGTGTTTATGTAGAATAGTAAACGGACATTAACTATAACGCGGCGTATACAGGATTTGCAAATTAAGTTGACCGTGACTCAAGTGTCCTAGATTTTAAGCTACCGATGAAGCTTCGATTAAAGCTCACGCAGTCCCTATATTAAATTCACATTTCGATGCTGCAAAGCTGCTGATCTTGGGAAGAGAAAGAAAAAATAAATCTCGCGTAAACAAAGATATTCAACGCGGTCAACGCCCTGTTGTAACATTAATATACACTTAGAAATGTCATGTTGTAATACATTCACTTTAAAATTCAAAATTACTTAGCACTAATATGTTGCTTTCATTCGAGATTCCTCAACATTACCGACAAGTAATTACGAATACTATTTTGAACCTACATATGTGCATAATCATTCTTTAAACCGGGTTCACGTAGAACATAATAATAGCTACTATTATTGGCTCATAACCAAATATATGTCAATTGAACTTATGCCCTTCAAGCACTAGTTTATTTATACCACCGGAAATATATCACTGCAACTTGGGTTCCTAGTATTGCTATTCCTCTTAACCTAATCGGGCTAAATATAAAAGGACAAAGTTTCCTAATTCTGAACTTTAACGCTTGCATTTAGTAAATGCACCGGTCAACGATCTACACTGCACTTTTAAAGCGACCAAACCTGTGTATGACAGATTAGGTTTCAACCGAAGGCCGTTTAAAAGACAACGAACTTACAAAGAAATGTCCATAGAGGTCATTAGCGATTTTGTTTTGGGCTATTTGCAATACGATTGGATGTCGCCAGAGATAATCGTGCGTTACTATTTATACGTTGTTTTGACACATACGAATCCATAATATGTATGTGTGTAATTATGTGCATAATCATGTATGTGTGTAATTCGTACATAACCAGAGAACACTTGTGTTAAAGTTGTATTTAAGAGTTCTAGACCTATTTATATAACCCAGTCGTTCATTGCATAAAAGAACCGGAGTTTTATTAAATATCATTGCATGTAATTTAAAATTAAACTTAGTCTTTTATTCATCGCTTATCGCACTACGTTCCAAATATGTTTCTAGGCAAGTCATAACTAAAAAATATTAATTTTGTAATTATATAAGGAATTTATAGGTTCCACCGAACGATTGTGTAAATGTAAATGGAACCGATCATACAATAACACGTGTAACTTATCTCAATGCAACAATGCAGTAGATTACATCACAGTGCGAACATGTAGTGAATTCAAATTGGGTAACAGTCGCAGACACATAAAATAAGAGAGTATAATAAACAAATTATCAATAGTTATATAAGACAAATTACATTGAATATACAGAAATTGCCACACTACAAGTGTTTGGCACTAGTTATGTAATGCAAACATTACTTAGGTTTACATACATAGTTTAACGAGGATATTAAGATAATAATGTCAACAATAGTTTACGTAGGCCATAAATGCATTTTAGTAAACGCAGATGTTAGAGTTTTTGTTCAATAAGTTAGAAGATACATACTCTTACAATTCTAAATGTGTTAACAATTAGCATTGATATGTCCCTATAATAAAGATGTCACCCCTTGACCATTCTATGAACCCTAAAAGGATAAGTTATTGTTTCAAGCCGTCGCAACCCCACTACCATTACCTTAAGTTTCAATATAAGCTCTTGTTTTAGATAATTAAAGATAGTTGTCACTATACTGTAACAAAGTGTGTGTTTCATTTATTTGAACATCCCTCCAACAAACGCCGCCGAACTTAATTCTCTCAATAACATTTTATTATAGTATATATATTTTATCGATAATCTATGGTATCCGTATAGATTATACAGCAGTTAGAGAAACCGTAAAGAGTTTTTTATTTTTCTATAGTTATCGTTTGGTCGAACGCGCTCATCTCTGACTTTTATTGAACTAGATTAATTTTCGGCTTAATTACCGCGGATTTGACATAATCCGGGCATATTTATCGGTAAATAGAAAATAAATATTACGAATCAAAACATAAAGATAAAAAATTTCACATCGGGAGGAATACACATATTAAAACATCGATTGAGGCGCCTTATAATTTATGTAATTAGGACAAAAGTATGCCGTCCACCTACGTATTTTCTCTACCCTTAATAGGAGTGATATTTCTACTATATACTACATATTATACATTTATTCACTGTTGGTAAATGTACCATATATTTTAATCAAATGTGAATGCTTTTAGTCAAAGCATTGTTCAAAAATAACTTACCTATGGTCTAATATTGTACAAATTCATTTTATCGGAAATATTTTTTTATTACTCTTACATTGAGTACGAATTACTATTTTGTTATCACAATATACAGCGGGTAAGGTGGATTAAAGTGATTAATTCTTCATACACATTGAGGAAATAGAAACTGGCACCAAATAAATCTCTAATTATGCATTTATTCAATCGTTTATTGGATTGCGTATCGATATACGAAAGAACAACAATCAAGTCCGCAACGAAAGTCCTCGACGAGGTCCTGCTAAGTACATTGCCTTGAAAACTGGTCTTCAACCTTCCGATTTCCGGGCTATACGCCTGAACAAATCAAACAACTGCTACTTCAAGCCCACAGCAACTATTTATATTGCTTTCTTGGAAAGTACTATGAATATGAAAAATAATCTCAACCAATTTATGACACGCACGCCTAGTAGTCGAATTAAATATTCTACAAATATTTCCTTCATAGTATTGTCTTTTATTAACATAACGTTTACTCATTTAAACAAAAACACTTTATTAACGTATTTAAGTTATGTATTTTTGCAAAATTTAAATATATTTACGTTATTTAAAATAATTCCGACGTTTCGCGTACTTTACAGCGGTCTACCGTAAATTTCCTTCAGCAGTAACGATTGATTCTAAGATAGCAATTCAAACGTCTGATGAGTTTTTTAGATCTAACTAAATGACAAATTTTGCCAACTCTTACGGGTTTATAAAAGTACGCTATATGTTACCATGGTTACCATTATTTAATACTAATAATCAATGTTTTATAAGATCCTTAATATAGGAGAGTTAAGGCCGGATTGAAAGATCCCTTATCACTTGAAATCGATATGTTGAGCGCGTTGTTTTTAAAAAGGAATATTTTTCTTTAGTGAGTGTATATTTAATTTACGTCACAATATAAAGGTTGAGATTCATATCCGACGCTGACGTAGTACAAACACGCATTGCTAATTTTATTCAGTGAAACTATTTTTGGGTTTATTGGCGACTTACTTTGTAGCCTTACTCCGGCTGTATGTACCGGACAACTACTGTAGGTCGCGAGAGCATCCTATATTGTCAGAATGGAATTCGCGATCGGTGCTTCGCTAGAAATTAGCGATACCACGAATGGTGTCGCTAGTTGATAAATTTATTAAATCTGCACCAGAGTAGGATATATTTGTGAAAGGCTTGTTAAGAATGAGTGAAGCCTGCAAAGAGTTTTTATTTGTAAGTTTAGGTTAAGGTAAGTTTTAAGTATATTTTGGCTTTAGGCTGTTATTAAATAAATAAATCCCTAATGAGGTGTACTATTATCTAGAAAGTAGTTAGAAAATCTACCATATGTAAGCTATTCTGGTGTGCGCTGTCAAAACAGCTGGAGGTACACACATGTAGTGTATGATGGAAAGGTTAACCTTCAAAAGTAGTGGTAAAAAGCTCGCCACATTATATATAGATATCTTATATGTAAGCCGTAAATTGAAGGTTCACTTCAAATGAACATATTTACATTTTAATATATGTTTTAATACGTACGCAGGTGAAGTAGCAGTTCAAATTCTTTTTTTTATATTAATTATACAATGGCTGGTTTAAACAAATTTACTAGTAATATTCACCTGTCGGCCGGAATCATATCAGCTGTTTCGTCTTCCATGGACTCGTCACCAACCTCCACCTCCACCTGGGCAGGCGGTGGTGAACTCATTGCAGACCACCTCGCCTCGGAAAAACCTGAAATGCCATAAACATATGTCACTTATATTAATAGCCGTTAAGCCTAAATTATTTAGGAAATATGTTGTAGACAGTGTACACCAAACAGAATGTGTGGGTCAGGGCTCATACTCAGGATTTTTAAGTAATAAGTTCATACCTCAGCGCGAAGGAATTATCTAGGAATTTGTTAAGTGTATACACATGTTCAACCTAATAATTCTAGCAGATTATTTATTCACTATGATTACACAAAATTTTTCATCTCACCTTCCCTCGTTAACAATGAATATTGAATTTAAATTGGTATTATGAATAATAATACATTATAATAAATAAAAAAATATATTATTCAAAAAGTGTTTGTCATGCTGGAACAATACTATACACTACATTGGATACAAACTCATTATAAACAATTAAGTTATGTTACTAAAATAATACTGTGGTTTTCTTAAATTTTCTAAAGCTTTCTTTCTACTCTCAACTCTTTTCAGTTTATCTCTTGTGACTTCTTCATCTATTCTCATGTGATTCTAGTATTTTCCACTCTTGGAGCACTTCAGCTTGCTAAAAATATCTTAAGATACTTAAGACTAGTAAAATACCCTTTAAAGTTATTCAACCTCAGAATCTATAGTTTATTGAACATCTACAATGGAATAAATCAATTTAAAAATAGCCGTGTTTTCTTTAAAATTAAAAACAAAATGTTTATGAAATGAAAGCAAAGGGCATAATGACATTTGAAATGTTTGTTCAACAAATTAATGGGCTCAATTACACTAATGATTGAGGTGCTTGAACTCAAAACTAAATTCATCACAAATCAAATACTGTATTTATTTTTAAAATCCATAACTTTTAAATTGTAAGTCTTGGTTTCACACAAGACAGCAAAAGAGAAAATATTACCTCATTTGTTTGAGATAACTTTCAATTTGAAATTGAAGTCAATACCGTGACATAATTAGTGAAAGTTGAACAATGCCTAGAATCCGGTTTCACTTAATGTCATCATTATTTTAGTTGTAATCATAAAGAGCAGAATCAATTTAAACAGAATCTAGATTGAATTGAATAAATGATTACCATTATACACCACCAGCTGAGAGCTTAAGGGGAAAGTAAACAGTAACTTTTATAGAGAAATAATTAGTAGTAATCACAATTAATACTAAAGAATCGTGTCGTGAGATTAAAACAAGCTTTAACTAGTAAAAAAAAGTGACACTATCATGCTAGCATAAATATGTACTTGATCTTTGTGTGTATTATTCTTATATAAATAGTAACCAAAATTCTTTGTCACATTGAAAAAACACAAGTTATTAACTTTCTCTGTTACTAGCATCCTGCAAATTTTTAACAATAACAATATTATAAATTTTTACCAAGAGTGTAATTCATGATCTTTGGGTATTATGTATTATGGTTGGTAAGTTTTTTATCTATGTTTATTTCATTTAATCTTACCAAGTATCAATGAAAATGTATCTATAAATGAAACATTTTAATATTATTTATTTGTTAACCTTTTTTTTACTATGTTTAATTAAAATGAGCAAAATTATTATCTTTTTCAAAAACACAATTTATTTGGAAAAAAAAAACTTTAATTGTACACAAATACAGTCATAAATTCCTAAATAGCTCGATATGTTACGTTTATAATAGTGTGTAAATTGCGTCTGATTATTTCGACAAAAGAAAATCCTACCTTCTTTGAAAAATTGTTAAATCATCCAACAATTCCTTTGTTCTCAATATATATTACGCCACTCCGATAAGAAAAATAATTTGAAAAGTAATTTTTTATTGTCATTGATTTTCCAGAAAAAATTATCACCCTTTTCACAAATGCACAATAATTTCTCTTTCATTGGCAGCTCAAGTAAAATCACTGAAAAGTTGACGTTTCATCACTGTTCACATGCCGCAACATGAAATTTGAACTGAGGTACAAATCTATCAAAGTGAAAATTTTAGTCAGAAACATTCAACGTAACTATGTTATTAAAATAGTAAAATATCTCTAAAGAATATATTTGAAAAATACAGAAAGTAAGACTTAATTCAGTTTTCACACGAAGTCAGAAAGACACAATTAAAACAGGGGTTTTATCTTTATAATAAACAAACGATTTCCACAGATGAATTACAAACAAAACTATCTGTAGACTGTAAGAAATTAAAAAAAAAATCTTATGGCAAAATTGACATTTATAACTTCTGACATATGTAATAGACAAAAATTTAACAATGTTCTACTCTTAAGCATGCAACATACTTATTCAGAGAACTGATTCTCTTATCATATAAATACATTCGTTTTTCGTAGGAACAAATTCATTGTACATGTTTAAATAATTCGCTAAAACAAACAGGTTTTACTTTGTTAAAAGACTTCGATTGAATGCATACTTTTGTAATTCTTATTATCGTATTTGAGCAGTGTATAACACGCTTTATCCGCCGCCGTATCTGTGTAGCGTGACATACATCGCTCCTGTATGTTCTGTAAACCACCAGAGATATATTTAAGTAATTTAATTGTATATCTAGAATAATACTACAAACTTTAATTGAGCATATATTTCGTTTTTTCATTTGAGGTAGTGAAGCAGGAAAGTAGCTTTGACATGTTCACAGGTCTGTAACATTAACTTTAGAGTCCATTTATTATATCTGGGAAGATATAATAAATGGACTCTAAAGGACCAAGGAATTGACTTACAGTTCCCTCTGTTTTTCTTAAATCTCGTCCCTTATACGCAATTGATTTAGTATGAAAGACCCTATGCTAGACACTTTTTAACGATTTCCCGAGATCACGTTACCACAGGATTTATAAATTTTATACGATACTTTGTGTGGCAATATTCTCGAACATGATTTTAGAGTTTTCTAGAAATATCACTAGAAAAATGTTAAATAATGCGGTCCAATTCGGAATTTAATTTATTATTAGACTGTTAATGTCGGCAACGGACGTACCAGCGGATTTGGTGTGTAGTGGCCTTTATGATGACGATTAAACATTCAATAAAACATTGACAATTGACATAGGATTTCTTCGTCGATTTCAATTACTCAACATAATATCATCATACAGACAAATGACAATAGCTTTTGTGATTATGACGGCTTTTATTTAAAGTTACGATAATATGCGAGACGATTAATAACTTCCGTAACATATTATTTATAGTTATATACATAGTCAGTACATAATATTTATTTTGCAATACTTATGGACCGGAAAGCGGTCGAGTGACTGCGCCCTTTACTGAGGTCTGAAATTTTGTCCCCCAAAAGGTCTTTACGGGATTTACAGTTTAGTTATTATAGCATTTCCCAGCATCAACTATGCAGCCAGGATGAGCAGTTTACAGTGTATCTGTTCATGGCTGCAGGACCAGAGAGTGTTAGTTAATATCCTGAGCATTTTTGACTGGACTTGAAAATAAAAAAAACACATTTTACCATTAATTACATTTTACTTGGTATCAAGATTCGCGAATCCAACAGGTGGGTGCTTTTCTAAGATCTTGTCCATAGCAGAAGGGTAAAATGCCATAAATTTGAATCTCTCTCCCATTTTCTGAGGATCAACTAACATATTATAGGCAGACACTAATTTTTCTTTATCATCTTCACTTTTTATATTTGAAAGTAGGACCTAAAAAATTTAAAAGAAGTATAAGTAAATTTGATATGATTACAATTTTATGTTACTTAATGACGCTTTTAAAGTTTCAAGATCATTTAGCAAATTACAGCAGTATACAATGTCATAAATTGTATACTGCTCTAATTACTTTGTCCTTGGATTTAGTTTTAATTATTATTACCTCTAGTCTAACTTTGGCCTGCATTCGTTCCAAGAACTCTTTCTGTTTGACTGGTCCCATAACAATAGCGTAGTTGTCATTTCCAGGTGTCATAGATGCTGCTATTCGTAATTGACTGAAATCCACATCTGCAGTAAGATCTGATACACCTGGATCCTCCAATGGGTTGACTAATTTATGTTTATGGAAAGCCTGGAATTAAAAAATACACATGAACATAGTTATTTTTACAATAAATAGTTTAATTTATTTAAATATTAAACTGCATAGATCTTCTGCACCTTCACTAAGTTACATTAAAAAAAATTTAGAACCTATAAAAATATAAATATCTATTTTACATATGGCATTCTCTAAAAGAGTTACCCTAAATGTGTCTCCTTTCTCCCCATTGTGTCCATAATCAGCTATTAATGCTAAACCCCCAAATTCATCAACTCTCTGAGCTAATTGCCTTGCAATACCCAGAGCTCTAGGGCTAATCTCTAGTTCCATTCTATCTCCAGCATCCAATGGTGGACGGATAAGCATTTTAACACTTTGTGTTTCTTCAGCAGATATCCTATAGTTCAGCTTTTGATTTTCATCTAAATCAACAAGAATTTCTCTCCAGCCTTTATCTGTTTTCTGCAAATATATATATTCTGTATATCTATAACAGACACCATTATTGACAAATACTGGATTGTGTTATTTTGTAATCTACTTTTATTTTGATACAAAACACACACATTTGAGAACTATAACATAAAAAATATTTACCTCAAATTTGTGTATAGGCAAAACATCAAAGAATTCATGTGCAATGTACCAAGAGAAATTCTGTGGAACCTTTTTTAGATCATTATACCAATATACTTTAATTCCACTAGCTGTTTCACCCTGAAATAAAAAACTGTCAAAACAAAATGTTGCAACTGATGAGATTTCTACATTTGCTTTTGTAAATTATATTCATTGGATAGATAAATATGATTACCTCTCTATTATGGGGTAGGCTAATATCACTTTCCTTATGGCTAGCACATAATTTATTTGCTTGTAGTAACTGCATCGTACTAGATATTTCAACGAGATGAATACTAAATTCATTTGGCTTATACTTCAATTTATTTAAAACCTGTAAGAATAAATTATTAAATAGTTGTTTTTACAATATCTTTAGACTAAGAAGAATCCTTAGACTTGTGTTTACAAGAGATATATTCAAAGAATATGTGATACAAATAAAAAAGCATAATATTAAGTTCATTTACCCTTAAGATATCAATCATTAATGTACCATTTCCTGGACCTAATTCAACAATTTGAAGTGGCTTCCCTGGTCCCATCTTTTGTGTTTCAGAGAAAAACCATATTGCTAAAATCTCACCAAATAATTGACTTATTTCTGGAGAGGTTACAAAGTCACCTTGCTGTCCGATTACATCCTTTTTCATATAGTATCCTTCTGTAGGGTTCGTTATAACGATATGCATGTACTCGGCCACTGTCAAAGGACCATTTAAGCGAACCTTTTCTTTGATAATATCTAGAATACTAGGCGCCTCTGCAGGTGTGGGCATTTTGAGGGTCTTTGGATCCGGTCTTTTCACAACGATGTAACCTTTGCTTCTTTTGCATATCGCTGAGAAAACAACTCGTTTATCGAAAAGACGGTATATACTTCGGTAATTCATATTTCTTTCTACTAAAATGCAGATCTTTTTACTAAAATATAAAAATAATTTAGTTTGCACTAAAGAGTATAATAATGTGAAGAAGCAGCATACAAATTTTATTAATAATTTAGCTTCAATCGCGCAACTCGCAAGCAAAAAATAAATACTCGCAAGTCGCAAGTCTGGCGAGCCAAGACCAACCAAACTGATTTAGGAAATGTCAAATGGAAATGATTCATTACTAATGGAATCAGGAATGCCACAGACAGGAGTGTCATACTTACACTGTATATAATGTACTCTGTTGTTTTATTTAATTTTTCTGAATTCTTTTGAAGTCACTAGTCAGTGATTTTTCAGGATTTTCGGACTTTTGATGTTCTAGTTAATCTGTGGCGAACATTTATTTGTAAATTGTAAAATCGTCTCAAAAGTGATCGCTACGTTAAAAACTTAATTAAAATTTAATTGGTCTTAATATATAAAAACATCGAATAAACATTTATGTCGAATCTCTTGTTAATTGAGTAAGTGATTTCATTCAAGAAGCTGAAGATTAGATTCTAGACAGCTACTAATAACCTAGTGTTTATAACGACACACGTGTTTAATTTCGAATTAATAACAAATCAATATGCCTGAAGAAGATAATGTAGATATTGATTCAAATACGAAATATAAGGATGGAGTTAATCGTAACGCAAGGCTTATTGTACGTAATATATCTTTCAAAGCTACAGAAGAATCTTTGAAGGAGCACTTTTCGAAATACGGCAATGTTGAAGAAGTTAAACTGCTTAAAAAGCCAGATGGAAGGCTTGTGGGTTGCGCTTTTGTACATTTTACACATGTGCCTATGGCAAATAAGGCTCTGACTGAAACAAATAAAAAGCCATATTTGGGTAGGTAATTTTCCAACATAACCAATTTTCGAATTTATTTAATTATCTTTTTGAATATTCATTCTTGAATTGCACTTATCATCAACATTTTTTTTAAAATTACTCTTGTTTATGTTTCTCACAATACTTGTACTAATAATGCATAAACATTTAGGCAGGCCTATTTATGTTTCTTGGGCAGTTGCAAAACATAAGTATGAAGCCGAAGTCCCCAATAAGGATATAAAGCTTAGAACTGTGAGTTTTTCGTCAGATGGGGAAGCTGAAGACTCAAAACCAGAGGAAAAAGGTGTGTTTATTGTTATATCTGTTTGATTCTGAAAAAAATGTAATAATGTATCCTACCAAAATGATTATAATTGTATAGTTTTGTGTATAATATTCCACCACAATCCAAAATGTTTAAGAACTTACAGTAACTAGCAGTAAGACCATCCTTTACTGTTCAATAGATTTATATGTATTTTTATAGTAAACTTTTAAAAATATCATAATATAATTTTAGAATTTATTACTTTATAGTGCATGAATATAAAAAGAAACAGCCAAAAAAGGAAGAAAAGCAAGTCAGGGTTAATAGAAATGCTCGACTTATCATTAGGAATGTGTCATTTAAGGCTACTGAGGAATCTTTGAAAGAACACTTTGCACCATATGGAGAAATATTAGAAGTTAAATTATTGAAAAAACCAGATGGAAAACTAGTTGGATGTGCGTTTATTCATTTCAAAAATGTGCCAATGGCTAAAAAGGCATTGTTGAATACAAATATGAAACCATTTTTGGGTAAGTTTATCTAATATTGTAAAGAAACTTTTTGTATGTATATCTTTAAAGTTCAAACAAAAAGTTCAGGAGTCATTTCAAAAAGTCTCACTCCATTAGAAAACTGAATTTTCAACAAACACGCAACAAAATACACCACAACACTACATTTTTTATGACGCATTTACAACACAATAATAATTGATATCAAATAATATAAATATAAAATAATGGACCAGGACTTGACACATTTGACCCAGGTGAAATCACAGAATTAATTTATTAAAGACATTTTAGTTAACAAATCTCACTTAAATTGCAGGTCGACCAATATCAGTAGATTGGGCTGTGGCAAAAAATAAGTATATGCAGCATGTTGTGAATCAGCAACTGGAGATGGAAGAGAGAATTAAGAAAGAAGATTCAGACAGTGATGATGAGCATCAACCCTTAAATATTTCTACTGAGGAAGTGAAGGATGAAATCAAAAGTAACTATAGCACCTATTCACTTATCACATTACTAGTTATCAAAATCACTTCTTATTTTAAAATATTTTTGGATGTTTAAATAAATAATAAATTTGAGTTTATTATCAGTTTTAATATACATTTGGATTTATATAACATAGTATATTTATTATCTATACCAATTTCTAAAAATCACTTTTATTAATTTTTTAATTTTGAGTGTTATAATATGCTCGGGCATACATCATGTATAAATATTTTTTTGTTGTTTGCAAATTCTATGTATTATTGAAGTTTTATGAATATTTTTATATTTTATTTTTCAGGTGAATCAGATGACAGTGAAAATGAAGATGACTCAGATAATGAAAAGCCTGAAATTGATACTGATAGTGCCAGTGACGGAGAGGAGAGTGAGGATGGTAATGACAAAGAAGATGAAGATGATGATGAAGAAGATGAGGATATGAAAGATGATGACGAGAGGAGTGTTACAAGTACACAGCCAGAGAGGCAAAGGTGAGTTTTGATAATATAGTTGAAATGGAGAGGGATAATAAATTGAAAAAAATATATAAAATGCCAATTCTAAATATTTTCTAAATTTAATTTTAAAGTACTACCCATACCCAACTTTCATATTAATAAAGGATAATATACAAACTTTATTTGTATGAAGAATTAATAAAGAAATAATAATTAGTAGTTTTGGCTGTTTCCAGAATCAAATTGAATGATGCAGAGGATGGTTGCACTGTTTTTATAACAAATGTGCCATTTAGTGTTGACAATGACCAACTCAAACAATTTGTGGAGCAAACAGGGCCTGTTAAGTATGCACTTGTGTGTGTGGATAAGCTCACTGAACATTCAAAGGGATCCGCCTTCGTTAAGTTTGTGGTGAGTTGTCTTCCATTTTCATAAAAAAATTATAAGAATAATTGGGCTGTTTAACAGTACTATGTTGCCTCGTTGTGTCTTATTATAAGGTAATGAAATGAGATTCAAATGAAAGTACATAATATGTTGTAAGATCTTTATAATAATATTTGTTGTTACAAACTTTTGATAGAAACTGATGTTGATATTTGTGATAAAACTTGGTTTTGAGCTAGCTATGTATAGTTTCGCTAAATTGAGAGCAAAAATAATGGTACAATTTTTTTAAATTTGTCATTAAAAAAGTAAGCATGAAGTGTGGACTCAAACTTCTTGCTTAACTAGTGCTGCTTAACTGATTGTGGAAACTTATGGGCCTGTATGATATTATTAACATTGTCTATTTTATATATATTATCTGTGTCTAAGGCTATAAAGGTGTTGGCGAGATTCTTACCTCTAATATTATAGAAAAGATATTGTTTATTTTTCAGAATCAAGAAGATGCAGACAAATTCCTATCTCTCCCACCGAGTGCATTACGATTAGATGGTCAAGTGATAATGGTGAAACCTGCTCTGAAAAGAGAAAATTTGGTCAAAGACAAGAAACAACCCAAAGATAATAGGAACTTGTATCTGGTTAAAGAAGGAGGTGAGTTTTTTTGCAAAAAAATAGACATGAGTAATCATCTAATGTGTATGTACCACATTAGATGATACATATATGACATTCACTGCTTTAAGGCTGCGGTCTTTTAATGGCCGACTTTTATCAACTCATGTACGAAATATATACTAATATATAAAATTGGAGTGTCTGTTTTTAATATTGAAATAACCGATTTTTACTACATGCATATGAATATATATACGATACATACACCAACATGACATTTTTTTAAATTTTTGTCTGTCTGTTTGTTCCGGCTAATCTCTGGAATGGCTGGACCGATTTTGACGGGACTTTTTTTCATTGGTAGCTGATGTAATAAGGAGTCACTTAGTATACTTTTATTAGGGTTCCGCAGTCTACATAAAGGAACACTTCGTCATGTCCGTTCAGTCGCTGGTACAGCTAGTAATACTTAAGTGCAATTATTTTTCAGTAAAAATTTTAAATTATATTAGGTTTTGAGATAAATAAATCATAGTTATTTGTTGATACGCTATACAAGTTCACTACTATGAAAAAAAAATTTATTTATCTTAATCCTAACACTTTCATATACCAAAATTAAACAATAGTCACTTTATTTTGAACCAAATTTATATAAAATTATCAGTCAATATCGAGCCAGTCTTTACTTTCAGTGATTGTGGCCGGTACAAAGGCGGCTGTGGGATTGTCAGCATCAGACATGGCGAAGAGACTGGCATTGGAGAGAAGCAAGACTCAGATGCTGAAGAACTTAAACAGGTATTGTCTTTGGCCTATGAGTACACAACACTTGTAGATAGATAGATATAAGAGTTAAAACAATTGTAAAACTTATATGTTATACATCTATTTATAAGAATAATACTTAGACCGCAATTCTGCAAATGTGCTCATTACAGAAATGTATACTGGATTTTTATGTTAAATTTTCTAAAATTTATTTTAAGGTCAGTAAAGGCGGTCGATTAAAACTGTGCGAATGGTATATAAACAAACAAAAATCCTTTAATAAAATACCTTTTTCTATACAAATATTTCATACGATCCTGCCAGATTTGTGTCCCGCTATCGTCTGGTTGTCTCAAATCTGACGCCTAACTACACCGATACGACTCTACGTAGTCTTTGCAAGCGGTTCTCGAGTAAGAATGCGGTGATCACCGAATGTCGGGTGATGAGGGACCTTCGAGCTCCAGTTCAGAAGGATGGACGGCATCCGTGAGTATATTTTCTACGAATGTATTTAATGATTGATTCAAGTGTTTTGAAGTATAATGATAAAATGCATTGAATTTTTTATTAACAAGCTTTTAAATGAGTAGTGTTTCTCTGACAATAACTTTATAATAATTGTTGAAACAATGTATTATAGAAAATAAATTGTAGTTTTATTTTACTGTAATTCTCTATAGCTCCTTCTAATATTAATTTTTTTTTCAGCTCGAAGGGCTATGGGTTTGTGATGTTCACGCGACATGAGGATGCTCTGGGCTGCCTCAGAAAACTCAATAATAATCCAGACGTTTTTGATAAGAATAATGTAAGTATTTACTTAAAAAAACTTATCTTTGTCAATACAAATAACCATTACATTTTGGTTAAACAAAGTCCATTAACCTCTCTTAAAGTATTAAAAATCTTTGAAAATAATAATTCATTATTTTTCAGAGACCAATTGTTTCATTTTCAATAGAAGATAGAACAGCTTTGAACGCAAGAAAGAAGAGGCTAGAGAAGTCCATAGCAAATAATCCGTTAGCAAACAAAGAGAATACAGAAGAAAAAGGAAAGAATAGAAAACGGAAGAGGCCATCGGTGCCAGACGAAAGTTACGTGAAGAAAGGCAGATTCGAAAAGAAGGATGGGAATGAGAGTGTCGGAAAATTCGTCAAGAAGCAAAAAGATGTTGAAATGGCGGAATTCACAGGATTAACCGCCAAAGCAGGGGCGCCGCATAAAATCAGAAATAATCACAAACTAAAAATGCAAGAGGAAGTTCATAGACAAAACGTCAAAATGGAAAAGAAGAAGAATGGAAAGTCATGGCGGCTAAAGATGGCGGCCCGAGAACGAGTGAAGCAGCCCAAACAGAAGATTAATAAGAGCAAGATTGGAAAGAGGAATAAAAAGAAGAATATAAGTAATATTAAGGATCTAATACGTTAATAAGAAAATAAATGAAATTATTATTTCAATGACATTAAATTTTTCATATGACTATACTACTATAGAACAATTTCTTACACATTTGACACACAATATTTGATGCACTGCCGTTTATGTACAACGTTCATGGTGTTGCTGAATCTGCACATAAAAAAATTATAATATATTCTACTACTCGATAACATTCAGTGTAATAAAATATCAAAGAAAAAAATGTATTTTGACTACCATTATTCCCGTTGTAGTAAATAATGATAAATTTATTGAAAAACTAGCAGACCCGGCCAACGTTGTTTTGAAATATATGTGATTTCAATTTACAATTAATAAATAAAAAATAAGGGTTGATCGTAGAGGGATAATAATGTAGAGTTGTATGGGAGAATTTTATATATAAGATATACAAGCTAGTAAATTCGCGTATTCATTTAGAAACAATACTATTAATAACAATCAATTTGGATTGACTGCCTCGGCGGCAGAGTTCAAAGGAAATTAAGAAACTGAACGAAAGAAATCTTGCTTTCGTCATAGATTTTAGCCGAGTTTTTGATACTTTAAATCATGAACGCTCAGGTAGTAGGTAAACTATGGTCAATCGTATTATTTTGCCCTTCCAAATACTGACAATGGAGTGGAATGAATGTTGCGAAGATTATTACGCAATCGTTATTGGTGGCGATTCTGATGTACACACTCTAAACTACAAATTTCTAAATTTAGCTTTTGACCTGTCAGACAGTTTTAGAGAGCGTAACCTATTCTGTATATCAATAAATTGATAGCAATAAGGTTTAAATTATCAATGTGGAAATATATAGAATAGGTTCACACACGTTTGACAGGTCTAAACATAAATTTAGAGATTTTTAGTTTTAGAGGTGTACATCAGAATAGCCAACAATAACTAATATATATTAATAGAAGGAACGTCACAGGGCTCCGTTCTTGGACCATAACTTTTTGACGTAAGTTTATATTTGTAGCTGATGCTACATGCTGACTGAATATTTGGTACAATGATATCATGACGCTGGATAAGCGAGCAAAAGCAATTAGATCAAATTAGCGATCAACTCTTCTATCTCGCCAATATACAACGATCATATCTCGTTCAATGAAATTGATACTAACCAGGAAAAGATATTTTATATAATTTACAACGGAAAATATTAAGTAAACTCTAAAGAGATAATGCCAAATAATGTATATCCTTCTTCAAGTCAGTGTTAACATGCAGACAACACTCCATGCTTACGCGAGTAATGAACAAACTAGGGATTCGTAAAATGCGTGCAAACACTAGTGGTTGCTTTTTTTACTTTACTTGGTGTATCAATACATTGATAAGTTTATTTAAATATCTGAATAGTAAAATAGTAATTTATATATGTGATAAAAAAAGACAAACACGTTCTACAAATATTTTATTATAAAGACATCTTAACATTAATATAAATGGGAAACTTACAATTGACAACCTAAAATATTTTAATGAAAACCTACCGCAATTCACATCGATAAATAAAATTGTATAGACAAAACAACTTTCTTTTCATTCAAAGGATTGTGGTCTAATAGACCTTATGTTTTAGGGCACCAAAAAGTTTACTTCGCACCAATAAAATTTACGAAATTATTTTACAATTCTTAGAATTTTCTGTATTTTCATTTTCTATTATCTTTCTTCAGTGGATTGTTAATAAGGATAATCGATTCCAATTACGTATAATACTCAAAAAAATATCTAAAGCTGCCCTAATATGAGATTACGTACATTTTATTGGATTGGAGCGTACATATAAAAAACGTTTCAAATTTACCACTTTATCAATAATACAAAATACTTAATACTACCAATCAGTCGAAAGTTTTCTTCACACCCGTTTTAAAATCACCATAAAAATTTATTTATTTGGCTCTAAACTTACACATGTGAGATAAATTCTAGAAAATTCATACTTAATCGCAGAGTACATGATTACGGTTAATTTTAATGTGTGTATAATTCCAGAATATTGTGAATTTAATGAGTATACGATATTTTTGTATAAAAATTAAAATGTACATAGATCATGAACCCTGCAACTTTACTAACTTATAAGGCGTTTAGATAATAGACTGAGTGTCTGTTGTTAAAATTTAATTATCTATATCATAGTCTTGGCAATGTATCTCTATAATTAATATAATCTACAAGTCTACATTCTATTAGGCCATTACAATAGCAATATTCCGCGACATCCTTCCGGTATCAGAATTGCTAATAAATTGTTCTATTAGAATTGTAATTTATTTCGAACTGAGAGTCGAATGCAAGTGCTTATATACTTGGTCCAGCTACTGGACCGATTAAAAATTATTTCACCGTTAAAATCCTAAATAATCGGAGAGTACAATAAAAGCCTTTAAATAATTCAAATGTTTTTACGTTATCAATACTCGCGAACCAAAGACTATGAGCCAAGACGATCTTTCCTAACACTCGGTTTATTATCTGATTTAATAATACAATTTTAGACGACAGCGCGATTCTGTTCCCGATTAGCGCTTGGGACGTGCTCGTGAATATGCGCTCGTAATAGTGCAATGTACTCATCGCGATGCTTGTTCAGATGCTGTACGTGCGGAGATCGGTCCCAGCAGTGCCACGTACACTGAATTAATTTTAGAATAGGATAAAATTGTAATTTGTAAAATCATAGGTAATTTTAATAAAATATTTAATGATGGCGGTGGCGATTCTAATGTACACACTCTAAACTAAAAATCTCTAAATTTAGCTTTAGACCTGTCAAACACTCTTAGAGAGTGTAACCTATTCTGTACATCTCTAAATTGATAGCAATAAGGTTTAAATTGTCAATGTAGAAATATATAGAATAGGTTACACACGTTTGACAGGTCTAAACATAAATTTAGAGATTTTTAGTTTTAGAGGTGTACATCAGAATCGCCAGTTACTATTGTCTTTTATTAACACAACTGTTTAAAGAAACAAAGAACTCGTTTAAAGAAAAACACTTTATTAACGGATTTAAGTTGTGTGTTTTTGGAAAATTTAAATATATTTAACATTATTTTTAAATTTTGAACACCGTCCACCGTGACCACGCACGCTGTAAAGTACGCGAAACGTCGGGAAAATTTAAAATAATGTAAAATTTATTTATATAAATTTTGCAAAAACACACAACTTAAATCCGTTCATATAGTGTTTTTCTTTAAAAGATAGTAATTAAGTGAGGTACTTCCTGAGACGTTCTAGCGGTTAGTTAATGTTAAAAAATTTAAAATAATGTAATAGATTTTGAAAAATAAATAACTTAATCAGTTAACAAAATGTTTTTCTTTAAATGAATAATAGTTATGTTTTATGAATTGTGTTGTCTGTCTAATCTGAGAAAGCATTGTAAGTCGATGATACCTTCATGCCCATCTTGGTCCAGCTGTCGTACACGGCTCGGTTGCTTCTCTCGGCGCCCACAGGATCACTCGCCGACAGTAGCAACAGGGCGGGCGCGTGGCACAAGTTAGTGTGGAACAACTGCGACGAACGGATGTAGTGCACTGTGGCCGCGTCGTGGAACGTCTTTAGGTGGTATCTGATGAAACCCCGATAACATTAATCGATGTTTAAAATACATTAGAAAAACAATTTTCGTTTAAACTATCTTTATTCATGACTAGCTGACCCGGCGAACTTCGTACCGCCTTAGTGTAGTATTTTATTTTGTATAGTTGACCTATCTCATTTCGGATTATAAGAGTGAAAGAGATAGAAATAAGCCACGACTCTCTCACTCTCTCTCATGACGTTGACATTCGTTACGCGCGTTTTGTTCCTTTACGTAGAATGGGGAACCCTAATAAAAGTAGCCTAAGTCAAAGTCAAAGTCAATGCAAAGTCATGCATAATTTTTGTATATCGTAATATCCCCCATATTAGATACCATGACTACTACTAGATACTATACTACTTCAATTGGATAAAGTCAAGTAAATATGATTTTATAACAACTATGCCGTTCAAAGATTTCGTAAATTCACTATTACATTTAGTATGTTTATATTTTATATGAAATCGTAAGGAATTAATATGTATTACATTTCATTTTGATGAAGTGCGAATTGGATATCAAAGTTATCTACGATTTGCTGATAAGCTGACTTGCTGTACAGCAAAGGTACAGAAATAATTTCGTTTCTGCGATTAAGACCTGTTGTTTTTGTTCGTATAGTTTTTCAAATATACAATGAAAATTAAAACATCAATTTATTTTATATATTTCAATTCAATTTATTATTATTTTTAAATTTTATATATATTTATTATATTTTAATATCAACTTATTTTATGTATTAGACGGTAATATTTACCATTATGTCTTACTATTCTCAATTTTTTATTTTTTTTCACACTACAACAAATTATTTTTGTAAGTATAAATTTATTATTTAATTATAGACCAAAACTCTCTGAATAGTAGGCTCTCGTTTATCTGGGTTACGTAACCCTAAAACGCTATTAACCAGCCTGATATACTCACTCCATATAAGCCTTGAGTGTCTTCTGCATGATCTTGTTTTTGGGGAAGATGGCAGCTGGTACTCCGATCGTGATCTCTGTTATATCAGCAGCTGAATCCCATACTTGAGCAGACACCCGGTCCAGAACCGGCTGGTACCTTTGAGAATACAATAACAAATTCAAAAGCCGGCACCGCGAATGCAACATATCATTAGAACGCGAATTATCATTGCCAGAAGGGTTATTTAAATTCTATTTGAATTCCAATGGTCCATAGACAAATATTTCATAAAACTTATTAAATTATTGTTTCTGTGTGCTTAAGCAATAATTAATATGTTCTTTTATTCGGCCCACATAATCTATTTACGATAATTGTTTAATTTAAGGCATTATTGTTTGGCCTACAATCAATCAATTGTAATGATTGTATGGTCAGATACTCAAAAATATTCTATTATAATATTATCAATGATTTTATTATTATTAAAGGACATTTTATCAAAATTAAACTGTAAAAATAATTATTATATTAAAAACATTTTGCAAAATACAAGTCTAGTGGTGTCAATCCTTACAATTCTTTATTCTTCATAACGTTGACGCAAAGCTCGCCCCAAATGTACCCACCGACTGAGAACCCATGCACCACCAGCGGTTGATCGTTGTCGTTCGCGTGCATGAATCGCAGAAGGTCTCCTGACACCAGCTATTAGCAAAAATAATAGAAATAAATACATCAAATGGACGGTCTGCTTGCGATTTCTAAGAACCCAGTCATATGCAAAAAAAGATGAAGAATTTTTAAATTTGAAAAAAAAAAAAATATTACTTATATTAAACTTAATGTGCAATTAAGATTTTTTTCTCGACGTATATTTTATTACGGCCGTTGCTTTTGTAAACGTTAATTTATTGAATTTTAAAGTATAGAACGAGGCGTTACTTTGCGGAAGTCCATAGTATACAAATTCTATAGCACCAATTTATTAGCAACATTCCGCGAAAAATCCTCAAACATTGGACGTTTCGCCCGGACAGGACGTTGCCTCTACGGACAGCGTTCATTTGAGGAATATTGACAGTAAATTGGTATAATAGAACGGACGGTAAAGCGTTTTGTTGCGTTATTGATGGCTGGCTTACATATTCAGTGCTTATATTTAATACTTTATTACACAGAGCACAGTTTTATGACACAATATTAAAAATAATATACATAAAGTGTAAAGGGCGGCCTATCGCTACTAAGCGATCGCTTCCAGGCAACAAACAGTGAAGGAGATATTAAAACAGTTGTATAGAGAACAGGTGCATGTTGTTTGTATGTAGCCTTATTGAAAATACAAGGTTATCCCTAATGTCTTCGATTGCGGACCATGTTGACGCTACGCATCGAAAGCTTTGTCATACTTGTGTATTGTTTTATATCGTGTGTGTTAATAAAAAACATTGTTCTTTAGATCTAACAATTAATTTCAACTAGACACCGGCGGACCCCATTAACTTGAGATAGACGTGTGTACAACACCGTTTTTCTTTTAGGTACGGAATCCTACACAACAGTAAAATATGTGTAAATATTTGTAATATTTACTGTGGAATGTTTGTTATTATAATAATAATTAATAGCGTAATTATCCGGATAACATATGTATATTACTCGTAATTGAACGACAATGCTGAGCCAATTATCGATAGCCGCAAGCTTTTCTCAAGTTAATATACGAGATGAAATTTATGCTATTTTATTGACTTTCCTTCCATCAGTATTTAATATATTTATGTTTAGGTACATTTATATGTAAAACGTTAAACTATATTTCAAAGCTGGGAATATGCCAAAAATAGTCTCCAATCGACTCATAAATCTTGTAAAATAAGTAGCTACGATACTATTAGTACAAGAAGTCATTCACACATTGCGTGATCGAATCATAAAAAGCTTTAGTTCAAGGCTAGACAAAAATTGCTGGCTTTTTTACCGCGACCGAGCAAGCGGAATATTTTTAACATTCTATATCAAAGATATTTGAAGTAGATCTGATTAAAATATTGATTCGTTCAGCTCGAATTTGATTTGTAAAGCTGAAGAAAACCACACAACTGAATATCGTATTATAAATGTTTACTTTTGCGAAATAGTTTTCTTCACACTAAGTAATATTATAAATCTGAAGTATTTTATGACAGAACGGATCTCAGCAAATAATGTAACGAATTGAAAAGTATTGCATATCGAGGCTACATTATCAATAAGGGAAAATTGTTCATATCGCGCTTAGGGAACATCATAAAACTATATAGATAGACGCTTAACTACAGTTGCATAGAGATAACCGAATTAGTTGTAAAAAAATAACCAGCCACAATCTATTACTACAACCGATACATGAAGCGCTTAATATCCTGGAAATAGGGTGTTAAAAAAAATTGACCGCAAATTCATTTCGATACACATCGATAGGAATAAACATATCGACGAATGCTTTTACGTTCTGCAAATATTACGTTTAATATAAAGGTATTTTACCTAAACGAAGTTGAATTTCCATGAAGTTATAACTCTAAAAAAAATGTAATTTAGATATTTCTCCGCTTTCAATTCATACTAAACTTTCTATATAATAGATGTATATGTCTTTTAGTTCACTATTTTAATAGAGGTAACATCAAAGTTAGAGATCACAGGAAATTTCATGAAATTCAGTGCATTTACAGTGCAAAGATAAATCATTGTCATAAAACATGCAGTCATTTTTCTACTGGTATTGAATCGCCTATTTCATCACATACCTGTGTTCCCTTCTGTGGCCACATGAGTTGCCAGGGTGTACAGGATACGGAGACGACATCAAACCCCTGCTCCAAGTAGATATTGGCATACTTCATCAGGTGCTTCTGTCTCGCCAGCAACCAGTTTATCATCACACATGTTGGACGGTTCAGCTGTTTGTCTAACCTGGAAATGGTATACCAATTCTTAATTATGTTGAGCAACTATACCAATCTTATAATATGGAAGAGTTTGAACACGCTAATATCAGGAAACGCTGGTGTAAATAGAAGAATTACTTTATGTGTTAGCAGTTAGATAGTTCATTTATTCGAAAAAATTGTTAATTGTATACACAGATTTATATTTAACTAGCTGATTCGGCAAACGTTGTTTTGCCATAAATGTGATTTCTAGCAATAATTTTTTTTGTTAAATAAAAATAATTATCAGCTTTAAGTGTGCAGGGATATGTTTATAACCGAAAGTGTTTTAAACAATAAAAGTATGCTTGATTTAGGTTAATAAATTAATCTTTATATGACACGTTTGTTGTTTTACCATAGCAGTGGACGAGTCAGAAATATAATGGCCTATTGATTTCTTCTCAATCTATTCGAAAAGTATCGACATCTGTTAGAATCTTTTGGAATTAACAGATAATTGTGACTGTCAATTAATTATAGACAAATAATTTGCGAATATAATTAAAGACCTAAGCTATCCTATCTCTTAAGTTGGACTAGACTGCTCATGGTGTGCCAATTTAATGCAAAATCGATTAAATAGTTTAGTAGTCCATCGCGGACAAACATCGTGACAGGAGATTTATATGTACTAAAGATGAATACACGTGAAACAGCAGCTATGTTTTAAATCCGCATGTAGTGCGACCTTGACCGAGCAATCGTTGCCTGGCAACGGCGACTCAAGGTTTTCTTTTATATCTATAATTTAAAATTATTCTCTTTCCTTTAAGAAACTTAAAAATACGCGTAGTTTCCTAGACCAAGCTGTGGACTGCATCTTATAAATTCAAGAAGAGACTAATTCAATTTCGCCAATAGATTATTAATAAGTTACGACGTAGATAACATCATATTAAAGTAAGGTTTTTATTATTCAATAATGACTCACGCTACAAAAGCATACAACATATGAATGATCGAAACGTGAAAAGTCGTTGAACTTTGTACTATGACCAACTTATTACAAGTTTACGGTAATTTTTAGATTTTTAAATTCGTATATAATTTAAATTTTTCTTTAATGGCTGACAGAATAGGAAATTTTCCATTCCTATTATTAACTTACGGATATTTTAGGCACGAAATTTATTTATTTAAATATATATATTGGAATTACATTATATTTCAATTCATTTAGTAGTGTCGAAATTGAATCAAATTACTAGAACTGGTAAAATGAAGAAAAATAATCATTCGCTTTAACTGTTTCCTAAAGCACCAGTCAGTGCTTTGGCAAGAGGGCTTTTTCGTTAACTATGGCGTAAACAACAAACAACAAAACAAAATGAAAAAGTAATTTTTGGTGACTTTGCGTTATACGTATTTTTATGTCACGAAGAAAATCAGAGTTTAGTAGCAGGATAGGCTATACGTTTTTTGTATTTGTTTATAAATACTAAATTCAATCAATATGAAAACAAAGCGTGACCCGTGGCTCGTTTCACAATATGCTAATAATATTAAGTAGAACAAATGAACTGATATCTCATTACAATATATTACGGTTTTCATATGAGGATTACTATAGTAATATATGAAGGTTTGGTCAAAGCACCAAATCTTTTGCAGAAACGCTGCATCCATGAATCAAATTCGCTATAATGATCGCAATCTCCGAAAGGAGACGGTACATAAGAAGATAGTAATATAGCATCATTTACGTTTGGATCTTTTCTAAGGCGAGGGGCGAATAGTGAATCATTTGACAGTTTTTTTTAATTACGTTAAAATGTGATGAGTAGTTTTTGGCCCAATCGGTGTTGCCCACCTAAAATTGATTACGTCAAGTTCCATCCAAAATAAGCGGTACCATCCAAGTTTGAATATATAATAAATATAAGATTTTTGTTCATGACACGAACATTGATTAAAAAAACAGCGTGTTAATATTGTGATTACTCGATGAGACGCTCTACATTTTATAATCTAGACTTATTAGTTCCTAAAACTTACATTATTGACATTCATGATTGTGCCCATAACGCTTAGGAAAAATATATTTTGACTTTGGTATTTGATATAATCAAAAGTTTGGGAACTCTAAACCTATGTAATAAAAAATGTTATTCGTGGGTTGAATATGTTATATACGAACGTAGACTATATAAGCCTTCTTATAATATAGACATTTCTACCAATAGGAATATTTAATTATTTCATACAGTTAATACAAAAATTATTGTTAACGGTTAAGACGATGATGATGAAAGAGGATGACGATGATGATGGTTAAGTTAAATTTAAAGCTTAGTTATAATAATATGGTATTAAAACTTTTTATGGTCAACAAATTTGTTTCAAAATAATCTCTAACGGCGGTGTTTTCTAACCATTAACTATAATCGCTATTCATTAGAAAAACTTTTTTTTTCGAAGCATTTTTTTCAAATAATAGAATACTTTTAGAATATTATTAATTCCGCAACAAAAAAAAAAATAAGAAAACTGGATTTTGTACTTACTTTACTGGAATTTACTTAAATACACCTTTACAAAGAAATGAAAAGTTCGTCCTATTAATTATTGGAACGATGAATATTGTTATAATACTCGAGGAAATTTATAATATACTAACTTCATTGTCTTAGGATCCACGGTGAGCTTCACCTTGTCGTTGCTGATGTACTGAATGTTCTTTGTTAGGTCCTGCGTGTGCGCATTTCTTTCTCCGCACACCATCATGACCGGGGCGCATGACAACAGCGGGCGAAGTCGAAGCTAAAAAATTAGGAACTTTTAAGCTGGTGACTGATGGTTGCAAGCAGATTGGCCATGAACTTGAGAAATCGATCTTATGAACAATCATGGCGTACTTATTACCATATTACCATATTTTTTTGCATTAAAATGGTAACCATGATAACAACCTGTTATTAATCTCTCCCTATTCAAATTATACAAACCATGTTGGGAATTTGTAAGAGGCTATTTGCAAAATTATTTCACTCTATTTAGTACCTCAACTACCAATTTAATTTAATAAGGTTTTAAATTTTCCTTGTCGACGAGATAATAATTAAATCATTGATAAAAAGCAATACAAACTCATCAAACCGACAATTATATGCGCATCGCTTGCGCACGTGAGCTCGCTGCCAATTGGTCATAAATAGATCCTACATTATTTGTGTTCAGTTATATATATTATATACTAATGTTTTAAACAAAACTTGCTCCATGAGTTTCTAATATCAGTCCAAGACATTACCTTGAGGTTAAAGTGAAGCGACCGCACCGTAAATCTATATTGTATATTTGCCATCAGATATTGTGGCTTTGGGGCTACAAAAAATATAGAAAAAAGTCTGTCAAAAACAGTTAAAAAAAAAACACAGTTTCGTTTTTTTGTGAGCGTATAAAGGAAAGATATTTAAAAGTGATGTTTTTACGAATCAGTTGTAAATCGATTAGGTCAGATTTAGAGTTAATTTATTGTAAACATCATTCCTTGCTTTCACAGTCGCTGTCGCTGCTACGATATGAAATATTTTCGTATTTTAAAATATTTAAAATGATCTAAATAACACCATAGCAATGAATGAAATGTCTGCTGATATTTATCTTCACCGATTACTTAATGTACCATGTTGGACTTGCGTGATTATCAGACGAGTTGATAAAATAAATAATATATTAGCTTTTGACCTTGGAGTACCAGACATATAAAGCGGTTTAACAATAATTACAATCGTATATATGTAGTTTGGTGCTAAGTCTGATGAGAGAAGAACATAATAGAAATTCGTGATTGAATTCCTATAACAATTATAGGAACCGAATCTTCGGAATAATCAAGAAAAAGAGCTGGATAGAACTGGAGTACTAAAACAGTGAAATTGTAGTAGTTAGACTGTGTTAGATAAACTCTCTATAATACAGGTATCTTCTTATCAATTTAAATGGCTTTTTGTAAAAAAAAACATTAAATTTCTATCTTTATGCAATCTTACTTTAATGGAACTAAAGTTCTCTTTGGTCTGTTTCAGTGAAATTGAATGATTTTCATGAAGAAAACTACTTCAAAATAAACTTTTTCCTTGTTCATAGAGAACAAAGAGTACTTTATATAGAGAAGCCTAAACATTATAATTAGTTGTGTTAGGTCACAAACGTGATTGCGCTATATGCATTATGCATATAGTACGTGTTCATAGCTTATCAAGCATTTCAAGGGCAATATGAACGCACGCACAGCTCACTAACAGACAGTAACGAAACTATAAATATGACAATACGCCTGAGCAAGTTACCGTCTTGTGATATCATCTATGATTTGTATATTTAACACAACTTGCACTTTTTGCAAGGAAAAAGAATGCAATATACAAGTTTTCACCCTTCCCAACATAGTGCATTAACTAATTTAAAAAAATGACTGTTCAATGTACAAATTGTACCAAGTAATTATATTATTAGTAAGTTAATGAAACATTAATTCTTTTTTTTAAGCTACTCTTGATTCTACTTGAATCATATAACAGTATATGTATGTGTTGTGTGGTAAATGTACACACAAGTAGGGTACAATCGAAGAAATAAGGGTAGACTTAAAATATCTAACTTTTTGATCTATACAATTCACTATAAAATTCTATGCCCTGTGGAATTAATACATTGTAGCATTTGCTACTGGGAGATTTGTTCGAGCTAGTGACAAAAATAAACACCTAGATGTACTGGAAAATAGCTTCCTACTTAGACAAGGATTGATAGAATTTTTGGACTTCTGAAAATGTTGATAAACTCTTAATTATATTCAGATATGCTTTAAAAATGTTGACAGTTACAATGACACCATTAAGAGTTTTGAACCAGTAAGTAATTTTATTTCTATATATATTAAGAGATTCAGTATTTAACTGTAATAATAATTAAGATTGAGTCCTGAGAACTTGTACTGTGTAAGTGTTGTCATAGTGGCAGTAAGAGTCTTACATTTCCATTATTCCTCACAGCAGCCTTTCCACTGTTGATTGCAACAGTCACTGCTCCTTTGAACAAACCCATATTGACCTGAAATGTAATAAGATATATCTGGTTAAGTAATACAATGCAAGTAAAATGTATTTATTAAGTATATTTTTTACTGTCTATTGTCATTAAACTTGTGCCGTAGGCTTAACTACAAAGACAATTAATATATATTATCTTATCTCATTGGTTATTT
Organism: Pontia daplidice; assembly: GCA_963693355.1. Lineage (NCBI taxonomy): Eukaryota > Metazoa > Arthropoda > Insecta > Lepidoptera > Pieridae > Pontia > Pontia daplidice. The sequence continues at coordinate 7,138,576 of CAVNZL010000141.1, forward strand.
GTAACTAATAAACTATACCAAAATATTATTTACATGATCATACAACTGATAAGCTTTACATATTATAATAAAATAATATATGCTATATATATATTATATGTTACTGATTTAAGATGTTTTATAACAAATATTGAGAGCACAAGAAACTCTTGTGAAGAAATTTAAATGATAATTGATCACCGTAAAAAGAAACGCACGACTGATTTAGAACGCATAACACATTTTTAAATCATTTAACAACAAAGTAGTAAATGTTTAGAGAAAGATATCGATTAATTAATACACAACCTATATATAACATTGTGTGGAATATATGATTGACGTCCGGGCAATAGATACAGGACAACAAAATGTAGGTCTGATATAAAATAGACTACGCGTTGCTAAGTGATTAAAATCTAAATTTTATCTAATATGTATTTTATGTAGACTTACCATTAATGAATGTCTCTACGAATAGGGTAGTTAAATTACTTGATTGCAATCACAGAAAACAAGTTCAAAGAGCAATTTTGAAGACGCACCTTCAAATACACATTCTAACAACAAAATTGCATGAAAAGTAGAATATTTCTTAATGCACAATAGTTTTAATTCGCCTCTGGTTTTAGTATTTGTATCTATAAATACATTTATTATTTTAAAAGAATAGTAAAATTTAATATCTAGAAAAGGCACTGAATGTTTAAATGCAGTATGTATTGTGCACTATGCAGACTGCACCTTCGCTAACCGCCTAACTACGCTGACTGTATTTCAATTTTCACTTGCGTTCGCGATTGAAGTGTTAACTCTTAAATGTTGACATGGTTGAAATCACTTCATATGTCGTTAGTCTGTTAATCACACAAAGCTACAGACAATATTATATAAACTTAAGCAACTTTCGTGAATACTCCAGTCTCCAAAGAGGAAGTAAATATCATGGATACTTTATTATAATAATCATGAAATTCTGAACAATCAAATAAGTTTAATAAATTTTCAATTGGCTTGAAGGAATGTATAGAAGTGATAATTGATCAATAGGCATCTGATGGCTGACAAGTTCAAGGATCATGGGTTCATGAATTTCAATGTTTAATGCGTATTGTTTATATAATAAGAATAGTATATAGCTTTTAATAATAAATAGTTATTTTTATTAATTCTAAATAAGATATTTTACCCTCCGTTGTGAATATAGGAAGTCCAAAAGTAAATTTTTTGAAAATGACATGAACTGAATGACAATGACATGATGTGTCGAAAATTTCTGTCAACTAGCAATGTCATATACATACAAATGTACTTTTCGATTTTTGACTAAGACGTAAGACCCCATGTGATCATATTTACTTGTTCTTGTTTACCTTTCTATATGTCGGCTTGCAAATAAATATTAATTATTTCGAGTTCCATGTTATGTAACAATAATGCAGGAAGCAGATGGGAAAGAGTTTGCAAATCTTGGTGTTAAGCCATGGCTTATCAAACAATTGGCTACATTAGGTAAATAATTAACAACATAGGTTATGTGTATTTCCTATTTGGTATGGTTAATTTTAACCAGGGTTTCATTGAGACTCCCTTAGACTTAGGTCTTGATTCTTAACGGCAGATTAGTAATGTTGATAGAACTAGTGCTTCTATTACTGCAAGTGTTACACTCATTTAGCCTTAGTTCCTTATTGATAGATAAGCACTTAGCTTATAGTTGATAGACATTTTTAAATTGGTTCTAGTTGGTTGGTATTGGTTAGAATAAATTTTTTGTTAATGACATAAATATCTGTCTTTATAATTTTAGTGCATATTTACTTTTTATAGGTATACGTGCACCAACGCCGATTCAAAAAGGCTGTGTATCACAGATTCTAGGTGGCCATGATTGTATTGGTGCTGCAAAAACAGGATCAGGAAAGACATTTGCTTTCGCTCTTCCAATATTGCAGCATTTAGCTGAAGATCCTTATGGAATATTTGCATTAATTTTAACTCCTACACATGAACTAGCTTACCAGGTAAATAAAAGGCAGTGTTAAGTAACATTACATATATGTATTGGTATATTAGAATCAAATTTATCAAGTTTAAGTGTGTTCAATTATTAACTTAAGTATGTAATTACTAAATTAGAGAAGATATTTGATAGAGGTAATTAACAATGATGAAGAGAAATAACTTAGGCACTTGATTGACTAATATTGGTGGAGGTGATATTGCATTAATTCTCACTGGAATTTAGAGTAGTATTTTTATTATATTACATTTTTATTTTACATAAGATTGTTAGAATAACTGAAATATGCATATTTATAGAAAAAGAAGCATTTTTGTATATTTTAATTGTAGATAGCAGATCAGTTTCTTATACTTGGACAACCTCTACAATTAAGAGTTTGTATTGTTACTGGGGGTTCAGATCAATTAGAAGAATCTTTAAAACTTGCAAAAAGACCACACATTGTAGTTGCAATGCCAGGTCGGCTTGCTGATCATATCACTGGCTGTGATACATTCTCATTGAAAAAGATTAAATATTTAGTATTGGATGAAGCAGATAGGTAAGGCATATTTAAGATTTTTACAGAAGGCTAAGCTGAAGATTATTATATTCTTCTTTTTGAATATAAGATGTAGGACACAAAAGCCTAAGTTTAAGGACAATGTTAGCATAACAGTTGGCTACACTGTATAGAACTTTTTAAAAATTAAGTAAATCTAAGCTGAATTGAATCTACTAAGTGGATTCTGCTGAAAATTGAGAACATTAATGAATGTTTGCCTAAGCCTCACCTGCAACATTACCATTAATATACCAATATCTCACCAAATGTGTCAAATAATTAATAAGGTTGGTTATAATTTATTAATTATAATTCATGTTACTCTCTTTTCAGATTATTTAGTGAATCATTTGAAGAAGATTTAAAAACAATAATTAGTGCCTTAAATCCAAAGAGGCAAAATTTATTATTTTCTGCAACCATCACGGATGATGTAAGAGAATCCAGTTTATTGCCTCTCAATAAAGAGGTAAGTTTAAGAATTACCTGATTCATCAACAGATTACCATCAAATATTATTGATATAAAAAAGGAAAAAATCAAATTCAAATTTAGAAAGACACCTGTTTGATAAAATGAGGAATAGAGAAAACAAGTTATAGTGGTTTACATGCCAAAGATATTGGAAGAAGGGAATCACTTAATGCACTTATTTTGATTTATGCCATCTGTAAAATAATGAAAAAATTTATATTATAAGGACACAAATCTAAGAAGTAAACGAAAAACAAATCAAATCAGAAAATGATTAGTAGATATGTCAATGCAAGAAATAACAGCTATAAAAAATCTTTGAAAGCCCTTACAGATAGAATAATTTTATGAACTTTAAGATTATTATTGAGGATTTGGACAGCCAGTTATGAATAATAGCCAGATATATAAATAAACAATAGAGATATATGAAAAAACAAACAACCATGAATTGCTTTTTTCAGAACTTAGTTACATGGTCGGAATCTGATCCACAATTAACAGTTTCAACTTTGGAGCAGCGATACGTAGTTTGTCCTGCATATGCGCGTGACGTCTATCTCGTTCAGACACTGCGCAAGTACCGAGACACAAAACCCAGCTCCCATATCATAGTCTTCACAGATACTAAGAAGTAAGTGACTAGTTAAAAGAATCCATTTTTTGACTTAATAGTTAAAACATAGCGTAGCATGTTAAATATCTATACTAATTTTATAAAGTTGAAGTGTTTGGTTGACCTCTCTCATCCCAGGAAATGATGGTGCTAATTTAAAATTTGTCTATTATTTTGAATAAGCCAGTGATGGGGGCTATAACACATTATAACTTTATATACAAATTAACATATAAAAAAATATTTTTTTTATAAAAAAGAGTTTTCTCCTACTCAACAGAAATAACTTAAGCATATTTATTTATTAGGTATAATGCCTAACAAAAAAAGTAACACTTTGTATCAGAAGCCAATGGTTAGTATCCAATCCGGATCCGGTAATGCAGCCCGGATTAGTATAATTAATAATGTCTCTTGTTTTAATTTTTTTGGATATTTACTGTTTTCAATGGTTTCTCTACTTATATACAATACAACAGGCTGTTGACTGGACTGTCATATCTGGATCCACTTTTTTATCAACAGATAAATTGTGTTGTTAATTGTTTACTTGAAGTAAATAAAAAATAAATTTAAGTAATAAGATAACCCACGATTGTTTACTTCCAGGCCACTTTTAATATAAGAATGACATATTTTCAGGGAATGCCAAGTACTGTCAATGATGCTCAACGCTATAGGCATGGACAACGTCTGCCTCCACGGCTTCATGAGGCAGAAAGAGCGAGTGTCTGCTCTCACTCAGTTTCGGAGTAATTTGAAGTGCACGCTGATAGCCACCAACGTGGCAGCTCGAGGGTTGGATATTCCGTCTGTGGACTTGGTGGTGAACCACAAATTGCCCTTGGAGCCCAACGAATATATTCATAGGTGAATGCTAACCAATTATACCTATTTGTCATTTGTGAATATTGAATTTGCTTAGTCTAAATCGAATAATAATTAAATTTAAATAGGATTTACGATGACATGATCTTTTCATCTTCGCTTATAAGACTAAAAAGTTTAATTGCACACTACTAAACAAATAACTTTTTTATATCATATGAGGAGCTAGTAAATAGTAAAATTATTTACGAGGGTGGCTACAACAGATGTATGAAATAAAATACGTCGATTTTATTTAAAGCATCTCACTGTATCATATCCTAAATACAAAGCAAATAAAGGTGCGAAATATGTTGTTGAAAATTGTTTAAAATGATGCGGGTATATCCACCTGTGTCTAACGTAAGTTTTTATTTGTAGGGTAGGAAGGACAGCTCGTGCTGGCCGGAGTGGTTTGGCAATATCTCTTATCACACCGTACGATATACTGCGGCTTGGAGAAATAGAGGACAAGATTAATACTAAACTAACAGAGTACAAAATTGATGGTAAGGCAGCTTTTCCTTTTTATTTCTAATATTGCTTAGAAGGGGAGGGATCATATGAGACAAAAAGTTCTTCACTCTTCTTCTATTTCTTTTTTAAGACACGACAAAGTTTTAAGTTTGTTTCGAAGAAAGTATATTCAAAGTAAGATTGAACAAATAAAGTTTTTTTCTCTGTATATTTCATTTCACTATGTTGAAGGGTGAGGTTGATAGTAAATTTGGAAAGACTACATGTTTTTTTGTTATGGCAAAACTTATGGGTATTTTTTATTATTAAAAAGAAGCAGAAGCTGTAAAACATTGGGTTCCAATCGAATCGAGCTGTATCCAAAAAGTTTTAATTCCAAATGTTTTTTTTTTCTAAAATTGATGTAATTTCTCAGATGAAGAAGCCGTGAAGGTGTTCACCACAGTGAGTGTTACGAGGCGTGAGCAAGAGGCGCAACTCGATAACGAGGAATTCGAGCAGCGCAAGCGCAGCTATAAGATCAAGCGATGGATTATGGCCGGGGTCGACCCTGATGATATGGAGGAAGGGTAAGGGATTTTATTCATTTGTACTGCTTAGTAACTAAGTGATATTGTCAATTTCTTTTATTCCTTCACTTCATCTGAAAGGTCGACAACTCACTTGCGAGCTCCTATATTATAAACCTACAATAAAAAAGGGGCTCTTAACATTTGTTTAATAAGTATATTTGCTTATTTATCAGTTGAATTATCTGATATTTAGTTATTTGAATTCTTCGATTATTTACATAGAGTATAAATATTAAAAACTACTTATTATTTATATAGCTTGGAAGAAATGCGTAGAAAGCGAATAAAGGCCGCGAAAAAAGCTAAACTAGCAAAGATCAAAGAAATTCAGGCACAGATTAAAAATCAGGACCCGAATCAGAATGATACAGAGCGCTTACAACACACTGAGACGGAAGATATAGACAAAACTATTAAAGATAGCATGAAGAAAGTTAACAAAAGTTTGATGAAGAAAGACGACAGATTCAAGAATGTTATCGGAAAAATTAGTAAGATTAAACGGAAAGCGGAAAATGCTGAGAAGAAAATACAGAACAAGGAGCAAAATCGAAAAAAACCTACTAAATAAATAATTTAATGATTGCTTTTCATTTTACCGTCTTTCTATATATTTTTTATTTATGTCATAATGGGTGGTGTTTGATTAAATCTATGCGCGTTATTTTACTAATTTTGTGGTCTCTGCTAAAAACGATATTTATGACTGATTTTTACTACCCTTACTCCTTATAACAATGAAATTATTATTTACGTACTAAGAGTACGTACCAATATTAAAGTTGGTACAAATTTACTGGTTTAAGATTTGAAGGGGAAGGACTTTGAACACAATTGATCAAAATTTTCGTACAGTTGATGTAAACCAAAAATTTATACAAAAAAAATTAAATTTATTTTTATTTTACAAATACTCTACTGAGTATACCTATACTTTAGCCTCAGAAATGTTGTGGTTATGCTATTAATTTGTTTGTAGCTTATATGAAACGTTTGACATAGCGCCATCTATTGAATACGTGCTCAATCCAGTCGTCAGATGTCGCTATATGACAATTTTATATCACTTCACACAGGAACGAGACCAATCTTTCTCTACCATTGTTCAGCCAAATCGGTTCAGCCGTTCTTAAGTTATAAAAAGTGTAACTAACAAAACTATTTTTTACATATATTTGTTATAACAAATGTTGCATAGGAGTGAATAGTTATAAGTAGACTTTTGAAAAGCGTAATACCTTAAAGGCCGGTAACACACCTGACCTGTAAGCTTCGTGGAGCACTCAGCATCGTCTGAACGCCGATAATTAGCAAATATAACCTACATACATGTGTCAAAGTTTTATATTAAAGAAAACTTGTCACACTAAGGTTGGAGAACTATTTGCAATATGCGGTATGGGTGTGCGAATGAATTCCCTTTATACGCTAATCTAATATTATAACGACATTCAATCAGTTTGATGATGATAAAAAAGACGACTGGCAGTCGCAAAATCGTCCTGAACTTGAGTCGAACACTCGTAAGTGAGCGTGTTACTTAAAAAGCTGGCTACACATCCGAAAGCCTCCCGCAGTTATAGGTTTCCGGAATCGAAACTTATTCAAACATTAAAATCTCAAAATCAGGTTCGAAAATTATCAAGAAACTATAGTCCTTGTTTTATAATCCGTTATTACAAGAAAATACACAGCATTTTATAAATCATTTATATTGATTTAATTACAAATAAATATAACAGGTATAATACAAATAAAGCGCGGCAAATAATTTGGCACAGATTTAGCTAGGTGCCATTTTAACAATATAATTAAAAACTTTTATATAAGTGTCAACTTGATCAGAAAAACTCATTTATATTTAATAAGTTTTACAAATATTTTTAAAATAGGAGATATTGCTTGATAAGACATCGATGATGCAAAACAAGTGCACAGTGCTTATAATAATTTTAAAGGCTATAATGGCATATGCGATCTCGTCTTATACAAATTAATCCTACATTATATCTATGAGGACATGAAAAATCCAAAATTGCTAGCGGTTCTCAACTAACGAAAAACTAACATTGCGGTAAAGGCTGGTTAGTTGAAAAAAATATATTTGAAATAAAACTTTTTTTTAATGACGTCATGATTTGAACGCGGTCATTCACCTAAAGGTCGTTGAACTGATCAGCTGTTCTTCGATATTACGAACTTTGAAATTGGAATTTTGTTGCGGCATTCTAATGAACACATCTGTCTCTTTCTATCACAGCATAAACACAATTTGAACGAAAGAGACGACAAGCAATTAAAGCGACGCCGGGAAATTACGTAACCAGTGCCCAGTGTTACGTATATAAATAATGATACATTTTATGTTCAAAATCTCCACTAGTAATGGAGATACTTTTTTTTACATAAAACATACAAGAGGTCCTTTAATAATACGATGATATATAGGTATCCAATTCCGCAAATAATGATTATTAAAGAAATACATTTTTTATTCTGACATTTGAAGAAGCGAATTGACTGTTGCTTCTTTGTTCCCGCGGTTTGCTTCGGCGACAGATTTTATCACGTCCTTGTCGATGCTTGGGAACATTTCGTATATCTAAAGTAGAAAAAAATTATTATATAATGTAAATTGGATGGGCGCTGATCCTTACGTAACTAAAACCATTTCACATTAAGAAATTAACATGAGAAGAATCCCTGCTTTGTAAAAAAAACTGTATTACTATTGACGTAGATAAAGTATTTAATTTTGAACATTAATTATATATTATATTATTATATACAGTATTTTGTTGTTACAAAATATCAAAAATCGTTGCGTTAGTTACCTGTGCGAGCTGTTCCTCTGTGATGGGCTGCGGTGGTTGGGCTTGGGGCATCTGCTGCTGCTGAGGGTAAGTCTGGGGAGTGCCCGCTGGGTACATAGGCATGGTGGCATAGCCCATGCCGGTGGACGGCACCACCAGAACTGGCGGGAACGTTGCTACTGCTGCAGGGCCCACCTGATGGCCATATTTAAACCACTCAAAATGGTATATACAACATAAAAACATATAAAGGAAAAAAAAATTTAAAAGAAAGTTTTGATAGAAGGGAACAAAAAGTATTTACTTATATTTGTATAAATTATGGACATTATATATTATCGATGTGTTTTCATATAAACATACTATAGACAGGTAAAAAAATACTTACTGAATAACTTAAAACAAGGTTGATCATCCCCTCCACTCCGTCCCCTTGCTTTCCGTTCAACGGATACCAGTCTTCGTGTGTCTCACCCTAAAAATTATTTCATTTAAAATTCATTTCAATTAAAAACAAAATTCATAGAAAATATATTTCATATTGCTCATAATTTTGGTGTACATTCTAAGGCATCAGAATCAATTGTATAGTTTTTTAAGGCATACATTCAAATAAATGAAATTTATTTTTAATCTCATTTATGCCGACGTTTCAGGTGCTTTTCTACATTCGTTACCACGACAGGCTACAGGCTGCTGAATTAGCGCCATCTATTTTGTAATATACAAAATTTGTAAAAATACATAACAAGGTTAACAAGGTTTTTCTTGATATAATAAAAGCGTTTCCATCTATTGAAATAATGCAAGGTATACAAACACATATAAACAATTTGATGCAATACATAGTTTACATACATTGAGTACAGCAGCGGGTATTTGTATATGAGTCCAAGCAATCAGTTCGTCCATAGTAAAAGAGCATTCGTCGAAGATTTCCAGATAAATCGAATTCACGCCAGGTGGTAGCAGACTGAAACGAAACGAAATACGTATCATAAATTATTAGATTAAATAATTTTATTAAACCATAGGGTAATAACCATATTTTGATATAAATCAACACATTGACTGAAATCTAACGAAATTAACAAGATACGTAATTATAAACTCAGCACATCTCTTTTATCTTGTTGTTCTTTTAAAAACGCATCATAATACGTATTAAAGCTTCTGCCGACTGCGAGAAGGCCTTATAAATCACGAATCTACCTATTTTAACTTTATTTTTGTTCTCTTTAAATGTAATATAAGCCAAAGATCTGCGTATCCTGTATCTTGTTTTGTGGAAACAAATACATTACTAATATAAAGAATTTGTATAACTTCTTATATAAAATGGACTGGGTACTCCTTGGTTACAAACCAAATTGTAAAGAAAGCAATTAATCCACTGTAGAGGATTTTGAATGGAAAAAGAAGTTACAAAGCCGAATACTTTCCTTCTCAATCCAACCTAATCCCGTTCTAAAACATTGTAAACCGCGTATGAAAATGTTGCAACAAAAATAAAAACAGATTGGATTAAAACAACACAGTGATACGACATCTTAACCCAAGAAGCTATATTATAAACTGACATTCTTTTATTTTGTATGTTATTTTAAAATACAGCATCAATAATACCAATTAGTGTTCCCATTCGAATAGGCTTTATTACTATCTCATCGGCAAACGATTTTTTTAAATTGTTTCTAAAGCGTTATAAACCTTAAAGGTTCTATTTAAGATAGCAGATGGGTAATCCATTCAAATGACTCGTTGGTAGTATTTAATCTGTAGCAGTGACATGTATGGAATAGACTACAAATCTAGTCGAAAAGTATGACTTCTCGTTAGAATTTGCAGTTAACTAAAACTGTGACTATGAATTAATGTATAAACAAATAATTTGAAATAAAATCAGATTGGCTTAACTAACGATCTAAGCTATCAGACGTCATTAATGCAATGAAGCCAAACTGCTAAAACCGCTTGCCTATTTATTTTAACAATCGGTTCAATAGTCAACATCGTGACTATTAGTGTTTTATATAGTACATAAGATAAAAACACAAAAATCGTCTTTGTAAATATATAAGTTTATCTAATTTAAGTCTGTGTCCAGTGATTATCCTGTCTTTTTAAATAATACGTATTATTTCACTCAACAAAGGGGACGCTGTACGAAATACACATTGTATTTATTCTAAAGCGAATGACTGATATAATGACTAATGATGCAAAGTTGTTCCCAACTGTAATTTGTTTTCTATGACCTTTGCGATTCATGCATTTACGTGCCAAATGAATATACATTACCTACTTTTGGCTAGATCTGGCAAAGGTACGTTGTGGTAATTTCCAAGAAATGTAAATGAAAGAATGTTATTCTCATTTACAAAGAATGTCTATATAAGAGGTCAAATAGTTTTAAAACATTTTAGGTTAATTTTCAAACAATTTTTAAGTAGTGTTTTGTTATACGTGTTTTACGTTAGGAATGTACAATTTAAAATTGGAATAATATGTGCATTTTATGAAATGGCGTGCACGAGTCTCTATTATTGCGGGTGAAGCCGCTGAAATAATCTAGTTACTTAAAAAGATCGATTACAAGATATACAAGGGTAGCTTATGCAAAATTTATAATTAATAGAATGAGGTGTTTCTTTGTAGAAGTTTATAGCATAAAGTTCTATAAGACCAATATTTTAAACGTGTCTCAATAAATGCTGTTCGTTGAGGCAACTTCCTGAGTCTTCCCCGGTATCGAGACGAAACGTACGTCTATTGTTTCAGGGTTTTTTCGCAGAATATTGCTAATAAGTTGGCCAAATAGAATGGGATATGCAAAATCTGTTAAACGTGTATGTCTTGTCACGTGTAAGATCTGTTTGTTTATTATAAAAATAACTTTTCCGCTTTATAGGGCGAATTACCAGTGTTGGAGATGCTGAATGATAAAACTGTTAAATAGTTATACTGATATATTATAAAAACTGTTATACTTTATTAATTGTGTTTACTTTATTATGATTTGTTGCAGACTGACTGAAATCTTAAAACTAACTCTTAATATTAATTCTCGGCGGCCTGAGTCAGCTGTTCGGAGTTCATTACCCCGAACCGCTTTAAAATACTCACGAGTTAGTGGGAATTCTATGATATTCTCTATTATTTATTGTAAGCGTCATTTACGTTTTGGAGATAAACAATGTTTTTATTGCACAAGTATAGGAAATATGGCGACGCAATGTTTTGACAAAATCTGGTTTTAAACACGACACCCTTAAGGTCAACCAAAATATAAAACCGGTTTATCCTAATAAATATGCGAAACGAAACAGCCGAAAATAACATGTTTTTATTTTTTATTACTACTTTTATTAAGCTAATGTAAATGTAAAAAGCTCTAAAATCGAACATTGCACCGACCCACCGGACTTCATTATGTACCACGAGATTAAAATTTTTCAAGTCATTTATAAAACTTGTTTTGTACATGATAACTGATTGATCTCGCAGTGATAAATTTTTAATTCCAAAATATATAAACTGACCCAAATTAATTAAAATCCCCGTAAAGTTTTTTTTTCAGTTTCCACAATATTTTTCATTTAACTTTGCTGTTATCGATAGAAGCGACCTATTCAACCAAATCTGTATGTTAATTTAAATTTCAATTAGAATATATCTACTCAAATATTAAAAAATACTTCTTCAACAACTATTGTTACTTTAGCTTAATATTAAAAGTCATAAAACTAACTCAAACATAAACATATGCCAATATGTTGGAGTTAGTTTTATAAATCACAGAAATATAAGCATAGACTATACAAAAGCAATCCACTTGTATTCATAAAATATATTTACAATGTGAACCAATAACTAGTCTACATTCATTTATTTGTTGTAAACAGTATGATTTATTTGTAATTAAATCTTAATTACAATTTAATTGCATTCAAATGAATTAATGCTCCTCAAAAAATTAATTTCCGAGTTCCTAATGTGTATGTGTATAAACTAATGTTTCTCTACTCAGTGTTGAACAAAAATTAAAATTAATATCAAACATCAAGTTACCAAACCAGTTCACACTCTCCAAATTAAAATAATTACCTAATTTAGCACTGGTATATTTTTAAAAAAGTCTCTTGCATTGTAGTCCAGATTTTGTAACTATCTTTTGTAACTATTATTTTACAAAGTATACGAACCAGTGTATCATTTTGTTCCATTTTGGTGTTTTACCGCCACTGGGATCAGTCTGTGTCTCATATATACAATGACCAACACGCAAACGAACATAGGGATCCATGCGGGTTAGACCTATAGAAAATATATAAAAATTCATTAGTTTCATTTTTAAGACAACAAATTGGTTTCATATGCAATTAAAAAAAGATTTAACTTGAAGACTTACCATAATTTTTTACCAGCTTAGCTTGTACTATGGTAACACTGAGGCGAGCAGTCAGAGGAGGTCCAGCTGGTGGCATCTTCCAATATTTAATAAATGTTAGAATTTAAAAAAATCACACCATGAACATGAAAATGAAAAGAAGCCCTAAGAATTTGCAAAAGATAATTTGCTACAAAAAAAGACATTTTCTTACAGTAGCTCCACATAGCTGCTGCTGTAGAGCCAGTGCAGCTTGATAATCTGCATCAACAGAGTCAGCCGGTCCATCTGAATCTGCTCTTAAGAAACCAGCTGGCAGAGGCCCTAATAGCACCTAATAAAAGCATTTAAAAATTAAATGTAAAAACCAAATTTTTCTTATAATTTTATAAATATTTTACCACTATATTAAAATTTAATCAGCGCAATAACAAAGATAGAAAATAAATAAAGCGCGATTATATAGAAGACTCCAGAATTTTTAGAGCTAAGATGATATCGTGTTTTATGTATACAGTACGATAAATGTTTAAAAGAACCAGATTCAGTACACGAAAACAAAGCCCAAAATTATGGTGTAACATCGACGGTCGACAATTATGATAAATTCCATTATGAATAAGATTCACCTGATATTATAAGATCTTGTTATTTATTTTGCTTACCCGACGACGACGTTCTTCCGTTGTGTCGTTTGTTGTTGCAGCCATATTGTAAACAGTTATCGCTCACAATTACTTTTCTAGACGTTTATATCAATAACTAATTTTATTATAACAATCACTTTCGCACTTCGCCAATTTCTATTTACTTTAATGCAAAAAACTGTGAGACTAAGTGATCTGTGATCACTGATTTGACTGTCAAATCAGAATTCGGACGCAGACTAGGTCTACAAGAACATTTGTGATTTGACAAAAACTTTGGCACGCGCGCACCAACGTCTCCATAATCTGTGAACGAATCGTTTAATGTGCGACAGCTAACGTTCGAACTCATATTCGCATTCCGTTCGTTAAATTTGACTGAGTCTGAGTGTTTTTGAGAAAAGGCAAATAAAATAAAAATTAAATTCAAAGAAATATTTCTTTTATCTTCTACTACGTCCGTTGCCTGTTGGAGCAATGAATGAAAAAATCAATAAGACCACATCTACATTGTAGTGTGGTCTTACTGATGGGTTGCGCATACTACGATCGCTGAGTAAGGGCGGTGAAAAGGTTCCCACCTTCACTCTATGAGTGTGAATGATGGGGCTCTAGTAACTTTAGTGGGTATGGGACCATTGCACTTCTCAGACTTGACTCACCATACTCCCCAGTTAAATAAAGGGTTGTAGTAAAACTTTGAATTATAACCTCATTTTATTCCCCTTTACCCTCTATAACAGATATTTCATACCTTAGGTCATGACATAGATGCCGTCTTTCGTTTTATTTACATGTCCTAGGTAGTTTCATTGTAAGCCCCGTGTTTAGTTTTTTAAATAAAATTAAGTATTTAATTTATATATTAGAGAAACTAATTAATTTTACATTTGTTTTATTCGACGGTAAATGTTTTATTTAATTGTAAATGGTATTATCTATACTCGCGGGTTCGTGCAAATGACGTTCCTATGGTCAACAGTCAACAAATATCAATTTTGTTTCTAGTCTGTGATTAATTTATTTACAGAGATTTCAAGAATTAAATTTTTAAACTTTTCTAATTTCTTTGAGAACTATTGCAACAGATTTATTTAAGATTGATATTTTTATATGAACTTAAATCTACTTATGTTATACTGTTTATTAATTTATCAGTGTTTAGTGATAACATGACATAAATATTAACAGTCGTAGGCGTATTGATTAAACTTTGATAAAAGAAACGAATTAACAAACAGCTACGATGGATATTGTTCAAACACCCAAGGTAAGTCTTTATTTATAATTTATACCTTAAGGATTGCTAGGTCTGAATATATTTCAAAATTGCTACTATTGGTGCATTATAATACTTATACACTAAGGAAGGTGCTGTAGAACAATAAAAACAAAATAAATGTACATTTTGACTTATAAGACATTCTAGCTGAACTAATAAACATATAATATAAATATAATTATAATATTTATTTATAATTATTATAATTTATATTATCTGATAACTAAAGTTTAGGTTGTCTACACTGCATATTGTTAAAACTATATAAAAGGATATATAACACATAATGTAATTTTTTTCAATGCCTGTGACATTGCTCCTCCCTATTTTATTGTAACCATACACAAGTCCATAACCATACCAAATCTAACCACATACTTGTCAGAATAGAATGTTCTATTTAACATCCCATTGACGATATAAATAATTGCTTAAATAGCCCAATAAACTTGAATTAAGGAATAATAAAATTAATAAAAATCTGTTACATATAAATATACTGTTTTGGCACATTATGACATAAGTAATGATTTTTTGCAGTAGCATTTAATAAACTTATGATATACATAGCTAGAAGCCTTCTTTGATAAATGTACTATCCAACATGTTATATATAACCATTAGTAGTTAGTAGCAAAAAAGCAAGAACTATAGTATTCAGATTGGTAGATTTTTAATATTTCTGATATATTATTGATTAAATATCTTATCTTTCATTAAATATCATATATAATATCATTGTCATTAAAATCGAAGAAGTTGATCTACGACAGGATGCTTTTTGGGTTGTTATCATGGAGTAAATAAAATAAATAGTAGATATAATAAAGATATAAATGGACACAAATTTTCTTAGTTTTTGTAGCAAGGGTTCTTGCTACAAAAACTGCTTATAATTAACTTCTAGTGCACATAAGTCTTATATAAAAAATGTATATAAACTGTTTTTAAATCTGCAAATTAACGTCCGGTTTACATAAAAAATCCAATTTCCAAAACGATGTCATTCGCGCGCATGCTCTATCGGTGACCTTTGACATTCTAAACTCGATTCTACGCCTCTGAAATAAAGCGCCATCTGCAATGTTTGAAGGCTTTGAAGGAAACTGGTGCGGTGTCTATTTTGAGCAGTTTAGTAGCAGTTTAACCTTGCCCGGTGAAAGGCTTTCCCGAAACGCGGGAAAAAGATCGCGCCTGTCCGTTAAAGCTTTGTTATTGTATGGTAAATTAAGTGTAGCTTACAAAAGAAATATTGTTTTGTTTTGAGGAGTTAATGGTTTTGGTAATTGTAAGTTTATAATTATCATGGCATTCTCCTTGACGCCGATAAACATGTTGGGTGAGTTAGGCCGGTTTGCGAATTGGTTGAAAGGTGATTGCGTTGCCGCTGAAGAGTTTGAAGGCCTCTCTGTTACTGAAAAGGTGAGTTTTAAAGGAGCTTCAACTCATTGGTTGCGTAATAAGAGACTCGTGGTTACAGAATAAAAATGACTTTAAGAATCAATCAATGCCTAGTGAAAATATTTTCTATAAAACAGAGGTAGCGTTTTAAACGTGTCGAAGTGTAACGAATGATTCCTCATTTGTTTTAAATGTCAGTTACGATAGAATTACATGTGGTTTCTCATAAAATTTCTCTTTGTACGATAAGCTGATAATGCTAATGATAGTGGTCAAAGTGAACAGGAGCGGAAATGAACAATGAAAACAATACTATTCGCATTCCTTGCTTATATTTTTTTATACATAAAATTGTTTTTGTCAAAAACATACAATTCCGTTGAAAAAGTTTAAATTTTTGTCGTTTTAAGAATAGTTTAAAAAAAAAAACAAAGATTGGGATTTAAAAAATAACGAAAATTATTAATTTGTAGATAACCCAATAATAGTAGGATAGAAGCTAGGGGTAATTAGGGTATGTATTAAAAGAAAATTCTAATAAGCTTTGATAAGTTATCATTTTATATAAATCGTGACAACTAAATGCCATTAAAGGTGATAAAAGTAATTGTAATATACAACTTGTTGCTCGCGTCATTTACCCATTCGGGTAAAACAGAAGTTTATGTAACTCTGTTATGTCATTTCATCGTCTTTAAATGTGTGATACTCGCGTTAATATAGGACAATATTAAAGATTTCTAATTAAAACTCAGTTTTAATGAACGAAATTAGAAAAAAAAATCATCCTCGTTTTTCTTTTGTTTTGCAAAATATGCACATTCTAATAAAAATATCGAAGATTTTATACTGCAACATTTAGTCCAATTAACATAACGGTTAGCTGAGTTTTTCGATTGACGTCGGAAATCACGGATGAAGATGAATGACGTGGCAAAGCCCGGAAGCCTATCCCTGATACGGATTGAGACGTTATCCCATTTCTAGTTTGTAAACTTTGCCATTGTTTTTTGTCCCATGCAATAGTTGGTTTGAATAGAATTTTACAGATGTTGCTTAGTGATAGACGAAATGTTAGGCTAATTTTCAGAGTTATTGTTCGAAGAATTGGCTGAGGTATTTCCGTTTATGCTACGGGAGGCCTAAATATGTTAAAAAGGCAATAGCAGTAGATCACTCATCATATGGTCCACTTTATAATCTAAAAAGTGGTATTTTGTAAGCCATAAATTACTGACGCTTCACCGCAATTGCTCTGCTCAATGTTTCCTATTCACTGAACACGAAGGACATTTGATTATGCGTCATTGAAGACAGCCTTCCCATATTATGTACGCGTTGTACCTTTTAAATTGTTCTTATCGAATAATATTTTAAAGATGAAAAGTCTTATCTATAGAATTTTAGTATGGTTTATTACATTATTTGGTAAGAAATAAGAAAAATTACTATTTTGCAAAAATCAAACTTAGGAATTATATACGACAGCAGAATATTTGATATAAATGTAATCTCAATCTTTGTAAATGTGGCTAATATAAGAGTGTTTAATCCAAACAAAGGTCGAGAACTTCGGGGCTTTTGGGGTAAATACTCTGTACATATGCTATTTATAACTTTCATGGCTTCCCTAAATCCATTGTGGTGCTCAGTTTAAGCCTCCTAAACTTAATTGAACGTTGAATGTTTACGTTTGATATAACGTAATATATACATTATAAATAGAAAATATTGGTATGTTATTCCGCGGGAGACTGTATTGTATTGATATACTGGTTTGTAAATACCCTAATAGAGCAATCTACAAGTAATACTCCGTGAAAAAACCCACAACACTCGAGCACGTTGCCCCGACACCAGAGCAGTCCTCGGTGTTGCCTCATCGATCGCTGTTCATTAGTCTTTCGTGGAGTATTGCTTTTAGATCGGTCTATTAGGGCTCTCTCCTATGCACTTCCATCACTTTGGATTGTAATACTGATCTTCCATATTTAGCTCCTTGTATACTAGCTTACTTATATTCATAACTAGGCACGAGCAAGGCTGCTTTGAACTGCCCTTTTTTCGAGAAGAACTATATGGTAGGGCAGTTTCTACGTAAACAACATTTACACTCGCTTTGGGCTACTATTCAGTGACAAACCATATCCTAGTCCTATGAGACAGAATACTCTCACCTTTCCACTCCCACTTTTCCATATTAGCTTTTATTTTCCTCGTTTTATAGGAGTTTACTTATACGCTGACTAGGCATGACGCCAGGACTCTTGAAATCCAGTCTACGAACTATAATGGTTAGACGCTCTTCTTTTGCAGGCTTCCAAATCGTTTCCTAAAGCCTCGATAAATAGATTATCCGACACAAGTAGCGGCTGAGATTAGTGCGACCAACCAAAGAAATATTATTATTTCAAAAGACTTAATGGAATGAGCTCGGACCATTAAGTCGTCGGATTTTTACGTAACTACGTAAAAATGTGATCGTAACAAAATTAAATAAACGCATGACTAAAATTTGTTGGCCGAGTTGTTAAACAATATGGCGGTTACAATTTAGACTCTCAGAGACAAATGCTAACGCGACTGGACGGTTTTGTGACAGCTATCTGAACTAATCGACTTATCTAATCCATTGAGTACTCAGTCGACTCAATCTTGAGTATAAACTCTGATCACCGTAGTGTACGTGATTTATAGTAAATCAAATATCCTGTAGCACGAAACGGAAAAGCAGTACACGTGAAGACAGATTTGTCGATTGGTTAATATAATATAAGCCTATGTCGCTCTGCATATTTCTAATCGTCAAAGATTTTTTAACCGGTCCAGTTTCAGAGCCTATTCAACACAAACAGACAATCAAATTTTGTATTATTATTATGAGGAAAGTATTAACTGCTGTGTAGTGTTCGCAACTTGAATAACTGTTGGAAAATGTACACTGTGGCCGTTGATAAATGTATTTATCGTTTATCGTATTATAGGCTTATATCTGGATAAATTCGATTTATAACAAATAATTACTTGCGGCAAATAGATGATGAAACCAAGAGTTCTATCGTCTCTATTTATACACCAAGTTACAAACATACAATCGGCTACGGGAATCGTAGTACCGGTGCTACATCAGGCTACGACACTGTTACGAGGTGTGTAGTGTTAGGCATTTTGTTAAATTATTTCAGACGATTTAAAAAAAGAGAGACCATTTTTTGCCAGGGAATGTTACATAATTAAGACATCATGAACCTGACACAGTCGGCCATTTTGGGTCACGACATTCCGGTATAGCTATATATTTTCCTGCACCATAGAGCAATTGATCACTTTGATTTTTAATTTATTTTTAAATTGACTTAAAATGCTATGTTTTGAGCATAATTGCATTGAAGTTTTACACTTGACTTATCCCAATTAATAAATCAATTTCACAAAAAAAAAAACGCACAGAATTTATAACGACTTAAAGCCGAAACTATGATTTATGGTTTTCTCGACTGCGTCTAACAAACAGGATTCATACCTCCTCCTTTATGAAACTCTGTAAATGTTGTATTTGTAAAAGTAACCACTACGTTTTTATATTTTAAATGGTTCATCAATAAGCCGGGACACATTCCGACCGCAAGTTTTACTATGCCACGCTCGTAGACGCACGTCCATGAAAATTTATTGGAAAATGCAGAGGTTGTATTCGAGCTCAATTAAAAAAAGTCACGTGCCATCGTTGGCTTTCTTTTAGTTTTATATTGAATCTAATTTGTACTATTATTAGCATACCATTATTAGTTACCGTAATAGTTATAATTTTATTGTTTTCCACATACAAATCTAGAATCATTTTTTTACAGAGTATATTGGAAACCGTGCAACAGCTTGTACTCGGATTAGATAGTTAGAAACTGTTTTAGTATATTTAAAATGTATTTTCACTTCAGTTCAATAGCGAATAATGGGTTCTCATTATTAAAATATTTATTAGAAAATCCTACGAAAAAAAGCGGAAGCGACCCCGGGAGTCTCTATACTGAAGAGTGGGATGCACACGAGGAGTGTTTTAGTGGTTATAACTTACCCGGCTCTCTGAGAAGCAGAGAGTATCCCGGGTCTGAGTTGAGTCCCACTTTTCCTCATAGCTTTTGTGCGGGGAATGCGTAAATTGCATTTCTTCCTCGGTTATCAAAAAAAAAAAAATTCTGGCAACACTGACGTCAGCTATTCTTCGCAGTGATATTGAATACTAGTTTACTGATAATCTAACTAGACATGTTTCGTTCAACTTTAAAAAAAATGCGTTTACTTACTAATATTAGTGAGTGTTTTTTATTTCTGATCACGCAAACGGATATTTGTTATTCAGGAAGGTGACACACTGTTTTACCCAATGAGGTTGAGGTGTGGGTAAAGCAAACAAAAATGTTAAAACAAACAGTGTTTGTGGGTGTGAGATTACCTAAGAGTCATTACTAAAGAGTGGCAAACGTTTGCCCAAGTTAACCCCGTAATGTAATTTACATATGAAACTTTTATTTATAGATTTCAGTTTGTATTTATTTGTACATTATTCACGCCTGTTTCCCATTGGGGGAGACAGAGACCACAGACCTTCACTTGCTATGTACCTTGCATGCTGTTCGGTTCTTCCACTCTCGATATATTCATCATATTGTTGGAAATTGGCAATATTTCTCAATAAAAGCGGTAGACTTCTTGTAAAACCAATGTTTAATCACTTATAAAAATGTGCACTACACGGTGACATATTCTCAAAAATAAACTACAAGGTTAACACACATTTGACAGTTAGAACAAGTGTCCACAGATTACAATTATGAACTACATTACAAATTTATAATTCTTCAATACATATACATTTAGTGTTTTCATCTGCCGTATTTCCAGAACATTCAGAGTCAGATTTTGAACTTTCGACACTCGACGACGACCAACACTCGACTTATATATCCGCCTTTTCAGAATTTCCTCATTTCTGAATTTAAATTTGAATTGCTAATAATAATTTTAATTACAAGCAACTGATTTGAAAACGGATTCTAAATACAGATGTTGTATCAAATTGTATGTTTACCCTAATTAATTGGAAGCACTACCCTGTCAATGTAATTGCTCGTGAAAACCATATATCGAGTTTCGATCGTTTATTAGTATTAAGGTAGGGTATAATTAATTGGCTCCTCGACGAGCTTTCGCTTAATTGTGTGTAAAAATATAACACCTAACCCTAAAATGCTTAAACAGATACATTTTTAATGTTTTAATAGAAAAATAATTCATATAACATGGTTACTCCGAAGATAGCTGTAGTTCGTGCTTTAGGATCAAATGTATTCATTCGTAGTAATTAATAAACATAGTTTATATAAATACACTAGCTGATCCTGCAAACGTTGTTTTGCCATAAATGTGATTTCTAGCTCTGCTATGCCGATATCATTTTTTAGATCAATAAAATTAATTATCAGCTTTATGCGGGGATATGTTATAGTCGAAAGCGTTTTGAACAATAAAAGTATGCTTTATTTATGTTAATAAATTAATCTTTATATGACACGCTTGTCGGTTTACCATAGCAGTGCCATCTATTGATTACTTACTCAATCCAGGCGAAAAGTATCGACATGTTTTGGAGCTTAAAGAAAATTGTGACTGTCAATTAATTATAGATAAATAATTTACAATAAAATAAAATTGCGAATATAATTAAAGATCTAAGCTATGCTATTGGTTTATATGATTAAGTACTTTAAGAGACAACCGCTGACAAACATATTAAGATTTATACACCTTGATCACAGTCAAGAAATTGACCATACCAGGGTTTAAAGCCTGGTATGGTCGAAAATCTGGCATGTTGACTATTGAGCCGACCCGGTCAACAATTCTATTAAGGCTGATGAATCATAAAAACAGTGATCTCGATATTGGATATACTAAATTTTTATTTATTTTTGAAGAATGGACTTAATTCCTCACTTCAGACAAGGCGTTACAGAGTGCTCAACCTTTTTTTTTTTTTTTTTTTTTTTTTTTTTTTTTTAAGAAAAAGGGGAGGAGGAGGAGGGGGGGCACGCGAACCCCGGCCCCCCCCCCCCCCCCCCCACACCCGCGCCGGGCTACCTGCGTCGTAGCTTTTGAAATGGTCGTAATATTTTATGTTGATCGGCGTCTAATGGCCGCTCCGTGACAGTAACAGTTTTACAATTCTCTCGCTTTATATGAAAATTTATCTGTGTCTTAATGGCTGTTTTGGGAAGGTTTTTCATAAACCAAACTCTTATTAAAAAGCCGGAATGGGTTCGGGACTAACAACAAATCAAGAAGTTGCATGGCAGCCGTCTTAAATATATTCTTTGTATTTGTTATAGTGGCAACAGAGAATAGATATGTGAAAATTTCAAGTGTCTAGTAATGGGTCTTAGATACAGCCTAGTAACAGACGGGGTTTTGGTCTGTCCGTGTGACAAACAAACGAACAGAAGTTATAACCCTCGCATTTACCCTGCTGCGGAAATCTAGAAATGCATGCAGGACTTTTTACTTTTTAGGACATTAGGGCAAATGAGCAGGTCAATTTAAAAGTGGTTGGACACCTGCATGCTTACGAGAGGGTCTGATTTCTGCTGGATTGCGAAGTTCTCACGATTTTACTTAAGTAAATGATTAGCAGCGATAAAATTATAAGGATATCTAGTAGGTATTCCGTTAAATAGGTTATTCTTCTATTAATAATGAAACCATCACGTCATGGTCGATCGGTTTGTGTCCGCAGTTATAGAGTTATTGATGTCAGGCCATATACAGTGTGTGTATAATTAATCTGATTCACCGTTAGAAAGTTTTTTTTATTAAATCCGGGTGATACCGGGAATAGTCGCCTTATATTTTTTTTGGATACAAGACTTGTTTATTTATTTATTTATTTAAAAAGGATCATCCATACATACGTTACACTAACATCAAATCAAAACTTAAAACTACCTTACAAATTATATTCTACAGTGTAACATACTATTAAAGGACGACACAACATGCATATAAAGGTCGTGGGTACACAAAAAAAAGTACTTAAACTAAACAATAAATGGACAAAATTAATTTTAGAAAGACTTAAACAAAATTAGAATGTTAATACATAATTTGGCGCTAACAATTAAGTATTGATCGATATAAAATTTTGCTCACAACAGTGGGACAGAATATAGACGTTTGATCGTTTCGAAATATACAAACAATAATTCTATTTTTCCTGTTAACATTCGATTTATGTTAGGCAAAATGATAGCGATCATATTATTTTACTTTGGTTATATAACTCAGTCAGTTATGTAATAGATTACTTGGTATTTCGTGAATACCGCTTTAAAGATAGGTCAGCTTTAGATTAGAGATTAATGTTTGTCTAGCTTCGTGACTACGAGAATGGGTCTAACCACTGTTTACCTTAAAATATTCCTTCAAAGTATTGGGCACTGTTAGTTTAAAGACGAGTAAAAAATTCATCAAAAATATAAAAGCAAAAATATACGCGGCGAAATCTAAGGAAACCTCCTCCTTTAGGTTTTTAGGTCAAAAATGAGATGATGAGAGATCATCACAGAACTATTTTCGGTAGTTATCAAATCGAATCAAGTATCCTCTTGTAAAATTGTGTATAGATATAAACTGATACGTCAGTAAAAACAATTGAATGTACGTTTTATTTTAGAGAATAACAATATAAATTAATGTTTTTGCGTTGTAACTCCCACTCGAAAGCTGCGAATCCCGCTTAATTGTGATTCCCTTTTGAAAACTCATGTCTATAGAAACCGCATCCTACAGCGCTGCTTAGTTTTAATTAGGTTACGAACGGTGCCATATTTACTCGGTCTCTGTGAAATTTGATGTCTCATTCAGTTTTTGGAAATGTACAAAACATTTGTCGTAATTTCGAGTTTTTGTGTTATAGGGAGGACGATGATTATTATGATCTTAGTGTCTTGTCTTTCAATATCGTCAAAATTCTGTGATCTGACGGTTGACAATGTCGAATTCCAATGATTATGATGTAGTTCTTCAGAATTTAAATAGAATTAAACGGCGTTAATTTGTAAAGTAGATTAGGGAGCGTTCAAGTATTACGTAACGCAATTTTTGAAGAGGGGGGTCTCGTAAAACGTTCCTCCTGTAACAGGACCAGAGGGGGTCTTTTTCAAAACGTTCCCTAACACTGTCTAAAGTTAGGTAAAACTCAAAATTGGCCCTTTCCATTACGTTTTACGGGGTAAAGTCCCATTATTAGTCAAGTATTGTTGATTGTCTAGAAGTTGCAATCCTTTTTGTTTATATTAGGTCTTTTTGAAATTGCCGTTATGTTTGAAAAAATTAAAGTATTTTTTGTTCGAACTTATTTATTTATTTTATTCAAAGCAATCACCCCTGCAATCAAGGCTTTTGCCAACGTGTGGCAGTTTATGGATGCTCTTCTTGAAAAAATCAACTGGACGGGAGATACAACTTTTAAGGCGTTTTGTACTGCCTTCGGGAGTTGAATTTTTTCCTGCCTAATAAGTTTCAATGTTGGAAAAACAATTGTCGGTAGCGTAAGATTGAGTATGGCGGAGAGGGGAGATTCCAAAGCCAACCAACGAGACGTCTTCGCAGTATGGGTGCGTTGTCTGAAGTAGCAGTGGAGACACCATTGACCAAAGCTGGTGCAGACGTGCTGATCATTGTGGTCAGTTCTTAAATGTACACACGCAGTAATGCTCGCCGTTTTGAATGAAGATTGTTATCACACTGGCAGACACCAAACTGTGACCATAACTTTTCCAGGGGTCATTTTTCGTTGTTGCACATTGCTATAGAGCAAACAAAAGGTTGTACGTTCGATTATACAGTTCTGTATCTTTAATGTACGTGTGTTCGTGACGCGTTATGCAATATTTCCATACACGAATTTTCAAAGTTCCATTATGAGGAAAATCTTGAAATGTAATGAAAGTACAACGCTAATCAATAACAAAGACTGATTGGTTTATGTGAATAACGAAAGCAATTAACAATATACCAAGTTAAAATCTGTAAATACTTGCGTGACTTAGGGTAAAAAATGGTGACTTGAGTGTTACGTAACGTTTAGAGACTGGGAGGGGGAGTACAATTAACATTAATGGTGCGTTTCTTGGAGAGGAGGGGGGCCAAAAATTTTCAAAAATGGCTTACGTAATACTGAACGCTCCCTTATGTATTTCTAACAATTATATAATTTAATTTTCATATGGAGTACATTTTTTGAGGCGTTATAAAATCCTGCCTCAAAACTTTCGTTTGGAAAGAATTGTGAATGACTCAGCCAACGAGGCGTCTTCTAATTGTCGTGTGTGGGGAAAGCATTCTGAATAGAATACACGCGTAATTAAGATCTGTTGGCAAAGTCTAATTTTTACTTTCATAGTTCGTGGATATTTTGTAGATGACATGCCATTTTGTTATGTTCACATTCAGTAATCACACACAGTGCCCACACAATCCCTTTTTAAAGATTGTGTTATGGGTGTTAAAACAAGTAATAAGTATATAGTATATATATTTATAAATATACTGTCTGATACGGCAAAGGTTGTTTTGCCATAAATATGATTTCTAGCAATCAATTTTTTAGTTCAATAAAAATAATTATAGGCTTTACGTGTGCGGGTATATTTTTATAATCGAAAGCGTTTTAAACATATAAGTATGCTTTATTTAGGTCAATAAATAAATCTTTATATAACACGTTTGTCGGTTTATCATAGCAGTGCCATCTATTGATTACTTATTTAATTCAGTGGAGAGCACAATTCTCAATAATTATCGTTACTTGCTGGTATATGTAATACAACTTCGTTAACTGAATTATTCGTGAATACTCATAAGTTTCTCACTGACAACGAAACATCGACTCATATTACGAGACACAACTATGTGGTATACAAATACTTTTGCGTTTCTTTTTATAATATTGAAAAATATATGTTTTTTAAAGTCAAAAGTCATGTTAAAATAAACTTTAAATTGTGTTTATTAAATACTTAAATATTGTACCAATATTTACTTAGAGAATTCTGTACGCCTTGTACTGATTCTACTAAACGAACTATTTTGCATCGGGGCTCGTAATGGTGTTTAATAATATTTGCATCAAATGGATTAATTATTAAATAATTGAATACACTTCAATGATTATTTTTTTCAGAAATAGTTAATTCCTACACATGTATACCGGATAATTTGTAGAGAGAGAGAGAGAAATTCGGCGAGAAGTGTCACAGTAAATTCCATAATCAAACAATTCATGTCCATAAATACTATAAATATGTACAGTTAGTATGTTTGGTCGATTTGGGGCGTGCAAATCCTTTAACGCGAAACCTAAAATATTCATCCCAACTATAGAAACAATGTTCAACTTAACCTGGCAGAAATTTGATTTTTTTTTTACCAAAATAGGGAGCTGGCTAAACTGATGTAAAGTGATACCGCCGTCCATGGACACTCGCAATGCCAGAGGCCTCAAT
The DNA here is from genome assembly GCA_963693355.1 of Pontia daplidice. NCBI lineage: Eukaryota > Metazoa > Arthropoda > Insecta > Lepidoptera > Pieridae > Pontia > Pontia daplidice. The sequence continues at coordinate 7,165,223 of CAVNZL010000141.1, forward strand.
AATGCGTTGCCGGCCTTTAAGATGCTTATACGCTCGTTTCTTGAAGGCCCAAATGTCGTATTTGTTCAGAAATCTCTCTTTAGGCAGCTGATTCCACAAATCGGTGGTGCAGGGCAGAAAGTATAAACCGACACGTCATAGAAGGTTGATGACCTGAAAGAGAAATATCAAAGTAATAAATGAACCTAAATGGGGTTGTAGATTACCCACAAACTCAATAAACGTAAAATTCTATCGTCGTCTGCAAAAACCAATGCCATCCAACGTTACCCGAGGTGTGATTGTTACCGTAACATAGAATTCCATGTTACTCTATTCATTCATGTAAAAAAATTATATCGCCTTACACTTAAATGAATGTATACATTATTAAGACAATATATGCCATCATAGTTCGGTACTAGATTAACGAAATTCGCTGACAAAACCCTAATAGATGTAATGTATGTCGAGTGGTTGTTTCGCCGAAGTATTGCTTACATTGTCTATTAGGGTTTTGTACTATGGACTTGCGTAACGCCTGATTCTATTAATTATATGAAATTCGCTTAGATTAAAATTTCGTAGCTTTTACAGCTGAATTGCGTTGCGACGTTTGTTGTATTATGTTTTTGATACCATGCGAGAATGTATTGCGGTCGTCATTTGCGTGAAGTGCATAAATGGTGGCTGTGGTCTGGGCCATATGTATGTGTATTTATAAATCTATCGGTCGTGTTTGCATCAAATGTGTTTTAATCAAACATTTATTGAACTGTGTTCTTTTAACACCGTTATTTAACGATCTTAACCGGATCATATTTTCGTATCAAGAACTCTAGGCTTATAATAATAAATAATTTCAAAGTTTTGATAGTTTTATCTTTGCGTAGATACTAAATTTAATGGGACTAAATGATTTTAATATATTGTGCTATGTTGTTCTTGTGTGGCTATTTTTTTGAAAGTCGGTGCCAAAATCAATACGAATTTTTCTTAACAATCGATGTCTACGGGATCATAACTGAAGCAAATCATATCGTTTGACACCTCAGTCAAGATAAAAACTTACGCGTCGAATTGTATACCTATTCTTTCGGGTTTTTGGAAGTTGGACAAAAAGCGTTTATATCAACAGAACATAAATGTACTGTGAAATTATATTTGAAGTATTCCAAGAGTGTTTCCCCAAGTAACCTTATAATAACTGTTTCATATTTAATTCCATTGGAAGACATTAATATTGTATGAGCAATTCGATTGAATACGCACAATTTCGCAGCTTCGGGTGCGATACTTCCCCTAAAGGGATGAATAATAAAAACATGACGCAAAGAGATGAATGGGATGAGTTTCACCAAGTGTATAGTGGGAGGTCAAGATATATTAATTTTTAATAATGCTGAGTACTCTATGCGCCGAATTCTTCTTGTTTTTATTACTATATAATATAATTTATTACTATATAAGTAGACGGGTGCTGCATTATATGCTAAATAAAGGTAAATGACTTTGTTTTACTAGTAATTACACTATATTTTCAGTTCAAATTTATTAACAATACGTAAGAATATTTCTCATATCAAATGCAAAATTGATCTAGAGTTTATCAAGTAAATATACATATCTCTATTATTTCTAAAGAAATAATACATTATTTCTAAAAAATCTAATTATGACTAGCTAATTAATAATCGGTGTGTGAATGGGGCTATATTTTAACATATTAAAATGAAAACACTAGAAAATAACAACTATCTTATTTACTTCTTAATAAACAACATAAAAATAAAACTGTAAAAAATAGTTATTAATATATCCATCGTTATAATTTTAACTGTGATCCTAATATCATTTACGCATGTCACGAGAATTCAAGTCATCCGGAAAATTCCTTTGATATTCAAATGTACGAACGATCGACTCTCGAAACTGGGAATACAACAAACTTAATTATGGATGAATGCATAATGAAATAGATAATATCGAATGAATAATGAAGACATTCATAAATGCTATACGCAGAGTAATAAAACCTCACAAGTTTATTTATTATCAAAGTGGCAATTTTACATATACAACCTCTTTTCCATGATGTAAAAAAATGGTAATGACATTGAAGTAATTGTATGTGTATAAATACGATCAAATTTCAATGTTACGCAATAAAATAGACGTGGATTGTAAATGTAAATTAAAGACTGATTTAGAGTATTTAATTGCGGTTCCTGGGTGCTCCGATGACTTGGCAGCGGTGTCATCGCTGCCACAAGAATGGACCCCTCGTCGTGGTGGTTCTACACTCAAGAAATATCTTGAAAAGCGAGAGCAAGATCATAAGAATATAATTTCAGATATAAAGAAAGATGCTGATGCTGTCAACCATAATATTGATAACAAAGTAAGGTCACTAGCTGAAGGGCTTCTTACAGATATTAAAAATTACCAACAAGGTATCGAATGTATACTAAAACAGCCAAAGTCAGATGAGGTACTCAGTCTGGAAGAACGAAATGACTGCTTTAAAATGATCACCGGGGTTTTTTCTACTTGGACGCAAAGTCTTGCTCAGTTTAAGCAAGAGGCACTAGGATTAGAGCGGCAGCGTATTGAAGAGCTGAAAATCATTCTCAAGAAACATTTCCAGAGTTTAGTCAAAACAGGACATAAATCTCCCAAAGATTTGCTACACGAATTTGATGAACGTATGTATGAAATCAATCAGCAGGTACTAAGCAATTGCCGTGCATACACAGAATTAGAGGCTCAGTTGCGGAATCAAGCTGACGCCTATATCGTCCGTGTAAGGTCATCGCTTAATGAAATGTGTTTGGTAAAAACAGCACGCATTAGAGGACGTAGTGCTTTGCCTTGGTCGCATGAGTCGGTACAAAGAAAACGATCTTCTAGTCTGGAACTAGAGACGATCAAAAAACCATCAGACTCACCACAAGTCCCAAATATGGAAGAGTTTAAAGGATACGTAGCGCACTTAGTACAAGCATACAGAGAGGCGATTTTAAAACTGTGCACAGATTTTAGTGGCCAACTCAAAAATTTGCAAGAAGAAATCGATAATTATCTATATTTAGAAAAACCTCGCGTATCTGTATTATCAAGAATACAAACAACAATCGATCAAGCTTTTAGTAAATTTTCGGCAAGTTTTACAGAAGGCAACGTTTCCATTGAAAAGATGCTTCTAGATATTGCATTCGATGATGTCGTCAATATGCAAAGAAGTTTGTTTAATTTTGGTGATCGTCTCCAGAGCACGTATTTGATTCTACACGACGCTGGCTATTTGTGGGATGGCCACATATTACGGTCTGCGCTTGTTCAGAAACTAATCGTTACTGGTGTTGAAGATATGATGACTGCTCACGATTATGTAGAGCAAGCAAATGAAGTTGCTTTTAATATTAGCTTAGAGCAACTACAAGTTGCCACTGATAGTGATAAGCTTCAGCTGCAATTTGATAATTTAAGCTCTATGTTAAATAAAATTGAAGAAAGCTATCAACAACACTATGAAATGGAGATTAAAAAATTTGAGGAATATATGATATTACTTCCTCTTATGACCAATATTGTGCTTGCAGAATACGCGTGCTTCTTTGAAAAGTATCCGAAATGTCCTTTAAACTCGGACCAAAGTTTGAATAGTTCACCAGACTTAGTTTCACCGAGGCGGCAAACTTTAATCTCCTTAAGAGCGCCGCTTCCCCGTCTAGTTTTACAAACTCATTTACAAGATGTTGCTTTATATAATTGGAGGAATGGATTTCTGGAATCCTTGCAAAACAACGTACCGATGGTATCGGAAAAGATAAGCTGTCAGACTCGTAGATGGATCGATGAGCAAACAATGCAAGTGAACATGCGTTACTCTCTAAAGCTTATGTCACATAGTGTGAGACTAGAGCGACTTAAAGCAGCACGTGAGGCACGTTTGGCTGAATTAAAGTCACACGATTACGTTCTTACCTCCCACTTGCGTGCAATAAATAACCTTGTAGATAAATTACCGATTGAAATAGCAGGATATTTAGGTGTAGACTCACCGGAGCTGTATCCCCTAACGTATTGGGTCGGTAGAATTCAATCAGACATGGATCAGATGTTAGCCAGCGACCCTGACCCAGAGAAGAAGAGGTTAAAGATGAGTAGTTACGCCCCGCGCCTTTTGATGTATCGCCGTAATTTTGAAGAGTCTTTAGATAATGCTATTGAGAAATATAAAAAGAATATTTTGCATCGTCTTCAGTCAGCCCGTATAGCAACGTTTAATTTAATATCTGATATAAAATTACCGATGGCAGGTGGGGGTTATGCAGCGTCGGAGGCGGTTAAGGCCACCGCAGCGATTATGAGAACGTGTGATGCGTTCGAGTTAAGCGCGAATCGGAGTATGGACTTTGTCCATCAAAGACGACAGCAGATATTGACGATGGCAGATCAGCTTCTTAGTCCTCTAAACCGTGCTGTAGATGATGTGTTAAAATTTAACAAGAGCAAGCCCGCGGTTCCCGCGAAGAAGAAATAATACAATGTTCTATCGCCTTTATACCAGCTGAGTTTTATTTCAATTGTTTGGGGTAAATTTCCATTACGACCCTTGACTTAATAATTTAATATTCAACAATTTGCTCTATTTCTTCTGGTAGCTTTCGTGATCAAATTTTTTAATCCTCGGAGAGAGATTGTTAATCGTCTGTTATGTTGTAATTTATCTTAGTTTGCCTGAAAGGTTAGCCTTCATTTAAACAACTTGACGTTGGACTTTGTGAATAATATTGTCAGAGTTTTCGTCAAGAAAATTAATAACGTAACTTTTAAAGAAATGTTTTCTGGCCCAAATTGTTGGGACGTGCCAGTTTCGGATCAAAACACAATTATAAATAATATAGATAAACATAATATGAATTTCTAGACTCAACATATTTTCTATACTCAACTGTGCACAGGTTTTTAGTTAATTATAATTTTGACTGCGTAAAAACGTATTTATCTATGGAGAACCTCTTCTATTTTATTATATTGTTAAATGGTTGTACGAAGTTCTAATCTTCATAATAAACCAATCCCTAAATATGAACTTCGATAGCGGTTTCTGGGTTCATTGACCTGTTAAACAACCTCACCTGTCGATCTTAAACCGAAACTACCTTCTATGAAAAAACAGTAATCAAATTGAACAACGTGGCTGAACTGAGCCATGGAAGCTAAATAATTGTGTTATTAACCTCTGCTTTATACGGCGGCCATGTTGTTTTGTATTATGATGAAAAATTTTAATCGAAAAAATATCGTATTTTACCTTGTTACCAACGTAGCTACGACAAATATCCAATAACAAGTCTAGTTTCAATTAAAATAAGGAAAATTAATAAGGACCATCTATATGACCAATATAGACAAATTATCCCTGTGGCTTTACGTGCTAACAAGGAAACACGTGGAGTACACATTATATATATATATATATATTTTCAATTGATTGTCTGTATTTGCATTTCTCTCATTCCGATATACATAAGAATAAAACATTGTGATTCATACAGAATATAAGTTTATAAGTATATTAATGTAAAGTTTCATTATAATCCATTCAGTATTTTGTACGTGAGAGACAAATAACTATTCATCCATAGTTACGAACTTTCGTAACCTTAATGTATGTATTACAACGAAACAAATTTGTTTGGCAAGATCGTAAATTTGAAAAAATTGCCGTCTAAATTATGTAAAAGTATTCTCTGGGGGTGAGATACGGTACGTTACGGTATCTTTTGCAATCTGGAGTAGGTTTTCTCGGGATTTCGACGGGCAACATATCAAGGATATATCTATTGATATATATTTATACCAAACTAGCTGACCCGGCAAACGTTGTTTTGCCATACATGTGATTTCTAGCAATAATTTTTTAGTTCAATAAAAATAATTATCAGCTTTTAGTGTGCTGGGATATGTTTATAATCGAAAGCGTTTTAAACAATAAAAATATGCTTATGCTATTTAGGTTAATAAATTAATCTCTATATGACACCATAGCAGTGCCATCTATTGATTAATTACTCAATCCAGTGGAAAAGTATTGATATCTGTTAGAATCTTTTGGATAAACAGATAATTGTGACTGTCAATTAATTAAAGACAAATAATTTGCAATAAAATAAAATTGCGACTATAATTAAAGATCTAAGCTATCTTATCTCTTAAGTTAGACCTGGCCACTCACGGTGTGCCAATTTAATTTAGAATCGGTTAAATAGTTTAGGAGTCCATCGCGGACAAACATCGTGACAGGAGATTTATATATATTGAGATAGCAAGCACTTCTGTAGGCTTATAAGAACCCAAACCCACGACAGTACCCGACCAGTGTCACTGTAGTTTATTTACATAATTTTAAAGCTTTTATTTAATATAAGAATACACGAATTTTAAATAAAAGTTTATTAAGTTAACTTAAACAGGAAGAAATATTATTGATAAACTTTAAACTTAATACTAAACTTTAGAGTTATACTCAATTATACTTTATATCGCTAGACTTCTGCTGATGTAATTGGCAAGCATGCAACAGAAGGAATATTCATGGATAAACGCTGTATTGCCATTCTTTAAACAATTAGTAAAGATTTGTATATTCAGCCATTTCAAAATTGAAAACTCTAATCAGCGTTGAATGTATTCTTGTATGCTGTATCGCATAGAACCGATTCTGCTACTGAATAGCATAACCAAAAAGGGAGGAGTACAATTACGCACCCCGTGACACGAGAATTTTATATTTAAGGTATAACCGTTTTTTTAACCCCTAAGGCACTCCCTCTATGTGAGTGAAAGTGAAAAGGAAAACCGCCTATTATAACAGTTGTGGGTCCAGTGGGCGCAATGGTGACCATGCCGGACTGCGAAGGGCCCAGGTTGATTCCTGGTACGGTAAAAATTTGTATATAAGCATATTTGTTGGCTGTGGATATATGTTGTGTTTGCATCCTACGCCATATACAGTGCTTTGGAGTAAACCGATTTTATTTAAAATGTTTCTGATAATATTATACTATAATTTTTTTTACTCCTCTAAAACAGAAAGCTTTCAAATATAAGTCAAACACTGAGAATTTCAAATAATAATTTTCAACTCGGAACAAAGTTAACTCTAAAAATGTTTTGTACCCTCCCTCGGGCGATTGGTCTAGAATGACCCTTGAAGAAACTTTTATATTGGAATTCAATTGTTTAACTCTAGTTAATTGAAAACTAATAGATTTATTATCCATCCATTTCTTCTTAAATTTTCACGCGTCAGAAACGATTTTATTGGTTTAAAAGGGATATTTAGAATTTAAGTCATGAATGCCTCAGTATTATGAAAGACAACCTATTTTATTTGTAATATCTGTAATTCGATAATAATGAATGGATTACACCAATTAAGTATTCATAGGTACCATAACGTCGATCATTTTTCGCTCTCGTTCAAGTAAGTTAAACCGAAATGGACCCTTTCGAATGAGACAATGTTTGTTGAAAATTTTCTTGGAAAGAAAATGTTATAGTTAATGTTATAGTATGTGAAACCAAACGCAGATTTTACCTTAAAAAAATAGTGTGCACTAGAGAAGCAAACGTTTAATCTTTAAGAACTGCTCTCGTCTAATTTTCTGCTCCCAGTCTCCCTGCTGTCTACTTGTACAGAAAACATGGCGAGTGCGCTTTAGAATCATCTGCGCCATATCTTCATACCAAACACTATACACTGTTACTTCAAACATAACATGTTGATAGTTAAATAGATCCATTAAGCGAACTTAATAGAGAACAATGCGTAGTTAAGTAAATTGTGAAGATCTTTTGTGTTTTTCTGGAAAAGGTGATGTTTGTAGTCGGTTTGAATTTCAGGCCGATGAAAATATAGCTGAAATTTCAGATGTACTTTTTGAACAGTGTATACAATTTGATAGACGAATAATATTAAGGCTGTATTGGATTTTGAGCTATTCTAAATCTAATAATGTAAAAATGTACGGTCTACCTGTTGAGTTGAGAATCAAATGGATATACGAAATTATATTAACTCCCCATTTCGTGGTCTTAGTAATGGCTTTTCAGTGAGCGAAAAATTTAAGGGAGCAACATATAGATCCTTAAATATTCTTAAATTAAAAAATTTTTTAAGAAACGCAGGTAGTTCATCTGATGTAAAATGACGCCGCTCCCGTGGACAGAGGTTTCCCAAGTTTTTTTTCCGGAAATTCACAAAACGATACAGTAGTTCCTTGAAGGACACTAATTTGTTTCGGTTTGAGAGTTTATATTTCTATGAATGTAATACCATACTTTATAATATTGTTGCAGCTGGAGAATGTGCAGCTGTTAGATAAATACAACCTCAGAAATCCATCAAAAGGCACCTTGTACTTCGCAACAACACACCTTATATTTGTGGACCATGAGATGAGGAAGGAAACCTGGGTAATTATGATTTCAAAATCTATCGTAAATATACTAGATTAGCCATGACAATCTAACCAGAGAGATACCAACATTGTGGTGGCGATTTTTATGTACGACTCTAGAACTAAAAATCTCTTAATTTAGGGTTAGACCTATTTCTATATATTTTTACATTGACAATTTAAAACTTATTGCCATCAATTTAGAGATACACAGAATAGGTTACGCTCTCTAAAACTATTTGACAGGTCTAAAGCTAAATTTAGAGATTTTTAGTTTAGAGTGTGTACATCAGAATCGCCACCAATAACTACTTTTAAGATAGATAAAAAGAGAATAAGTTTTTATTTTAGATATTTTTTGAAGGTCAGAAACAAAAGAGTAATTTCTAGCTCTATTGTTCTTGACAGTAATAAAGACACAATATTGAATAATTAAATGAGACTGAGCAGTACTTTTAATTTGTGTTAATTCTTCTGTGATTTTGATTACGAATGATGTTTAATTTAAGTAATCGACTATACGAACAAGAATCATTTAAAGTAAAAAAATCTGATATTCTTGAATATTTCTTTGACGAAGAACAAATGTTTAAACTAACAAACTTTGATATGTTGTTCTTAATCTTGTGTTATGTTATTATCTTTTCTGTTGTATATTATATATTTTAAGAATCAAGTTTGAACATTTGATGTCGTGTCTAGCGGAGAAACGTTTGAGATTATAATGGCAAACTTTATTTTTTAACATATTGTTTGTCATGAACATGTCAAATTTAAGATAGAGAAGGACAATTCGGGAAAATGGACACCGTGAGCTAGTATTGTAAAAATCCTTCCGGTTTTAGTCGATACCAACTCCGGGGCAATAAATACAGATAACACACAACCTCTCTACAGCTGACACTTATTTTGACAATTTTTTATCTTCAGTCTACCGTGACCACGCACGCTGTAATTTTGCAAAAATACTTAACTTAAATCCGTTAATAAAGTGTTTTTCTTTAATACGGAAGGATTCTCTATTTTAAAATTGACAAAGGCTTCGGATTAGGTTTGGGCCGGCGGATGCTCCGGTGGCGAAACGTGCCTGGAGTGTGCTTCAGTTTTTTCGAGGAGTATTGCTAGTAAATTGGTCTATGAAATTTATATACTATGGACTTTCGCAAAGTAACGCCTGATTCTATTAATTATTATTACTATTTTCTGTACTACGTTGCAAATTTTTTTCTCTTGTTCTCAGATTCTCCTTCCGCACATATCAACAGTGGAGCGGTTGCCCATAACAACAACCGGTTCACCGCTATGCGTACGCACCAAGACCTTTCAGTCGGTTTTCTTCGTCATACCTCGCGAACGTGACTGTCATGAGATGCATCAGACCCTGATGCGACTAAGCCAGCCTGGTGAGTCTTTTCTTATAACTTTACCATGAAGATTGAACGATGGCGATGGTATCAATTGGATAATCTTTAGGTTTCTCTCTGTAAATTAGTTAAATGATAGGTTTATCTGTGTAAATTAATATCGCGATATAACAACCAGAAAGAGCTTCTATTTACTATCCTCATTGTGTTTGTTTTTATAGACTACCCTCATTATGATTATTTTTTTATTAACTACCTTCATTGTGATCCATTTTGTTAACTATAGTTATAAGACAATTTACTATTGAGTTTTCTATAAAAATCAACTCAAATCAAAATAACACGGTGAGCAGTTTCATTAATTATCATTGTCGAAATAACGAAATGTTTAATTAAAAATATTTCGGTGAACAAAACCCTAATAGAGCAATCTACAAGTAAGTAAGTTTCGCCCCGACACCGGAGCATCAGGACATTGCCTCTACGAACAGCGTTGCTTGTAGATTGGTCTATTAGGGTTTCGTACTATGGACTTCCGCAAAGTAACGCCTGATTCCATTAATTTCAGTGAACATAGAAGAGTTGTACTGTTTTAATTACAAGTCGACACCGGATGATCTACCCAAGTCAGCGGGATGGAATTTCTTCGACATACAGACGGAATATCAAAGGATGAACGTTCCTAACGAACACTGGGTGTTGTGTTATGCCAATAGAGACTACGAGGTACGTAATGTTAAACTAGTGGGCGTTAGCAAATCTTTGAAAACGTTTGGTTAAATTTATAAGGCGTGTTTAAGACATAATATTCTTACTACACACTCATCACTTATTCTCTTCTATGTGTACTCCTCGATTTCGTTATCTCGCTTTTAAACGATCCGCCGTAATCAATAGAAATCCTATTATTCCTTACACACTGTTAATTTCTTATTATTTTAAATAAAACACGTCAAAATTTGTTTTATATTGTAAACTAGTGATTATCATTACGTAACTTAAAATAAATAATATATGTATAATATTATATTTTTAACGATTCACTGTTAGTAATAATTCCGTACAGTTCTTGTGATGGCATATAACAAATAGTTCAACAGAGTATAAAACTATAACAAATCAATTAAAACACTTTCTTAGAAATAAAATAATAAAATATAATCTGGTAATTGTATTATAATTGCTTAAAATATACAGATCAATGTTAACATTAGGTACCTTTTTTTGGTTTCGATGTTGACCACCGGGCAATTATATTATTATATATTAAAGGTATATTAGAAATTAAGCAATAGTTTAAGAAATCACAATATTATGTTACACTATTTTGGTTAAATTTTATATTTTCAAATTTTCTATTCTTTTATAAGTAATTGTGCCCGCCGTTAAAAACGAAAATTTATATAATAAATGTTATTTTTCAGCTCTGCGATACCTACCCAAATGCTATATATGTACCTGCGCGTGCGTCGACCACCGTGCTCTTGGGCAGCGCGAGCTTTAGATCGCGGGGTCGGTTGCCTGTACTTGCTTACTTACACCAAAATAAGGCCGCTATTACGAGGTGTAGTCAGCCGCTTAGTGGATTTTCAGCTAGGTGAGATATAAATTCTATCTATCTATATAGTTAGCAGATGTCTATACATTTCTAACCTATTTATAGTTTGTATTATGGATGCTCACACAACCGATAAACATTTTGTCAATAAATATATGACACACACAAATGATAATCGAATCCGGGAAATGCTACATCGGCCAATCGACCTTTGTTCGGTTGGCCGATGTAGCATTGCACCAAATGGTTCGTCACATTAAGTTCAATTTATTACCGCTAACAGAACCACTTGTTCTGTTAGCGGTAATTTTTAATGATTTATCTGAATTAATTTAATAATTTTATATATTTTTAGTGAGTGATTTAGATTTAAGGTTCCATTTTATGAATATATTATTCTATACGAAGCCAAGGTGTTCTATTAACGTATATAATCGGGGATAAAGGCGTTCGATATTCAAATATATTTGAAATTATGACTTTTTTTTTAAGTTTAGATCTAGTCATTGACGCATTTAATCAGGACTAAAGGAGTTCGATATTCAAATATATTTGAAATTATTACTTTTTTTATAGTTTAGGTTTTGTAATTGACGCATTTAATCAGGACAAGGAGTTCGATTTCAAATATAGTTGAAATTATTACTTGGTTTTGTTGTAATTGACGCATTTAATCAGGACTAAAGGAGTTCGATATTCAAATATATCTGAAATTATTAAGTTTTTTAAAGTCAAGGTCTTATAATTGGTGCATTTAATCGGGACTAAAGGAGTTCGATATTCAAATATATCTGAAAATATGATTTTTTCAAAGCTTACATTGTGTGAAAACCTTTGTGGTTAAACACAAGAATTGAAGTATTAATACTATTGTAAATATTAACTTTCAGATGTATGGAAGATGAACAAATGTTAGATTTGATACGGCGAGCGAACCCGAATTGTGGCTATATGTATGTAGTGGATACGCGTCCAAGGGTGAGTATATTAAATATCCCAACTAATGAATATCTATATAAAAGATTGTTTACAATACAAATAAGTCCCGAGACTCTAGGTGGAATGTAGAAATCCTGACTTTGACAACTTTAATAAAAAAAAATTAATATCATCAAACAAAAAATTATCAAACACCTGGAATCCAATAATATCTAAACTAAAATCTCATGAAAAACAATCCGGGAAAATTGAGGACACCGTGAGCCAGTTTTGTAAGAATCCTTTCGGTTTTAATCAATACCAACTCCGAGGCAATAAATACAGATAACACATAACCTCTCTGCAGCTGTGACACTTATTTTGACAATTAACACCTTTTGTCTTCAGTCTACCGTGATCATGCACGCTGTAAAGCACGCGAAACGTCGGAAAAATTTAAAGCAATGTAAATATATATAAGATGTTATTAGGAACTGAAGAATAATACAATGTGTTGCTCTGAAAACAAAGATTTATTAGTTTCTTTTATACAAACTTACTCTCTCTTATAACTTAAACTCTTATAATAATAATAATATAAATTAAAAATCTTACCTGAAAACAAAGAAACGACATTAAATGTTCATACTCCAGTTCATTTTATAATAATAATTAAATTTAAATATTAAATAGTTATGTAGATTGTTTTAAATCATGACATAACAAAATCAGTTGCCATAGCAACAGTTCTATGAAACTAAAGAGGTTGAATAAAACTCTTTACATATATACTTAAATGTTGTAAAAATACATAACTTAATCCGTTAACTAAGTGTTTTTCTTTAAATGAGTAATTGTTATGTTAATAAAAGACAATATTATTTTTAAATATATTTTTAAAACAGTTTGTGTCTTTACAGATCAACGCAATGGTGAATCGAGCGGCGGGTAAGGGTTATGAAAACGAAGCGTTCTATGAGAATATCAAATTTCACTTTATGGGAATTGGGAATATACATGTGATGCGCAAGAGTTTGCAGAAGGTCGTTGAAAGTATGCACTTTTACTACGATTAATTTGTATAAATTCAATTCATTAATGGCCGGCAACGCACCCACTAATGGGTGGCCACCCGCAAGCGCGTTTGCCCCCCTATTTTGTAAAAAAAAAATTCCACACATGCTCTCTAATCAATTATCTTCAGATATAAATTGAATGCTTACCTAGTGCCAACCAAACGTGTGTGTACATATATTAATTTACAAATATATTTGAGAAATATAATCAAATCACATTATTTGTAAGCGTTTTGAAAGGTCCCTTATATTTAAATGTATATTATTGTATGAACAATTGTATGATTCCAGCGTGTGAACAGAATACCCCAACAATGTCGTCTTTCCTGAGCGGGTTGGAATCATCGGGGTGGCTCAAACACATCAAGTAAGACTTTATTTTTGCAATAACACCATACGATAGAATTCCCTGGCTTCTCATCTAGGTATCACCTGCGTTGGAGGAGCCAGTTCTTCCCTTGATACACTAGATTCGGATAGACAATAAAAAATGAGAATATTCCGCGTGTTTGCGAGCTCAGTTGAACGAATGAAAATGCAGCTTAATTCTTGATTTTTGTAGCGTTTAATTACGATTTACAATTTTTCTTGAGTTGAAGTCGCAGTTGATGTTGAAGAAGAAAATGGGTGGCGTAACGGATTTTTGCGAGTTTTATAGTGACGTACGTCACATTGACATGTATTCTGTAAATACATGTTCGTCATATGTGACGTACGACATGGTTGACGCGTTAACACCGCGAAAAAACCGGAGCATCCGTAACGAAGAAGTCTTAATAAAATAGCCTTTTGCTGACATTCCACATATAACATAATAATATATGGATAAAATAATTCCAGATCTATATTGGACACATCTTGGTGGATAGCGTGCGCAATAGACAGCGGTGTGAGTGTGTGTGTGCATTGTAGCGACGGGTGGGACCGCACTGCGCAAGTGTGCTCGCTGGCCGCCGTCTGCCTGGAACCGCACTACCGGACCATTAATGGGTATCAGGTAATGTAAATAGTGGTAAACTTAAACTCATGTGTATGGGTATGCCTAATCTTCGTTTCCTTCCAGGCGTTAATAGAGAAGGACTGGTTATCCTTCGGTCACAAGTTCACGTCCCGGTGTGGCCACGTGGCCGGAGACCCGCGAGAACGTTCGCCGGTCTTCACTCAGCTGCTCGACTGCACGTGGCAGCTATTGCGACAGGTTCCCGAGGTATGATTTACAAACTAACAAAGATGTAAATAACATAATCACGCTGGACATTGGCAAATTACAATTACATTGTTGAAAATTGACGTAGGGACCTACGAGAGAAGTCCGTATCGCCATCTTAAAGGCCAAAAGTAAAGTAGTATAAATAAATTATATGTATTACTAGCTGACCTGCCAAACGTTGTTTTGCCATACATGTGATTACAATTTTCAATTCATAAATAGAAAATAAGGGTTGATTGTAGAAGGGTGAAAATTTAGGATTGTGTGTATTTTAGTATGTTGTATCGTTAAATAATAGAATCTAAAAATTTTGTCTAGTAAATAAAAATAAAATTTTAGGGGTGGACTACCCCCCTTAACATTTAGGCCGATTCTCAGATCTACTCAATACGCTCACAAAGCTTCATGAAAATCGGTCAAGCCGTTTCGGAGGAGTTCAAGTTCGAACCCCGTGACACGAGAATTTTATATATTAGATGTGAGAATAATTTATCTAAAACACTATATAGGCACAAAAATCATTATGATAGCGGTTTTCAGGATTAACAAATGTACACACAACGCCATCTACCGCTTACGGGTACACTTAAATTGAACATGTGGTTGTGTACAAATCGATTCTACAAATCACATTCAAATGTAACGAGAAAGACGTAACTTTTTATCAGCTTTCCCTAATTCACAACCGTTGATGGTAGCAATCTTTCGTCCCTTTCTGTCAAATGGAGATGAAAAGAGACGGAGTGGTTTCAGGCTTTCCAGTTCAACGAGCGGTTCCTGCTCACTCTGCACGATCACGCGCACGCTTGCCAGTACGGGACATTTGTTGGCAACTGCGAAAAGGATAGGAGGGATCTCCGGTACGTGTCCGGCCCTTTTTAATGTACAATTCCTCACGGTCTTAATTTGTGTTAATTGACGCACTAAGGCGAAAACGGGAACTGTCATTGAGATGTCAGCTCTGTTTTAATATTTTTATTAATTTTTACTTTTCGGATTCAGGTTTCTATAACGACAATTTTAGTGATGTTTATTTTAAAAGAATTGAAAAGAAATATTTTTATCACCACGTAATATATGATAACTAGTAAAATTTTAATCGTAACCGTAAATTGTAATACGTTTTAATTTTTGAATTTAGGTTTATAATTAAGTAAAAACACTAAATTGGTCACCATCATTTAATTGCTGAGTTGAACCGGTTGCAACACATTTTCTTATATATTAAACAGGTCTTAGTGTGTTAACGGGGGAAGTGCCCTAGCTCACAAAATATAGACACTTAAATATCTACGCTTATAGATTAAACATATCTCAACATTAATTCCATGCCACTTATGAATTGTGGTAGTTTTGCCCGTAATAATATTTCTCTTATTGTAGAGGCGTGTTTATAAATATTTTGTAGGTTATCAGAGCGAACATTTTCACTATGGGGCTATATGGCGAGTCATCTCAACGAGTATAAGAATCCATTGTACAGCCCCAAGGCCCATCCGGATGTTTTGAAACCGGATCTCTCTGCCCAAAGTATCAGGTATTATATTTTTTTGAATATGAGAATATTTATTATTAGGAAACACATAGTTATATATATATATATATAGTTTCATACATATTTATAATCAATCTTAATATATATAAATCTCCTGTCACGATGTTTGTCCGCGATGGACTCCTAAACCGATTTTAAATTAAATTGGCACACCGTGAGTAGTCTGGTCCACTTAAGAGATAGGAGAGCTTAGATCTTTAATTATAGTCGCAATTTTATTTTATTGCAAATTGTTTGTCTATTATTAATTGACAGTCACAATTATTTGTTAACTCCAAAAGATTCTAACAGATGTCAAACCTTTTCGACTGGATGGAGTAAGTAATCAATAGATGGCACTGCTACAATAAACCGATTAACGTATACGCTTTCGATTATTAACATATCCCTTAATTATTTTTATTAAATTAAAAAAAAAATATTGCTAGAAATCACAGAAACACGTTGCCGGATCAGCTAGTAGTGGTGTAATTATAATACAATACAATGCAATGCAAATAAGAGAAACACAAATTATATTCACTCAATTATATATAAAATAAATATAGAATAAAAATCAATAAAAAAAATAAATATAGTCCAATTATTCTAAGACTAACTGAATGAAGATACATATAACACAAACAGATACATTATAGAACATGTTTGTAATAAAAATAACGTTTGTACACAATTTTGTTTACGCGGAGTATCGCTAAGAAATTAGTCTGTTAGAATGTTATACTATACTAATTTTAATCGCTACGTAACGCCTGATTCTATAATCGTATGTATTTTAGTTTGACACTAAAAAGGTGTGTGTTGTTCATTGATGGTTATATAGGTCGAATTACCTCAATAGGGATAAATAAATAGTGTCCATTTGGAAGGTTCTGGCGCGGCATGTACTGCCGACATGAGAGCGGTGTTCACCCGCGGGAGTCCCTTCCCGACCTTTTACCAGCTGCCGTCGAACACTCGGCCGCTCTTCAACAGCATATAGACTACTTAGCGAAGGTATTTTCTAACTTCTCTGTGTATTTTTTACGCTTGACGAGAAAATAAAATCAAGTAAAATGATATGAAAAGTGTGATGTTTCGATAATTAAAATAAAACAGTATTGACTAACTACCTAACTAACCGACTCATAAAACAGTATCGACTAACTAAATTGACTCAAATACTTGTAAAAAACTGACTAATTTGGACCGTTTTGTAATCTGGAATGGAAATTAGCATGTGTGTTTGCCTCAATTGAAACTTGAAAATTTTATAGTTTTTCATTCATAATTATATACCTTTATAAAATAGAAACAAAATATTGTCTTTTATTAACATAATTAAGTTATGTATTTTACAAAATACTACTTTATTACGATTAATTATTTGTTTTCAGCGCATAACAACATTCAAGAAGCTTCTATCCGGTAAGAAAGATAAAAGCGAGACGTCAGTAAACTATCAGAATGGCAATTTGGAAACTGTCGAGATTGAGACTAGAACGGCGGGATTGAATATTGATAATAAGTAAGTGTTATATTATTTGTTATAATCTGGATTTTCGAAAAAAAAAAAAATTTTGGGACTTGGATAAGACTTTGTCGAGCTCAGCCCAATAGGCGAAAAAACAACTCATTTTTTAATCCCTCAGACAGTTCCCGAATAAAATTAAAAGGTGAATTTTTTTTTATTGTTATCTGCATCTGTAGTAGTGACACAATTTAAATTTTCATAAATGAATGTTATTTTCTAATTTAATGAACTGTTTAAGAAGTTGTTTTTACTTAATTTATGGTCTGTGCTTATTGTTGACATTTTGGCATAACTCTATAGTCTATGTGTGACTGAACAAAAATAAATTCTTCCTAAAGGATTTTTTCTTAAATTTTTATTTGCCGCGTATTATTATTATAGTTCAATTATAGATAAATCGGTCTTTATGTTCATTGTCTATTACAAATTAAAATATTCCTTAAGTAGCAACTGATAGGTTTGAAATTTGGTAAACGCATAACTATAATTATCAATTACATAAGTTTTTAAAAAACCCTAATAAACAAATCTATAAGCAATACTCCGCGAAAAAACCCATAACCACTCGACGTAGGTTCGCCCCGACACCGGAGCATCAGTATGTTGCCTCTACGAACAGCGTTGCTTGTAGATTGGTCTATTGGTCTATTAGACTTCCGCAATAACGCCTGTTTATTTACAATACGTTGTAATACAACCAAAAAATATTAACCATAGAACAACTATTACGAAATAAGACTCGTATATCTGACATTTCTTTTATAGATTCATATACGAGTCTGGTGCAAATCTGTCAGAAGTAGAGTGCGCAAACGACGATCATCCACTCAAAGATGTTAAGCCGCAGAAACCCACCAATATTCCACTTATCACTGAAGTAAGTAAGAAGCTAATATAAAAAAATTATTACTCATTTAAAGAAAAACACTTTATTAACGGATTTTACAGTGTGTCTAACGTGACCACGCGCACTGTAAAGTACGCGAAACGTCGGGAAATGGAAAATGGGATATGGTATATATTATTCAACGTATCTCCTAAACTAATAGAGATCCCATTTTAAATTTTCTAGTGTACTTTCGTTATCATTTAAGCTATATTTTGAAAGAAAAAAAAAATTGGTCGAGGTGACTGTAGCTCTGATTTGAAAAGTTTACTTCCGGTTTTGGCCATTAATTTTTTTTTTATTGTCAAAAAGAACAGTATATTTTTAATATGTATCGCTATGCAAAATATTTTATAGTACATTTGTTATATAAAAAAATTACTTTCGAAAAACTGTAGGACCAATCAACGACAATTCTTTTGAAACCTATAACTTGGTAAATATACACAATACAAAAAAATATTTTGCGTACACATTCATACCTACTAGAAGTACAAATGGGCCCAATGTGGTCGATTTTCAGAACCTCACTTTTTTCTCCCTGTCCGCTTCGCGTGAAATGTCTCAAATTTAAAATAATGTCAGATATATTTAAATTATATAAATTATTAGATTATGTTTACATTTAATTTTTTTTTTCAAACAGAAGACTGACGACACGATACCGCCGAGTTTGTCAGCGTTGGAGGCTGAAATAAACACAGTCGCCCTGGACTGGAAGAGCATTAAAAATGTCAGCGAGTGTAGTTGTTCCACGCCCTTGGACCATTTTAGTAGGAAGGTGAGAAAGCAGCCTTTGCAGTAGCTATTGTATACAATTTTAAATTACGATATTCTGTGGAAAATGTTCTACGCAGCCAGCGTTCATTGAGTCAAAAATTGTTTTTTTTTTTTTAGTTAGACCAATTAGGTCTTATAAAAGTGTATTTCTATGTTCATATATTAAATGAATACTAATTATTCAATAATTGAATGCCTTAAATTGATGGCGTAAAGGTTATCTTCTTTATATGTTTCCTGAGTTTCTTGCTTGTTCTTCTCAGACTCGGGCGCGTTAGTGAACAAGCCTATAAATTTAGTTTTAAGTGATTTTGACTTTGACATTGACTTTATGTGCCATACCAAATTCGATCAAAGTTGGTCTCACTTTATCGCAGTAAGCCTGAAAGATGTTTGATTTTTGACCATCGCTACGTTTTTATTATAACTTGTTACTCGCAATTTTAGAGATATTGATCGTTAGTAATTAGACATTAGCCATCGTTGGGCATGAGATAAGCATACATAACATTCACCCTTCGAGACTTAACGCAATACAAGAACCAAAAGCAGCGGCGTCTTGTTAAAGCACCACTGCTGGGGCTGCGGCGGATGCGTTTGCACGCGCTGCGTGTCGCGCGCCCCCCTCCCCGCGCTCGCCGCCCCCGCCCCCGCGCCCCTCTGCGCCGCCTGCGCGCCGCACACGCCGCACTCCTGTTAGTATTACACTCATATTATTATGTCAAAATGATACAAGCTCAATCGTGAGAAAACAATTTGTTAACGGATTAAGTTATGTATTTTTTTTACAAAATGTAAGTATATTACCGAAACCGATGTTAAGTCACATTCAAATTATATTTATTCATGTAGGTCGCTTGAAGGAACTTATTTTATAAAAATATTGCTAAAAGATTTCATTTACAATTTTATAAAGTACAAACTAAAAAAAGTATTTGAATTTCGAAGGCGTCGATTATTAAAATTGCGTCTTTAGATGACGTTTGACATTTTTTTTAGTCTGTGTATTCTTCTAGTTGTCAATCTGTCATGTGAAGTTTGACACTGGTGATGCCAGTTTTATAAATATTCTTTGGAGAGTACGAATCGAGTGGTAAAATTATATATATTAATTTAAATATTTTCAAGTTCTTTTCTTTGAGTTTGGATGAATATTTTTATGTATTATTTACAAAGTTCAAGGTAAATTAATGGACGCATAGAAATCAATCGTGATTGTTAACGGATTAAGTTAGTATTTTTTACAAAAACCAAATATATTAACAAAAACATGTTAAGCTTTTTAAAGAAACAAATTAATGCTAAATTTTTTTCAGACGTCGTTTAAATTATCTAAGACGGATGCCCTTCAATCTTAGAAGCAACACTGGTGACGAGAACTAATGGAGTGGTAAAATTATATATATTAATTTAAATATTTTCAAGTTGTTTTTTTTTTTTTTTTTTCAGAAAAAACGTGAGCAGATTTTTTTTTTTAATTTCAAAACCATACAAATAAAAATTGTTATTATTATGTGTTGTTTTTGATGTACAAACAAAAATTAGAATCTCGAATTGTATGAATGGGTTGAGATTTTAACTTTAGTTGAATTATATTTTTTTGGAAGCTTTATGTAAAAGATGTTTCTTTGTATATTATGATCGTTGTAAATATTATGTCTATAATAAATTCTACCATAACATAAAAATTATTTATTTTATTTTATTACACATAAATTCTGAACTTACCAAAAGTAATTTTTAAAATAAAACCAGTATGATTTATAGATTTTCACAACAAATAAAAAAAATGGTTTCTACAAAGTCTCAGCCAAACTAGGTAATTTGAATTTAAGGAATTATAGGAACTTGTTGCATTTTGGTTTACAATGCGATGAACACTGTTATCAAATAGTGTACATCGCATAACTCCTTCCTTATCGAGACTCGAACCCAAGTCCTCAATAATTATTACAATATTATAAAACGAAAGGTTTTGTTTGAACGAGCTTATATTTAAAAAAATCATATTAAATAGATTATCGAGATCAATCTCGCTATCATAAGGAGCCGTGTATAAATGTAAGTTATGAAAATGAGTTAAATTGTCGCGTTTCATGCCTTAAGATAGGTATTTTATATGGGTGAGGTGAAGACTCAGGGAATAACTAGCATAATTATTTTAACGTACAATTTAGTTATGATTTTTATAACCCTCATCGTTAAAAATAACAAGCCACTTAAAATTAACAGCTTGGTTGTAGTTGCTATTCAAGCGAATAAAATGCATGTCGCAATTATTGTGGTATATTTTATTGGAGTCGCAAGGTGTGGTGGATTGTTAGGGATGGAATCTACGAAAATAGATAAAAATACGATAAGCAATCAGGAATTACAAGGGAGTAAAGGTATATATCATTTTATCTTCGCTTTTGTCGCTAGTCGTTCAGGGACTGACTGCTGCTCACGCCTACCACTTCGGATACGCAGGACAAGTATTAAGAGTCGTTTATATTAGCATGGCTCATGAGAGATTTAACATTGGGACATAAATTGTCACATTATTTTTGACTGCCGGATATTAATGCCAATATTGATATGTTACAGTTGCACTGTAGTAACGAAACAGACAACTACTAAACATACCATTGTTTTGTACCTAAAATAACTATTTAATGCCCTAATATTCCCTTCTACTAATATTCGTTCCCAAATCATAGACCTTAACTAAAACAATACTCACTCAATGTGGACTGCACTATTTATATACGGGAATCCCACAGAAAAGGAACCAGATTGGTCCTACAGTCCTATCCCAAAGGAAGTATCGAAACATGTCCAAGAATTCAAACTCAACATGTCGCAATGTTTAAAAGAGGTGCAGAAATATGACAAGACACAGAATAAGAGATTGTCACCCAAGATGGAGTCGCCCGTACATGGCGAATGCCTTATTGCGTGCGTACTTAAAAGGAACGGTGTAATTGTTAATGGGAAAGTTGTGAAAGGTATTGAACTTTACTAAGCAGAGCAGTTTATCAGTCCAAACTGTTTAAAGCACGGTCGTTAAACACAATTTGACAGACAGAAAAAACTCTTTTTTGGACAGCGCGGTTGGTGCAGTGGCCATCATACCGGATTGCTGAACACCTTGTCCCGGGTTCGATCCCCGGTCTCGGTGTTATTTATATTTAAAACGTATATTTGGTTTAATCTGTTATCATTACATAATTTTAAAACGATACATTAAATACCTTTTCAAAATTTAAATACTTATAAAATATTGTTTTTTTATGAAAATATACCACTTTTATAGATTTAAGTATTACAGTGTGTTGTTTTGGAGAATATAATTTTCATTGATTGGTGGAACCAACTTTTATCAAGCCTCAATTAACCATTCTATAGAAACTCACACTATAATATTAATTTCATTATTGAGAGGAAGCAATATTTTAACAGAAAACCTGATTGCCCTAATCAGCAAGTTTTATGCAAAAGAAGATAAATTAATAAAGAAGTTGGAGAAGAATATAGACAGATGCATTAACACGAGTATCAAAAATAAAGACGAATGTTCCCTCGCTGCAAATTTAAACCAATGTACCAATGACATAATGGCGAATAATAAACACATGATTCATATTTAATAAGATTTTTATTATTAATTTATAACAACAGTAAAGTCCTGATAACTCTGATATTTTTTACATGATTCTTTCCCTCTTCTCCATCTGCTTGTAAGCTGAAACATCAATAATGTCATTTCAATTCTTAAATAATAGTTTTGCTCAAAAAATATTTAAAGTAATTTAGATATATTTAAACAATGTATACTTCTAATGATTTTGTTATAATAAACATTTTAAAACTACTTTAACATAGAATATTAGAATCCAGTTGTTCATACATTATGCAAAGTGCTGCAATATATATGGCGATGGAACAACACAATATTTGGTTCTCCACTTCATGAACCATTTATCACCTGATGTCAATAATATAAAGAAGAGAATTTCAGATATACCAAGCTACCGGGTATACTAGTAGACACATAATGTCAATGAAACAATATTGGACATGATTTATAATATAGTTAAAACAAACAAACCTTTTACAGAAAGCATCTTGTCATTTTGTATCAGATTTTGTTCTATTAAAATTATTTAGTAGTTTTTTTATATAACATTGATAAATGTGTTGAAATACTCAATTCGTTTTTACCTTAATGCCTTTTTGTTTTCATCCAATGTTTTATGATTATACCAACATTTATGAGAATAACCTTTTCAGCTGCCCAAAGAATTCAATTGGTCATCATTTTCTTTTGATTCTAAAAGTTTTAAAATCTCTCGACCAGCACATGCTGCATCAATTGGTCTCATTGCATTCAAACGTTCCGTGATATGCCGTCCAAAATACCAGTAGCTGGAACCTTCCGAGGATGTGTTAAAGGGAGCCATTGCTAATAATAAATTGTCTAGCACATCCTTGCACTGTTTGAATTTCTTATTCATTTTCTTTCGGGGTCTATCAATATGCTGACCTCTTTGGCGTATGTTAATTAAAGTTTCATTTAAATCTGGCACTGGTTTCAAACTGTTCTCATTCACTGAATATTGCTGTAAAAATATTGTTATGTTTGTATTTGTGGAATGTGTACAAATGCACAGCTTAAGTTTGATTACACAAAAGAGAAGTAAGTATTCTTCTCTGTATCTAAGTTTTGTTGTCTCTGTAAATATAATCAGTATAATAATGTTAACAAACTTTTTCATTATTAAAATTAAAAGTATTATAGTTCTCTTCACTTTAATCTTTGTTAGAAATATTCTACCTTTCCTACCTCCTTTGTTGTGCAAAAGTTGTAGAAAACAATGTTATTGTTGTTGTGAGAAATTACCTCATAGAATCCGTCTTCACTTTTAGAAGGATCTTTGAGAAATTGAAGGGGCTTCCATAGAGGCCAACAAGGGGTGTAAACTTCTTCAGGATTTTTTGCCATCTCTTGAGACTTCAGAACTTTCCGCAGGTTGTGATTGAAAGTACTTCTGATGTTCACCCAACGATCTCTTACAGATCTAGCTGTAATACTTTAATTAATTATTAATTCATCTATATAAGGCTGAACTATGAAAAAAACTCTTAATAAACTACAATCCTCTTATAACATCAATGCTCACTTTTGAATGACATATGAATCATATATTCAGTACTCTGGCACAAGATGCATGGCTGAAACTTTTTGTTTAATAGTTAAAAGTAACAGTCTTACATATTACCTGTAAATCCAGGCCCCAGTATCGATGCGAACTCTGCATATGCTTTATATTTTTGCTGAATATGATGGTTAGTGTTACCGATGGGCTTCCAAATGAATTCTCTTTGGCGAACGAATTCCACCAACTGCAATTCAAGTTTGCGTGTCCAGTAACACGGTTTCCTCGGCATGATAAAATGTACTTTTTTAACACTAAAACAACGCTTTCTGAATTTTTGAGATTCTCTACATGTTTTATATTATGTCATGTTACTTTCAATGTACATATTTACATATATAAAGTGCTAAGTTTAAGAAGTGATTGGCAATATTTATTTGTTTTGTTTAATAGTAAATAATAAAAAGTCAAACAGGTAACTTGACACGCCGTAACATGTAATACCCGGACTGCGCTTCTACCAACCTAACGTCGACTTGGCCAATGGCACGCCATTGCAACCAAAATAGTGACATTATGTTACGGGTTCTATCATAATTTTATAATATTCTTACAATTTGAGTTGAATTTAATTATATTTATTGATAGCCGCTATGCTTGCAGTGGAAAGCGAATCTCTACTATTTTATATGTATAGTCATCCTAGAATTTATTCAATTATTAGAGAAGTCCGATATTCAACGTTTGTTAAAGTCAATATTGCATTGTTGCATTCGACTCTCCAATGCAACCACATTTTGACCTCATCGGCTAAAAGCCAATCTTAGATCTTTTTTCGCACACTTAAAATGTAGTTCATCGTAACATGAATTGAATCGCGAGAGGATACTCATTCCATAGAGTGGGCCATACTTTGGCCATACTCAGACCGTACGCGGTACCCTACCATGAATCATGACCATTACACCAACTGGCTCGCAATAATTTAGTTCTGGCAGCCGAGTATGACTACGGACTAGTGCTCTGTGGTACGGCCGATGGCGACCAAAACATATATAACAATTTCAGTCGTCATGTGTCACTTAACTCTGTCAAAAAAACTAATAATTTTAGCCCCATCTTTAAAATAACAACCAGTCCGGCGACACTTACAATAATATTTTGTCACTACTCACACTTAACTTGAAACAAATAAAAGGCTCGCTTTTTTTAGCCATTTCATAAGATTTTTTTTTGTTATAGTATGTATAGTTAGTTATACTTAATATTACATAAAATCGGTTTTCACAATTCGAGTTGTTGAATATTTTATTAAAGTAAAACTACATAATGCTTAATTGTAATTAAGCATAACAATAACAATCCGAGAAGCATTTCCCGTCTAAATGGCTGCTTCTCTCTAGAAATTAACCACAGAGTTATGTAGTTATTTCAGTTTTTTTCAACTATCTGAGGCAATTCATGTTATAATTAGTTTTAATTAAAAAAATATTGTACTCAATATACTACTGCAGATTATACAAAAAAGCAGCGACGGTCAATTCCGAAATATCTACAAATATTTTAAGTTCCTCCCTAATTATATAGATAATAGGTATATTGTAAATAAAAAAGTTTTTATTTAATTTATTATTGAAATTAAATTGTATTAAATATTATATATATTAAACTTATAACAAAAACTGCATTATGGAATCAATATAAAGTAATTATTTTGGCAAACAAATATTAACTGTATCAGTACTTTGACGCAAGGTTGGATGTACGCCCAATCCGTGTTTTTTATAATCAAATCATTTTCAATGAAGTCCCGTGAAAAAGACGACATATTAATAAGTTATAGAAAGTAAATTTTTGTCACCGTCTATTTTGAAATCCAGTGAAATAATAAGGCTTTTCAAACACAGGTAATTCCTAGCTGAGTAGTCAGGAGTACTATTGTATGATGGATTCTGTAGTAATAAAGCATTATTGTTAATTTTAGAAAGATACAACGATTAAGATGATTTTACAATGATGGTCTATACCTACCTAACCTTACTTTTTATTAGATTTAAAGATTATTATTATATTTACATTATTATTCTTATAATTAACACCCACTATAAGATTTGTGGACAAAAGTAAATTCTTCCATTTTACTTTATCATAGACATAACAATCATATTAAACACGAAACTTAAATACCAATACAGAAAAGGGACATATAAGAACGGCGTTTTACTTTAATAGAGTAGGTAATATCCTAGGGCTCAATGTAATAACGTGAATTGCTATTGTTAGATATAAATGTAACCGTTTGGATCAGGCCTATTTTGTTCAATGTTATTTGAATATCTTCAGAGATTTACCTATTATGTATATATAATGAATAAAGTAATGGAGAATGAATAAACGCTTAAATAATGCAAGGCTTTTTCTACAGAGGTTAGATTACCGGTAAAATATTGTACCTATTATTATTTTATTATTATATTATTATATTGATAGTAATCTGTGACTGTTTTCTATGTCCAATTAAACGTGTATGATGATGTTAAATATTTGACAACATAAAAAAGCGTTTTATGTTGTCATTAACTAATTTTACGATTGGCATTACGATCAATCTATTATCTATTACTACACATATAACAATGTGATGCCATAGGATAAAACTTGTTAAAATCACACTATTTTGATTGGAAATTGGTTGCGTGACCACACGAATGCTTTGATTAGCATGCGGTTGCATACTTATTTAATAAATAGACTGGCTTCACACGTTATAAACAATTTGATCAATTATTTTTGCGTGATACCTCTGATTAAATTAAAAGGCATACGACATACATAACAAATATAACCAACTTTTATGTGTGCCTGACAACCTGCAGCTCTGTACATATGCTTTTGTGTTTGTGTAATGATACCAGCAGTGAAAAAAATGTTATTCAAATATTATATCTTTTATTAAAATTGTATTTAAATGTATATGTAAATTCATAATATAATTTAGGAAAAGATGTTCACAATACAATGGTCCATGCGGGAGTGTTCAACAGTAGAATATCGAATACACTGTTCAAAAAACTGACGTCGAACGGCTCTTAACAGCCAGTAACTAAGTGGCCAGTTAAATACCGTAAATACCGTAATTGGCAATCAGTATCACTAATAAATAGACTGTTTCTCTAAATAAGGGAAAATCAATTCTAACAAAAACTAGTCAATAATCGATATTTCAACAATTTTTCGTGTAAACAGTAAGTATGGCGATTCGGTTAGCACTATCACGAGTTGTATTCGAATCACGAATTGTGATTCTGTATTTCCTTTGATGGTTTCATCACATCTTTGGAAAGAAAAACAAATGAAACACTTAATTTGCTTTTTTATATAATCTGAGTTTCTCTTATGTATTAATATTTGTTCCACCAGTATTACGAGAAGTTATAAAAGCGCGCAAATCCGTATTTTATCTTTGAGATCAAAAGCTATAAGCGATTTCATAATTTGTTTTACTTGTTAATGAGAGCGGTTAATCCAATAACGAATTTCATAAGCGCTAGAAAACATAAAATTGATTACAATGTTTCCTAGTAACCCAAAATTCGTAAACTAAATTAGGGTCAAATAAACGTTTCCTTCTACTATCCCCAAAATTAAATTAACATTAGGATCGCAAGGTGCTAATTTCGTTTCCAACTTTTCATATTCGATCCATAAAGCTTAAACATCTGTGTTCAATTTTCATCGCATTACGAATACTGTGACTTTCACATGTTTTAATATATCGGGTTTATTTAAAGAAAAACACTTTGTAAACGGATTAAGTTATGTATTTTTACAACATTTCAAAATATATATTTACATTGTTTTAAATTTTTCCGACGATTCGCGTGCTTTACAGCGTGCGTGTTCACAGTAGACTGAAGACAAAAGGTGTTAATTGTCAAAATAAGTGTCACAGCTGCAGAAAGGATATGTATTATCTGTATTTATTGTATATCATTATTTAAATGAGCAATAGTTATGTTAATACAACACAATATTATATCGGGGTTAATCAGCAATAGTTCTAAGCCCACTTAAAATAAAACTGTTGGCATATCAGATATAGAACTATATTGAACACATAGTCGTTTAGCTCCAAGGTAATTTTATCTTATGTGATAACAAAACGGATTACTTTTATAAGTTCATATGACACCCAGACCGATCACACAAATGTTTACGAAGTGGGAATCGTACCGGGGACCCTTTGTTCGGCAGTCCGACATGACCATTGCACCAACTGGGAAAGTAATTCTTTACAATTAATAATAATTATAATTTGTAGCATTTACTTGAAGGGAACGATTTTGTAGCTTCGCCCAGACTTTTTTTATATATATAATTCTTCTGTAGTGTGTATGTCACTAATTCTTAGCGGATGTGAAATTTTTTGTGTGTGTTCAAGGAGATCTGGAATGGTTTAGATTCACAATATTATATAAAATTCTCTGTCCGGGGTTCGAACTTGAACTCCTCCGAAACCGCTTCTCAACTTTGTGATTGAGTAGGTCTGAGAATCCGCCAACGTCTATTTTTCATCCCCCTAAATATTAAGGGTAGTCCCCCTATGTCAATGAATGAGATGCGCTCTATTCTCGATTAAATGTTGGTATTTAGTGATAAAAATGGACCTCGTGCTCTAATATTCCACCTAAGGGCATAATAACATTTCAATATGACAGTTTATCGCATGGCGCGTGAAACTACATTATAAGTTTTGTTATAAATCTGATCACGCGATTCCACCATTATTAGTTATTATTGGTTGCCCTCGAAGTAGTGGAACTGAACAGTGTTAGTGGTACCAACAGATTTATAATCGAATAAAGAATATAACCTAGAGAAAAAAGAAAAATCTTCTATTGTTCATTGCACAGAGCGAGGAAAAATTTCATATACAGTAATAATTTAAAAAGTAATAAAATGAGTTCTGTCGTGTTAGTAATGTTGTACGGAAAATCAATAAATAAATGTCTTGGAGTGTTCAACAAATTAGCGCTTCATGCACGTTCACCTGCAATGCACGTTCAGTTATATCTAGATAGTATGAATTACCTATATCTTGTATTTATTTATACAACGAATATATAAATAGTCAATATTGTCTTTATATGTGCAACGTGCACATATACGCCTTAATTTTCTCAGGTAACCGTAAAGAAAACCCTACTAATTCGAGTTGATTGGATATAGATAATCAAATTAGATAGACAATCTAATAGATTATCGTCATTTATTGTACAGAGTTCTCCGCGATATTTAATACACTTTTGCATGCTAGCACTTAAACTAGTGAACGCCAAGTTCTCCGAGCAGGATTTTTTGGACAATGGTCCCTTGCCCACTCTATTTCAGGGTCAGGACAGAGTCATATGCCACATGATGATAGAAATTAAAATTGGAATGCCTCGCGCCCTTTAAGTAATCGTGGTAGGTTGGTAAATGCCACGACTTAAAAGGCAACCCTCGTGTGTGCCAAGCACAGTCAATATGGATAAAGTCAACCAAACTTAGTGGTGTTGTACCATTGCCATCTGCTCTTTTGCCAATGTCACTGCCATTCCTATTGCGGTCCATAAACTCGATATATATAACTGTTGGTAAATTGTACGCCTGATCAATGTTAGTTTAGCATAACCTATTTATTTGTCTTTTTCTGGCATTCGAAAGCGAGGTGTACTTACAGGGGCCGCAACAGTTGAATGGTTTCCCTATTAGCAGCATATTCTATATATTTCTTTTTATAATTTCTAATATACCTGTAAATCAAAGGGTCGTAAGTCGGTCAAACAATTCGTGACTGGCAATATAAAAATTTAATTAAACATTCTTTGAGAACAGCGAAGTCGCTGAAATTGAAAAGTTTGTTCAGGCGTATCGGTTCGTACTGTTCTTATATTATAGTTAGTGTTAAATATGTGATTTAATGTAATTTATTCCAATTTAATTTACGTTATATCTGTTATTGCTAAACAAGCGGCAAGTTAATTGCGTTCTGTGTAAGATATGAAGGGAAATTTATTTTGGTTTTGCTTTTAGAGATAGCGTGAGAATTAAGATAGTACGATTCATCATGGTGTTTGATAGTTGCTCTCTTAAAAAAAGGAGTTGTATTATCACAAAAGTAATCACAATAGCTCTTTGTTTGATACAAGCTGTCGAGTTTTTGTTTCCCGTTAGCGTTTGTCATGCATTTTAACGAAAAAATGAGCATTGCCTAGGCAATAAAAATGGCCGAGTACCCGCGCGTGCCATTGTCAGGTATCACATCTAGTCGTAGAGTAATTATATTACTAAAGCACGCATAAACTAAATTTGACAGAAATAGTATTTAAGTTAAATTCTAGCAATGAGTTAAGATGCGGAATTTTATAAGTGGACTTTCATTTTGCTCGATTTGTTTACATTTACCGAAATGCGTCGAAGCAGTCACAAAAAATATTCCATTCTCGAATTGCGGTACAATGAAAACCTCTTTCCTTTTTCCTTTATTAGATGACCCTAATCGACGCTGACAAGAGCCCACGCCTTCAACAGACAAGTAGTTCAACAAAGGTATGTATACTGTCACTCGGAGACAATTTTCTCGGACACCTTAGTAATTTCTATGTAAAGGTTGTGGTGGCGATTCATGTTTGGTTGTATATATTTACGAAGAAATATTAAGTAGATACATTCAAGCATTTTGCATTTATAATTAATAAAGTGGAGTTTTATTTTGTTTGGAAATGAAAAGAAATTTCTTACAGTCTTGAAACTAAATATGTACACGATTAAAATACTGATAATTCTATAATTTATGTGTATGTATTATTATGTTTATACATGAAGTTGATTTTGAAAAAATATTGAATATTTGGTTGATTTATAGCAGTAATATACATTAAAAAAAACCTAAAGAAGGTTCTCTTTGAATTACGGAAATTTTGAATTAAGGAAACACTTAACGAAATTGTTCAAATATGTATTAAATGTTAGCTGTTAAATTTGTTTCAAATTTCGTTTCAATAATTATAATTTAAAGCAGTGTTGCGGAAAATTAGTTTTTCGCTTTTAACGCGTACATTTTTCACTTATTGAACGAGTAATTTTATCGGTTAAATTTGCTTTTTTTTAATATATTTTTGGCGAGTAAGTATAAGCGCTTTTACTTATAATAATCTCGAAGTAATATTAACGTAATCTAATATCCTTACATCATACAGTTTTTCCAATAAATCCACGTAATTGTGAAAAAATATCTATATTAACGGAAAGCGAAATGTATGGATTTATTTGATTCAGCTCTAACTATTCTTAATTAAACTAGAATTGTTATCGTTTAGTTTTTGAATTAGTGTTTAGAACTAGAATTAATTTTTGTTTGAAGAAAAACAAAACATATCGAAGGATGTGTTTTGGCAAGTTATGGAGGATAGAGATTATTTAAGCGATCTTTAAATCCTTATACAATGTACACTACATTGTAAGACACAAACGCACATTAAAACGAATCATAATTTATTTATTTGAGAAAAGAAATTGGTTCTGATCCAAATATAAAATAAAAAATTTGCTCTTGCAACAATCGTATTTTATTTTTTGTTAGAAAATACAATAACTTCACGATGATTTCCTAAAAGGAATGTCAATTTTATGATAAACTGACGTAACGTACAGTTAAGTTGACGTATATGTCAATACGAGTTGCTGAACCGCCTTGGACTAATAATTGTGATTTTGGTGGCAATTCTACGCCGGCGTTTTGAAATATAATTTCGGTTTCCAATAGACAAGTCTGTTCGCTGACGTATCAAAGTAATAATGCTTTCAAAAACTCAATTTACACTTGAGCAGAGATTTGAAAACTAATAAATATAAATAAAATATATAAAATATATATATAAATATAAATCTAAAATATAATTGAGGAGGAAATTGTATTGAACGCATCATCGTTAAACTTCGCCTAAACCTCCTGAAAAGTATAGTATATATATTATACTATACATCTTTAAAAGCCCTATTTTAATATTGTAATTATAATGACTTATAACTCAACGGACCTGAATTCAAAATTATGTTAAATTTCGTAGTTTTGAGTACTTCTCAGCAAAATCAGAGATACTGCGAGTAATATTGTAATATTGCAATTTAAAAAGATTACTTACAAAAGGTAATAAAGGAGCTCTATTTTATTTGGAAGAATTAAATTACGCCGTCCAGTAATCGAGGTTCGTAGTCGGACTACAGCCGAGCAAGCACACATGAAGAATTATTAGAACTAAAGAGTTTTGGCAATCAATAATAAATAAAAGAACTAAAGCTAAAAAAAACCTTCGTATTTCCGAAAATGGTTATAGGTACAACTTGAAGACTTCCCAATACCGACCTCACGTAAGTCAGCTAAACGTGAGTCGGTCCGTAAATTACGCATAACGTACGGTCACTCGTAAAATGTTATGATCTCAAAATACGGGGCATTGAAATGTTATGGATATGGGACGTTTTCGATTTATTGCAATGAAGCCTCCACTATGACCTGCCATGCGTCGTGCTCGTGAACGGATGCCACTTATGGTGATAATAATTTTAAATATTGTTACTGGTATTCAAATTGGTACGGATATACATAGTGTCAATTTACATGGAATAGCTGGCATGATTTGCGAAGTGACTGTCAAGCTCTAGCAGGCACATACAGGCTTCGATATGTTTTTGTAACATTCGTTGTGAAGACCCTTGGTCCGTGGGATCCAAGCGATTTCACAGGAGACTGAAGAGCGGGCAAAGAATAAGTTTGACTATCCAAAAGAGGAACGCTGCTAGTATCTTCGAAACTCCTTTTTATAGTTTTAATTTTATAAGCTTTAAGTTGATTCACATTTAATTAAATTTAATTTAAATTAAATTTAAGTTAAAAAGAACTGTTTCTATGTATAGTTAATTTGACTTTTAGATTTAGTTGAATGAAAAAAAGTAGAGCAAGAGCAAAAATATGAATTTTTGCTTTTGCTCTACTTTGCGCCCCTAGTTCGCTAGAACGAGTGATTGTATTAATTTATGTATCTCTCTAAAATGTTGAGAGGATAAAGAGATAATTCTTTTAAGAAAATATGCTAAGCGATTGTCTTCGTGAATCGCCAAATATACTTTACTTTTTCTATTTTCCTTTTAATATTCCAGTATGTCTTGCCAATTCTTCTTGTACTTGTTGAGCTTTGAAGGGTGATAATTGTAAATTTAGATTTTGTATTGACATATATAAATAAAGGGTTTTATCATGTATTTTGTCATGTATTAAATTTTTTTATTTTTTTATATACGGATAGTATTTTTTCGTATAGCGTAGGTTAATGTTTGTTTTAAGTAATTTTATTTTATTAAAACTTTAACATATCTGATTATTATCTCGCAATATTGCAAGATGAACGTTTTAAGAAACTTTATAATATGTTCGAAAATGAGTACATTATATTTTTTATTTACACTAAATTTATTGAGGTAAAAATGCAAACTACTGTGTAAACCTAAATTGCTAGAACTATTCAACCGATAACGATAAAAATAGTAGTCCTAAAAAAGTAAAGTACTAAAAAAATCCAGTCTTGTAAGCATAAAAAATAATTTAATTGCATTGTATATAGGCCCTAATCCCCTAAACTTTACACGAAACTAATTTTAACTGTAACTCATTAGCAACAACACTGTTTGTTAATTTAATATAACTCGGGAGGGACATTTTGATTGTATACCTCATTAATGAATGGCATTGCCGCACGTTGTATAAGCTCCTGGGTTTGATTACTGTTATTAATCACCACGAACACCGTGTGTATAAATTTAATAAAGTATATTGGAAGTATTTTTCGTGTTTTCCTAGCGAGGGTTGATTAGGACCGCGTTATTTATAGTATGAGTAACTGGTGCTACGTATAGACATACAAGAATAATTATACTTTTTTACATACGTAGACCTACCTAGACCGCAGCCAGAAGCATTCTGGCTGTGGTTTAACTAAACACGCAAACTTTCTGGTACAAACAAGCACAACATTTATAATGTATTAATATTTTAATTTATTTCTCAATTAGTTGCAATGGTTGTAATCAAATCGGCTGTAGTTGGCCTGTCATTGATCTCGGTCGAATCAGGCGAATTTGACAAATAAATTTATAAACGATATATTTCTGCATTTATTATGTAAGCGGGTCATAGTGAAAACCTGTAGCTGTAACCTAAACTCTGTTTGCTTATTATTATTATATTCGGCTATATCAACAAATAAAAATATTATCTCTCTTACATTGCTGACATATAAATGAAACGTTACATTTGACTTTATACAAACTCTTCCATTTCAACTTTGCCGAAAGCCTACAAACTCGAATGGATCGAAAGTAGAACACCGAAATTTATCCAAAACGCCGGCTTTGTGAAATTCCCCGTATTCGATTGCATTTTTCAACGGCTCCACATAGCTGAAGCTATATATACAGAAGGGCTATTTACACTAGTGTAGCCCTTATTACTTTAAATAGAACGAGCTGCTTTTGTTGTAACAAAGGTTATTGAATTCTTCATGATTAATTTAATGTCTTGCGCATAACATTGCGATTTTAATTACCTACGTAATGTGTTTTTATATTATTGCAATTTAACATACGGTTCATTGGCCCGGGGTTGAGTTATAATTCTACTGTACATACATATTATAACAGAATCGAACCTAGGACCATTGCGCCTATCGCAGTTTGTTTCTATACCTCTTAAATATTTTTATTTATTTTATACTTTATCACACATTAACATAGTTTTAAGACACAATATTAAGAAATATACATAATCTGTAAAGGGCGGCCTTATCCCTACTAAGCAATCTCTTCCAGGCAATCCAAACACAGAAGGAGATATTAAAAACTGTTGTAAAGAGTTATAGTTTAGACAGGTGACAAAAAATATTAAATATTAATACAGTTTTAAAAATAATACAAACTTAAGATAAAGGTTAATTATGACAGTTTCGAATTAACTATCAGGATACAAAATTTACAGATGTTTAAATAGATGAGTTTTAAAGAGGAGCGTACGGAGTTCCAAATACAGAATATTGTATTAGATGTAAATAAGATTAGACAAAATAAAACAATTTCTTTATAGAATTAGTGCTATAACAATGTATAATAGCTGGTTTGAATGTCGACTGACATATTAAGGAAGTTTATCTGATACGTGGACACACCCTTCCATACATTTGGCTTAGGAATGTTTGTTTGGCACGCGATTGCCTCTCCCTCAGTGTATATAACCCAGTTATATATGGAGCTTCACCCGAAGAACGTTCGGTCGTAGCCTTATATACGTGCAAAGGTGAAAATCTATTTTTCCATGTATGCACTTAGGAAAAAGAAAAAATAGTTTAGACAACTGCTCTCTAGGGTTGATAAATGGCAACTAATGGGATTTAAGACGTAACCCTCTAGAAATCTATATTGATGATATATGTTGGCATTATGGCTGACTGTGTAGGTAGCGTTCAGACGGCCGATTATCTGTTTACACCTATATAAATTATGACCAAGATCATATCCAATATTATGGATTATTACATGAAACATTTTGTAATAATAAAACCATTTGCAATATCGTTTATGGATAAGAATTTTTACTACAACTTGTGGATACTGACGAGGCACGAGGGATTTGTATGACATTTATGAACGATGTAGAAATAATCACCTAAAATTACTCTTTAGATAACACAACCCAGAGTAAAACTACATTTGAAATATCTTCTGATTACAATGAAGGCTTATTAGGATAATTTTTATAGAACATGGACACACACTTCTAGAGTTCGTGAGTGCGTTGCCTATATTTAAGATTTCATATTTATTAATATTGATATTAGTTTATGATTATATTTCGGTTTCTTAATTTACTGCTAGTTCACAAATCGAAAGAAAATCTCATAATAGTGTCTTTTATTAACATAACTATTACTCATTTAAAGAAAAACACTTTGTTAAATGGATCTTCCGTGACCACGCACGCTGTAAGCACGCGAAACGTCGGGAAAAAATTAAAATAATGTAATATACTTAAATTTTGTAAAAATACATAACTCAATCCGTTAACAAAGTGTTTTCTTTAAAAGAAAATCTCAGTCACTTTTTAAAATTTCAATTGTCATCCTTTTTAGTTGGTGTACGAAAATAATATTACATTCATAATTTAATCCATTTATCATAATCGTATCTAGATCAGTCAGGTGAATTCAAAGTATTGCTGGAGATATTCAATGTTCGCGGCATCTGTGTAATATCATTTTGCCATTTCTTGAGTTGAGGTAAGATTTTGTGATTCGTGAACAAAATTTTAGATTTCACTTATGGCGATGCGCCTAGTGATTTCGTAGTTATTTGCGTATTTGAGGGCATATGAACAATCGTAGTTCACTGTTAAAATAATTGGTGAATTGTTGTTAGTTATATTTATTGTTATTATAATTTATAGCACTTGTCAAATCATATGTCAAATGGTTGAAATTTCATAAACACACAAACTTTTCATTATTTACGCCCCACAATTTCTCTTGCTCTTTTAGCTCCTACTGAAATGCCTTCCCAGAACTCCTCAGCGACTGGTCTAATGTATTTAGGATCAAGATGGAAACCTTCGTAACTTGTATTTAAAGCGGGTAACTCCATAGTATAAGACAGTGGTACTCCGAGCCAATGGGCATAGTCATTAGCAGCACCAGCA
The DNA here is from genome assembly GCA_963693355.1 of Pontia daplidice. NCBI lineage: Eukaryota > Metazoa > Arthropoda > Insecta > Lepidoptera > Pieridae > Pontia > Pontia daplidice. The sequence continues at coordinate 7,202,452 of CAVNZL010000141.1, forward strand.
GCGGCATAACCAACTGTATGCATTGTATTACCAACGGCATATCTAGGGAAAACTGGGAGAGCCTTTTTGTACATTGCATCAGCCATTGCCACACCCACTAAATGCAAACCTAAGGCATTGTTGGATAGACTTCCATCATGACCCCAAGGATAAAGAATCATGCTTCCATAGCTATGAATTGCAATATATAAATCCATTCTGCTCAAGTTCTCTTTAAGAATGTCTCTAATAACTCTGGTCTCGCGTTCTGAGAATACATCAAATCCAGGATAGTCTTCTGCACAAGGTGACCAAGCGGAATCTCCAGTATTCCAGTGAAAATCGAAGTTGCGGTTTCCATCAACTCCGGGACACAAAAGACTAAGAATATGCCAATTAATGGCACGGTTTTTGCGCCAGAATCGTTCCTGAAATACCAAATGTAATGTATTACTTCTTTGAAGATTATATTGGGAGCACGTTATTCATAAAAACTAAACTACTATATCTAATCTGTCTTTTATCATTACTTTATAAACATTCAGTTGTATTTTTTTGACTTTCGTCAAAAATTCTTAAAACAGTGATTTTTGCCCATAATTATGACCAATCAAATGAGCAAGGTATATAAATAGATTTATATATTTTTCGCCTTGGCCTGACACCCAACGAAACAAACACTTTCCCTAGTTAATAAATAGATAATTCATACTATTAATCTGATATTAAATTAAATTAAATCACAAAATAAAATTTGTGTTAATTGATAATAATGAGTCACCGAATTTTCAATAATTATGGTACTAGTTATATGCATATCAATTTTTATATCATAATTTTATCTGCAATTTACTTACCTGGCACTTGATATTAATAAAGTACCTATTTTCAGTTTTTAAACTAATGTTGTTTTGTTAGGAAGGTGCTCGTAATGCACCTTCTATGTCATCAATTACATCTTTAAGAACTTACGTCAGTATGAGAATATTCATATCCATCTGGGTTAGCCACAGGCAGAATAATCCAATCAAAGTTGTCTAAGAGTTCTGAGTCAGTTCTATTTTCAACCAGCTTATGGACTGCATACAGAGCAGCTGGTGTGGTGATCCATTCCCTGGCGTGTATAGTTGCATCCATGAAAACTATGGACTTGGATGTATCTTTGAAGTTGGTGGAAGAAATCTTCAAATACTTGATAGGACGACCCAGGAACGATGTCCCACCTGTCACTTGCTGGACAACGTTGGGATAGTTTGCAGCTAACTCGTCCATGTACTCGTAGATCTGTAACATATCAGAATTGTTTAGATGATGTTGTGTTTATACCTAAATTTTAAATATAATATAAATGAAATAAATTTTTGTGATAGGATTATTATTTACAAAACACTAATTCGTATACTGAGACTGTAGAGACTCTTAGCCCTTGATAGGCGCTTGCATAAATGCCACCAGGATTTGGATCACTCTACAATAGGGTCATGTGTCATGTGCTGTACGAAACTAATACACTCGTATACTGCGTCAAGAATGTTCTTCCTGAAGATCGGCACGAAGACAAAATCCATCCAAGTCCATCTTATTGAATATGGTCGAGAAGTCCTGTGTCATATTAAAAATTGTATAACTCACCGCGTCCAATCGAAGATAATTGTCATAAGGTTTCTCCGGTGTGCTTTTGCTATGGAACTGCGCGTGCCTGGCTTCAATGACCTCATCTTCAACGTCAAGTTGGCTGTACACCGCAAAAGAAATATATGAGTATCTCAACAAGTTTTTTTATATTAACTTTTCAATTTCATATTCAAAATAATATTCATTTCATAGCATGTTATTTCAAGTTTTAAACACCATCTGAAAAATCTTTCGCTGGTTGCATTATAAAAATACACGTGTTTAATTAGAAGTAAACAGTAGTATAAATCTTAAAGACGCCATTATAACAGCTCTTTAAATATGTATTAATTTGATATCAATTTGTCAAGTTCGATCAATGCTAATAAAATAACAACATCTGATGACATTATAATTGGATTGCATTTGGTACTAAGATCTTTAGAGTATCTTTCTATTGTCAGCCAATGATCGAGTCAATTATGTGCAAACTTTACTGGTGCTTAACTATTGGTATAATTACTTTAATACCTTATTGTTATAAATTATTGAAAATTCTTACGCTTTGATATCTTCACGGTGAATTCTGTGTGAAATTCCTTCTTTTATCAGGACATCAAGGAATGCTTGTTGGTACTGTGGTTTCACCAGAACCACACCTTCACGGTGCACACTTGGCCTTATGAAGTAATCCAGGTCTAATTTAACCGTCAGCGAACCCAAGACCGCCAGCTGTTCTTGCGAAGACGGAGCCACAGTGTAGGACTTCCATCTGCAATGTAATTCAAGGTAATTCATCTATAAAAAAACATTCATTTTTAATAAAATTAAAAAAAACGGAAATGTTATATGTTTGTAACTATAAACTCAGAATATTTGTAAAGTATATTCAACGGGTTTGATTCCAGAAGGACTTCCTCAAAATTTACCCGTACAGTGATATTATTCATTTATAACATAATATGATTCGTAAGATGCTCATGTATAGTTTTATATCAAGCATTGATCTCTATTGGGATGAAATAAATAATCATAACTCACCCAGCATATATTTCGTGTTTGGCAAATGCCACGGCACATAAAGATACAAGTATCCAAATTCTCATTGTAAATGAACTACTTAATATTCGATTGTGCAGGAGCGTCTTATATAATTAATTATTATCTACTTTATCTTAATAATATTTAGTTTTTTATAAATGCATATCTACAGATTTGTCAAGATTTCCAATAATTGTGTTGTGTTTAATCATTAAGGATATCAGATGAGATAGTATTAGGTATTTGTCAAATAATTATATAACTGATCTTAAATTTGTGTAAATATAAAAGAATAACTAAAAACGAGACAGAGGAACGTCTTTTGGTCTGTTGTACGGTGTAATTTTCAAATTTTTTTGGATCAATTTAAATAAAAAATTGTACTTTATAGAACTTATTTTTCATACTTTTTATGCCGAATAGTTAATGAGTTACCGTGGCATAATCAAGTAAACTAGAAACACACAACTCGAGCTACTAACTACTTGACTAATAAATTATACGCACATGTAATTTGTAATGTAAATAAGGGCGCTTTTTATTATATATATTTAATTCGTTTAGGTTATGTCTTTGATGAGCAGTAAATACTTAATGGATTCAGTTTATTTTCTAAGAGTGTGAAATCCGCGCGGACAAAGTCGAGGGTATCAATTACTAGCAAATAAATTACTTATAATTACTCTATGTACTTACTATACCATGAAAAAATCGCCTTAAGTATTTCTATTAGTCTAGCCACAACAAAAATACACCTAGGGACATTCAGAAAAGAGCTTATTGTCATTCGAATGTCCGGCTACGCACTTGCGAGTACTTCCGCATTGTGAGTTAAAAAAAAAACTACCAAGAAAAACGTTTTCGTAACCTCTCTTGACTAATGGAAAATTTAAAATAATGTAATATACTTAAATTTTGTAAAAATACATAACTTAAATGCGTTAATGTTTTTCTTTAAATGAGTAATAGTGATGTCAATAAAAGACAATATTAAATCCTAAATAAATCAAATATTCTATTAAGATTAACTTCATCACCCTAATGATGACTCATGTGTTTAAATTATATGCAGGTACTTGACCAAAGATTAAATCAAATCTTTTTCCTAATATATTTTTGTGGTTAAAATTTTAGGTGTGCATATTTTGTATACGTTTTTCCTTATTAGTTGTTGTAGAAGGCATACACTGTACCTAATGGAGCTTCTCATATCAGCTTATCTTATAAATGGATTATCTTTCATTGAAATTGTTTATCTACAGATTTATCATTTAATACTTAAAACAAAACAAAAAAAATAGTTGTTATTACGGTTTTAGAGAATCATATAAGATAGAACAGTTTCGCTAGTTTCATTATTTACTTTTTTCTTCTTTCATTAATTAACCTTCGTTAGTAGAGAACCCCTTCTAGTCGGCCACTTGGAGCTCAATAATATTAAAGTACATCTATCGAAATTGAGTCATATGGTCCACTACACATCACATTACAATTTTATAGTTATCTCATCTTTTATCTGGTTAGGTTTTTGACTTTTACAACTGTAGCTTTTACTTTAACTATTCGTAACATTTATTTATGTTGAATAATAATAATAATAAAAATATGCAAGTCTATACAATAGTATTATAAAAATGCTTAATTTGGGCACACTACCATGACACACTTTCACATACACACCACACACACTCACATGACATTTCACTTTCATGTTTTTGTACTTCTTTTTTTTGTATTACTATATTATATTATGTACCTTTTGGCTTTATTGTACATTTAAATTCTATACTATATGTTTAATACCGCTGTTTGGGGTTAGTAAATAAAGAAATAAATAAATAAAATTAAAGAATGAAGACTTTATTTTATAATTTATATGTGGGAGAGACACTGTCGCATTGACATCCACAGAGTTAGCCCACCCAAATAAGTGCGTGTGTGTAACGTCACAAGTTAAGATGGCGCCTCGAGCCCACTCGAAGCGCTTGCGTAGCCATTTTCTTCGATATTAATATTTTTAAACTGCTACTACTAAATAAATAATATAAGGATAAGATTTGGATATTCGTTTATGTAATATAAGGTGTGTGTCAAAACTGTTAAAAGTTTTGGCATACAGCTTTTAACTACTTTTTGTGCATAAAATTTGCTATTATTCATATACTATTAAGAACAAGCACGATCTAATCATCTAGTTGATATGGTATGTTCAAGATATAACTTATAAAGGTTTAAAATCGATCAGGAAGAAGGATATAATGTTGAACGACCATACGACGACGACGACGATATGTAGCTGGTAACGTTTAATTATTTTCTTCTTTAACAATCTTTTATTACGTCTCTTATGGGACAACTCTACTAATTAGTAATTCAGTGCAATGGACAGCTTTGTGCCCGTTAATGTAACCCATAAATACATGTTACTAAAAGAAAACTTCTTTAACGAAGAATATAAAACCCGTATAGATCACGCTGTATGTACCCGGGCCATGGGCAAAAACCAGTTATGCACGGAGCGCGCTAATAATGTTTACGGCGAAAGAATGCGCAGTTACATTGTACCCAGACTTGTAAACCCACTGCCAACAGATCTTTGTCAAAAATGAACCCTAACAAATTATTAACTTAAACTAAAATCATACTTTTTTGAAAAACTTGTATTGCTGTATAACTAGGTTGGGTTTTATAATAATATCTAAATTATGTAAGTTACAGTATCACTTTAAACCCCTTCAGGGCTTACTTTACTGTACCTAGCTTATTATAATTGTCTATATTTATTTATAATAAAAATAAAAAAAAAAGTATCGCGGGTTATTAGTTGTAACAATCCAAGGAAATATAATAAGAATTGTAGCATCGAGCTGTGACACTAGCGTTTGATTAGTTCTTAAGTTATCTTTAAGAATCGGCCTTTTAATACTTCCGACGCCAGCCGACACAATTGTTTGGACAGCAGGTGGTAGATTTTTTGGATAATTTACATAATATGTTTATAATTTTTTGCATATATGTTATTTTGATAATTATTGCATATTTACGTAAAAGCCTTACAAATATCCTTACGAACTTTTTGACGTGCTTACAATATTGGTAGGATAAATACAAAAGGGAACTTATATGCTAACGATGAAGCTAGGGCAATAATAATGAAACGAACGAAGGATTTATTTTATTATAAATGTAAGAAGTATTATAAAGAATACACGCTTAATAGTTCAAATGATATGGGCCTTTTGCTCTATGTAACCGGGTTAGCTGTTGCTTTCCTTCATTAATGTATATTATATTAATGATTTTAAATAAAATAAATATTATATTAAGATTGCGATTAGAGGTTGCAATTTATACTCTGATCCGAGAGGGGATAAGATTTTTATATAAATAACCCATAAATTCTTCGTGCTTGATGAAGACACTAGACAGCAAACATGTAAGTATATATTTATTATTTTACAAGTAGGATCGAATACCGAAGCAACGAGTTGTGACAAGAATTTAAGCAATTTTTTAATAATAAATCGGTAATGTATGTATTTTATCCGGATAATGGCATTTTGTCGTATGACAGATAATGACATGATAATGATAAGCAATCGCAGTTCGCAATATTGTTGTCAATTGTTTAATAGGTTGAGGAAAAAGTCTTTTTGTATATAGTATGTATAAACTTGTAATAAAATCTGTTTGCCTGTATACCATTTGTATCAGGCTGGTTTTGATACGATTCAAATGTTTAAATTTTTAAGACAATAATAATATGTGATTTTATGAATTTTTGTGATTTCTAACTTAGAATCTTTTTAATATTCCTAATATTAGAATCTTCAAAGTAGGTACAACCTTTATACTTCAATCAGTAAAATACATTTTAAAATGTGCTCCAAAAAAAAAAAGTAAAAGTACAACATGAGCCACGAAAAAAATTTGTACATTAAATTTGGTTTAAGCGTTTGCAAACAGTTAAATTTTTTATATCTTAGATGCATTGCTCTGATCACCCTGTTCCTGACAAAATTGATGCCATTTTTGTAAAAGTGGAGCAAGATCTGCATATTAGTCGATGTAACTGGAAATCTGGTAATAGACCACAAAACGGTTTTGGCGCATTTGAAAAAAGCTGGGTAAAAAAGCTCGACACTTCTGTGCCTCATCAGCTCACTGAAAGAAACCGAATGAACTGTGTTAACCCATCTCATTTCTGCAAAATGGCAAACAGTGAACCAATAAATGGCACTTTGACAAAATGAACTTTTCCCCCAACCTTATTTCACTATCAATAATTTAATAAAACTTGCAAAGATTTTTCATTATTTACGTCTCACAATCTCTCTTGCTCTTTTAGCTCCTACAGAAATACCCGTCCAGACCTCCTCAGCCACTGGTCTAACGTATTTAGGGTCAAGGTGGAACCCTTCGTAACCTCCATTTAAACCGGGTAACTCAAAAGTATAAGTTAATGGAACTCCGACTGAATGGGCGTAGTCTTCAGCTGCCCCAGCAGCGCCATAACCAAGTACATGCATCGAATTTCCAACGCTATATCTAGAGAAAACTGGGAGAGTCTTTTCGTAAATTGCATCGGCCATTGCCACGCCCACTAAGTGCAAACCTAAGGCATTGTTGGATAGACTTCCGTCATGTCCCCAAGGATAAAGAATCATGCTTCCATAGCTATGAATTGTGATGTATAAAATCATTCTGCTCAAGTTCTCTTTTATAATGTCTCTAACAACTCTGGTTTCGATTTCTGAGAAGGGATCAAATCCAGGATAGTCTTCTGCACAGGGTGACCAAGCGGAATCTCCAGTATTCCAGTGGAAATCGAAGTTGCGATTGCCATCAACTCCGGGACACAAAAGGCTAAGAATATGCCAGCCGATGGCACGGTTTTTGCGCCAGAATCGTTCCTGAAATAGCAAATGTAATGTATTACTTCTTTGAAGATCATATTGGGAGTACGTTATTCATAAAAACTAAACTACAATATCCAACACTATCTTTTTTTACTCTACAAACTCAATTTTGATTTCGTCAAAAATTATTAAAACAATCACTTTTGCCACTAATCATGACCAACATATAAGCAAGGATTTCAATAGATGCATATATTTTTCGTATCAAAAAGTATTGGCTAAAAGATTTCCGTTCTGACAACTTACGTCAGTATGAGAATATTCATATCCATCTGGGTTAGCCACAGGCAGAATAATCCAATCAAAATTATCTAAGAGTTCTGAGTCCGTTCTATTTTCAACCAGCTTATGGACTGCATACAGAGCCGCTGGTGCGGTGATCCATTCCCTGGCGTGCATAGTTGCATCCATGAAAATTACAGACTTGGATGTATCTTCGAAGTTGGTGGAAGAAATCTTTAAATATTTGATAGGACGACCCAGGAACGATCTTCCAGCTGTCACTTGCTGGACAATGTCTGGATGGTTTGCAGCTACCTCGTCCATGTACTCGTAGATCTGTAACATATCAGAAATATCTAGATGATGATGCTGTTAATACTTAATGAATGCTGCTACAAAATTTGTGCTTAAGTTCTATTTTTGCGATAAGGCTATGCACTAAAAATATAATAACTATAAAGAGACTGTAAAAATTTCCTTGGTCCTAGGAGTACTGTGCATAGACAGTAGACAGTACCGGTGACCCCAGACCTGGTTCTTTCCCCCCCCCTTTCCCCCGAAAAACCCCCCCCCTTTGGATCTTTCCTAACACAAAGGTCAACATTTATAAAAAATTGAATTAATAAGCATTATTTTTATATTATAAGTTTTTATTATTATTGTAAGTCTACGTTAGTCGAGGCTACGCTGTTATATCGCCAACTTCAGCGAGGAAAGAAGACATTGATGATGAACGACACCTACCCACCATAAATAACGGTTGAGTTACACATACACTGCATTAACAGTCACCCAAACTCTAGTGCCAGGTGGTAAGACGCCAAAGAAATCGTAAGCTTATTTAATATTGGGGATACATTAAAATTACTCACCGCGTCTAATCGAAGATAATTATCATAAGGTTTCTCCGGTGTGCTTTTGCTACGGAACTGCGCGTGCCTAGCTTCAATGAGCTCATCTTCAACGTCCAGTTGGCTGTACACCGCAAAAAAATATATGTGAACCTCACCAATACACAAACGAATTAAATATTAATTTTATAGCAAGTCTGTATTGTTAATAAATATAATAATAATATTGTCATGTACTGTATTAATAATAAAACAAAATTTACGTCATAAGACGTATTAATTGGTTTAGGGTGTTTTTTTTTTTTTCGTTATTTATTAAAATTGGTAGTTATTAAAATATATGTCTGAAAAATCTTACGCTTTGATATCTTCTCTGTGAATTTTGTGTGAAATTCCTTCTTTTCTCAGAATCTCAAGGAATGCTTCTTGGTACTGTGGTTTCACCAGAATAACACCTTCACGGTGCACACTTGGTCTTATGAAGTAATCCAGGTCTAATTTACCCATCAGCGAACCCAAGACCATGAGCTGTTCTTGCGAAGACGGAGCCACGGTGTAGGACTTCCATCTGTAGGTAGTTAGATTATACTCAAACTATCGACGATACGTATATTATAAAAAGGAATGTTTTTAGATAGGTTTCTATCTCATTACATAGGCTATATGACCTTATACACTACATACTGCGACCAAAATATGTGAATACTATAAAATAATTATTGCGACTCAACATCGTCCTAGTTCTGTAAAGTACACAGTGAAGTAGTGTTAGACTAAATCCCACATACTCACAACGTACATGTTTAAACAAAATTCAAAACAAGTACTCATCGTACGTATCATGAACTGGAAGGACGTTCAGTGTACACATATGTTACTACTAAGCTAAGAAGATTCTAGATTTTTCTATACCCACCTTTTGATAATCATTATTTCGATAGCTATACAGTGGATTTAAAAACAACTACTTATTTAAAAAAAATATAATTTTAATTAATTTTTCTACTCTAATATCGACTGAGGAATAATTTTGCCAAAAATATGTTCTGTTTATTTTAAGCAGTGCATCAAAGAAGACTATTTACAAATATTTATGTTTAAAGAAATATATCAAGTAAAAGAAAAACTTTTATATACTTACCCGGCATATATTTCGTGTTTGGCGAATGCCACCGCACATAAAGAGGCTACTATCCAAATCCTCATTTTGAATGAACTACTTCATAATCGTTTGTGCTGGACCGTCTTATATGATAATTTTAATCTATTTTATCTAAACAGTATTTAGTTTATTATTTAGTAGATATTGTATATCTACAAATTTGTCTCGTAATACTTCCAGCAATTGATTGTTTTAAATCATTCGGCCCAAGGATATCAGGTGAGATAGTAGCTAACGTAGGTTTCACCCTCGTAGTTTTTTAAGGCACCCGATCAAGGCATATCAGTTGCAAAAACTGTGTATTGAAAAAATAAAGTATGTTGTTACCATTCCATAAAAACAAATCCTCTTGCCACAAAAATAAGTTTTATTACCTTAAAAAAAATCCGATGGGGAGAATTAAGTGCGTTAGACCTCCACAAGAATACAATGATGATGACTAATTTTATTTATTTTAAGAAAAATAAAGACTCGAATATTTAATGTTTAATAGAAAAACCGGTAAGTTATTCTTATTTCGCATTATGAAGAAAATATTTGTTGTTATATGTACTGACAGTGGAAATACATGATATGTGATAATTTCTGAGGTAGGTTGAGGTAAGTTACTTAAGTATAAATAACAATTATAACTGTGAGCACGGTCTCTGGAATGTTCTGATTGACATTGATGTTTCCTTTTTCAAAATTCACCGCCAAAAATTACGTGACGTCTTATGTGACGTTTAGAAATGAGGCGCGGAGACGAATAAAGCCTTTGGGCCAATTTTCTAAAAAATGTCATCTGCTAATAATCAAAGGTATTTTTTTTTCAGATTTATTTTTAATTCAGATTTAGATTTGAAGATATTTCTAGAGAAATGATATCATTATAATAGATACTTTATCATGTTGAAAAGGTAAACATAATATCTATAAATATATTAATCAACCAAGTAAAATCAAAATGTAGATGTATGTACAGTTTATTGTTTTGACATTGTATTTTTTTTAGAATAATAAATTAATACGTTCAACAACAACAAATATGGCATATTATAATGCATGTATTAGAACTAATTAAAAAAATGTTATAATTACTATCCCGGCAAGTATTTGATTTGTTTCATTAAAAAAACAAACATAACATTTATGTGAATTCTTTCTTCCTGTACAAGCTATTATTTAGTCCTACACAAATTATAATGGAGTGTAAGTAGCAAAACCAATTATCGAGCCATTGCTGCATTACGCCTTTCGATCAGATAACGAGCCCCAGCTTTAATACCTTCCCAAGTCTCCATACCAGCTTGGTAGATAAAGGCAGGATCTACGAGGAAACCGTTCAAGGTATTCTGATTCCTATACGCAGGCATTTCGTACGTATATGAAAGCAAATTGCCAAGAGACTGTACCCAGTCACTGGAACCACCCGACGCTCCATAGTTGAGAAGGTCTACTATATTTCCTACCCTGTAGTTTCTATTCTCTCTCCATTTAACAGCATCAATTCGTTGAGCCATTCTCACTCCAACCATGTTAAGGGTAAGAGCGTTCGGAGGGAGCTGCCTGTTTCCAAATCCATAGAGGATCATGCTGCCGAAGCTGTGCAGGTCAATAAAAAGCTCTAAACGGTTTCTAACTCCATTAATAACGTTTCTAATAGCAGCTGTTTCTGGTTCGGAGAAGGGTCCAGTGCCGTGGAAGGTGTCCATGCAGGGAGATGAACTGGAAGCCGTACCCCAGAGGTGATCGAAGTTCCTGTTCAAGTCGACACCAGGACAGACGGACCAGCCAGAATTACGTCTACGGTTTTTACGCCACATGCGGGTCTGAAATAAAATAACAACGAAAATCAGTAAAGTAAATGACTCCTTGTATGGTCTGAAGATTCAATTCCTAGAGAAATGGCAGAGGTTTTCAGTAGCAATGGTATATATTCGTGTTCATTTAGAATTGAGAGTAACAATTTGCACTTCATTTTATCAAATACGTCAAATTTCTTGCAGAAAGTTTGCCACCATTGAAACTAAATTTAAATATTAGTACGTTTGAATTCCAAAACTATGGTATATGTTCGTATATGTTTCATGATTTATCTTTCTGAAGAATATGATTAATATGAGATAATTGTAGAAAGGGAATAGTACATTGCCCATAAATGACTACGGCTTTTCTCTTAAATTTACTGAATTTGTATAAATTACTTACGCTTGTGTGTGTGAATTCATAACCATCAGGATTGGCAATTGGCATGATAATCCAATCAATGTTGTTCACGAGGCTTCGGTCTTGCACGTCAATGACGAGCTTCTCAATAGCATATAGAGAAGCTGGGAGTGTGACCCACTCACGAGCGTGCAGCAATGACATTAAGAAGATCACGGGTTTATTTCTAGACTGAACATTCATAAAATTAGCTTTTTTAAATTAACAAATATATTTTTAACAGCTAATATTGTCGTAAATAACATGTTAGTAAATGACTATATCCTTGAACATATATATTAACTTTCAGATAACTTAGATTTCAGAGATGATACTGTGAGAGTCAGTTTTTTTATTTAGGTATTAATTTTAAATTCACGTGCTGAATTAATAATAAATAATCAATGTAATAACTAAGCTTAATTGATAACGACTTACGATATTCCCTTCTCAATTTTATCATAATAAGATTATCACCCGTGTTATCAAGGTATAAGAAACCAGTAATTATATAAAAATATATGTTAAATCAAGCGTATCTATAAAATATATTCTAAACATAAATGTTTGCCCT